>JBBMOE010000046.1:121351-153280 GCA_037975065.1 Chaetodon trifasciatus
ATATATATATATATAATTTTTTATAACGAGACAAGCCCAAATTAACAGTGACTCTGTATTCTATCTATTCTATCCAAGAACAGCCCTTTTGATAGTAGACAAAGGCCCTATGATGTATGAAGGTAACCCATGCTGACATGGACTAAAAGCCTGTCTGTTCTGGGCTTGTCTCCTCAGTGTAATGAACCCTCTGGTGGACTTAACTGCAAGTCAACACATTCAACTAATCTGGCCTCTGGCATTCCCCCTGGGTTAAGAGCAGCGAGGTGTGCTTGCGAGCACCCCATAAATCACACACACACACACATACATTCGTCTGACTATCAATGTCTGCTCCTTTATTATTTATGCTCTTCATATCCCTCATCCATCGTTGGCATGCACTGTATATAAAGCTGTTTAATGAAACATAAATGGATGTGGTGGAATTACAATAACATGCCTCTCTGACTTGGTTTTAGGGCCAAGCTGCTGCAGCTGAATGAGAGGTAATAACTTATTACTAATATAACACAATATCTGTCAGAGATCTCCAAAAGCCTCTTTAGCACTGAAGATATTAAGATGTGAATCATTTATTCCCCTCCCCCCCAGTATAAAAATCTAATTGAGACTCCTTTAGGACTTCCATTATTTATGTTCCTGTGAGCTCTGGTCAGATTCCAGATAGGCTGGGAACCCAACGATTGCTGTGTAATTACAGTATGAGGAATGGCCAACTGATGCAACTGATTTCCTCCCAAGGTCCTGTGTATTATTTTGCGCTTTCATTCTTCAGCCTCCCCTCCATAGCAGGTACCTCATAGATCACACAGCTACAGTATTACTCCGCTATTACCGAGCCTTACCTTCAATAGGTATCATTTTCAGAATAACAATGGACTTGTGGCAAGATTCCAGTTTCCAGAGAGAATAAAGTGTGTTTATGAACTGGCAGTGGGTTATTAGTCTACTTTTATCAGGGAGAGGCACAAAGAGGAGCTCTGGGGTGAGGAGGGGAGCTGACCTTAGTGGAGCAACATGTGATCTTTCCCATCCTGACCACACTGAAAATGTTACTTCAGGAAAAGTATGCAGGTATAATGAGTATAAGTATCAAAAGTAAAAGTACTCAATGCAGAAAATGGGAGCTTTGACTATTGTACTATCATGTATTATATCATCATTATAACTCGTGCATTAATGTAAAAGCCTGATTTTACTGATGTAGATGGTTGAGGTGGAGCTTATTATTTTCATGATGGTTTAGTCTGCTGATTATTTTCTCAATTAATTGATTTGGTTTGAAAAAGATACTGTTACTATTACCTGGAGCCAAAAGTGACAACCTGTTTTTGTCCAAACCATGGTCCATAATTTTAAATCAAAATTAATGAAATGAAAATGAAAAGCAGCAAATCCTCACATTTGACGAGCTGCATGAAAAATGACAAACAATTATCAAATTACAATTAAGTGACTAATTGCATCTGGTCTGGATTGAATTCAGGGAAGATTTGATTTCAAGGTTAAAAGAAACCAGTGTTGACTGCTGGCTGGAGAGGGAGTGTGGCCTGTCGTCTCCAGCATGAATATCCACAGCGTTTGTTTGTCCACCAGTCCTGACCACCTTCCTCTCCCCCAAAGGATGCAGCTGCATCCTGCTGGAGATAATCCACTGCCATTCTAGCTGGTGTGACAGCCACATGCGTGACCCACGAGTCACAATCATGGCTGACGTGTGGCTCGTTTTTCCATTCTGTTATCTTTCCACATTATTATTACACTGTTTTTGCCAGAGCGGCTTGCATCTCTGAAGCATGAAATTCACTTTTATGTTAAAAAGGTTAATCAAAATCACTGGACCATTAAAAAGAACAATCAACAAGACATTTTGGAGTTCATCCAAATACCATCATCATTTGTAAAAAAGTGACAGGGAGTAACTCTGACAAAGAATACACACAAACAGGTCACATAATCAGCACATGATGTGAGATGTTAAAGTCACATGGCTACTGAAATGTCACTGAAGATTGGTGTTCCCAGCAGCTCAGTGACTCTCCACCTCCTTGTGAATCTATAGTGGAGCCATCCATGAAGGATGGCTCCACTATAACTTGTATAGTTTTTAACAGAGCATTGGAAGGTGGGAACAGGTGGTGTCTCAAACCTCCTCCTCTCTTTAGTGAGGGCTGCACCACTTTTTTGTTAAAAGCTATACCTTGGCGCTTGGCTGCTGAAGAACAGATACTCCCTGCCAGTGGACCTTGGGACAGTGATGAGTCACGCTAGATCGTCGCACAACTGTGTCCAGTGAACAAGATAAGATCATTTTTTCAGCCCCTGTGTTATGCAAACCTACATCCAATGCTCTGGTTCTATTTGGTGAGAACAGTCACTAGACTAGACTAGACTCAGTAGGTCATTTTAAAGCATCTGAATAGGCCACCAGGAAAGTCTTGTTGTTTCCTCTCAGTATGCTGTAGATTAGAAATGTAGATAAAAAAAAAAAAGTACTTTTTTCCTCAGACTTTTCCCTCTGAAAACTCCTAGTCCATTCAGCATAATCTTTTAGCTTCTGCACAAAGGCACAGCTTGTCAGCATCATCCAAAAAAAAAAACTGTTGCTGTCTTTTTGATGGTCTGCTTACATATCAGTTTCTCTTTGGCTGCTGTCCCACTGTGTGTTCACATGTATGTCTCTACTTTTTTCTGTATTCGCCTTTGTGGTTTCCTGCTTGTCTTGCACTGTGTTTGTTGACCTGCTCGCATGCAGGTCTGCTCATGAGTCTGTCTTGGTTTCCCCGAAGAATAAGATCCCATGTCACAGGAAATGACTTTGACAGGCAGACGGCTCTGAAACCCTCCTAATGACCCTCCTCTGCTCCTCCATACTGCCGACCTTTCACATCTACGGTATCAGCACTTATTCTGTCAGAGCAGCATTTTTATCCTGCATCCTGTTTGGTTCTGTGTCAAAAAGAAGAGACAAAGACAGAAAGAGACAAAGGCTACTCAGACGCTGGAGACAAAATCACTTTCACTGCTGCAGCCCTTAAACAGGATTCATGGCTGCTGTTGTTTGATTAAAGAGAAGCAGACCTGAGAGAGATGAGCATCAATTGAGGACACAGGATAAAGTTCACCTCAGGGGGGGTCTTCAGCATAATGCCTGTGCTTTGTCCTGCTAATCTGTGTCTGAGAATAGACAACTTTCACAGAATGTCAAATTAAACTAGCCAGGATGTCTTCAGATACTCAGCAGGATGTCATATCTCTAGCATCACAGATTTCTTCTGAACGACTATTTTTCTGCATGGATTAATTTGATCTGAGTGTCTTTTTTCATTCATGTCCTGCACATTGAGCACTGTGATTGGAGGTGTCACACATGTCCTACACTTGAATGGGTCAATTAATTTGGTTTACTGCAGACAACCTCATCAGAACTACCTGATTTCCTTTTCCAGCAGGACTTGGCACCTGCTCACATTGCCAAAACTCCTTGGAACTGCTTTGCTGATGATGGTATTACCGTGCTTGATTGGCTGGCCAACTCGCCTGACCTGGGAATCTATGGGGTATTGTCAAAAGGATGATGAGAGATGCCAGATCCCACAAAACAGATGAGCTGAAGGCTGCTATCAAAGCAACCTGGGCTTCCATAACACCTCTGCAGAGCTACAGGCTGATCGCCTCCATGCCACGCCACACTGATGCAGTAATCCGTGCCCGACCAAGTATTGAGTGCATAAATGTCAATACTCAATACTCAATAGTCAGAAGTTGACTTTTCTGGATTCTAAATCCATGATGTATAAGCCATAATTAACTAAATTAAAACAAACAAAAAAGAGCTTGAAATATTTCAGTTTATGTGTAATGAATCTAAAATATATGAAAGTTTCACTGTTTGAATTAAATTACAAGAAAACATGAACTTTTCCACGATATTCTAATTTTTTGAGATGCCTGTATATACCTGTATATATAACAAGAGTGGGCTGACATGGAAGCTGAAAAACTGGAAAAACCTTTTTACTGAAACATTTAATAACTCCAGAGCCTTCTCAACAGGAGGCAGTTAATGATGCTTGTGGGCTATATATGCTCTTTACCGGACACCCACCTTGTCTTTATTCTTCACATTTCAAGTTCTGCTGTAGATATATGAGTGAAAATAAACTTTACAAGATCTGAAAAGAATAAAACTTTTCAACATCTCCGAAAGTTGGTCACATAGCCATTAAATACAGACAGGAAATGTGACATATTTATTCATGAAAAACTAGATTACATTTCAAAATAAGAACATCATGAACAAAGAGGTCTAACAGAGTAAAGTAAATAATATTGTTACAGAATATGAAATGCTCCTTTCAGGTAAGAGGGATAGTGGTTTCTGGCTCTTTTGATGCCTTCAAGTACAATCATATTTTTTGCATTTTCCAGAAAAGTGACCTAATTTTCCAAAAGCTCCTGGTCTTTAACTTAATGCATAAAAACACACTAATGTTTTTAGAAATGTGGAAACCTATAGAAGTTATCATCAAAATAAACAAAATAACCCACCAGTTAAAGAAAACGAAGGAAAAAAAAAAAAAAAGTTCCTTTTTACTGTCTAATCTGCCACCTGTGCAGTTGAGATTTGGTTTGGAAATGGAAAAAAAGTCTGATCTCAAACTCACATGCTTTTGCAGCATGGATAAAAAATCATGCTTCATCCTCCACTGCTGCTGTGAGACAGCAGTCATTATCCACACATAAGTCCTCATAATTATACTGCAGGTTGGGGACGAATGAAAATTTCTTGTTTTTCTGGTGAAACAGTCTTGATAAAGCCACTATGCAGCTAAGAACTGGATCCTTCCTGCTCCTGTGTCTATCTCTTACATTGCAATGTGATCACCACCTTGTCATGCCGAGTGAGAAAGAGAAATAATTCTTTTAGCAGCAAATATTTAATCACAAGCACAAGCTCATTTTCTGAGACTGCACGGCGACTCTCTGTGGAAGGACACACTTTCCAACAGCATAATGTATGTATCTGCATTCACTACACTTCTTCATTTCTCCGTCGGTCAAGAGGATAGTCTGCAGTGGTCTCAGAAGGATTAATTATAAGCCCCCTAACAAAACATTCTAATGAAACCTGTCAATCTGTCTGCTCGTCTTTCTGTTTCCGTTGCCCATCTCTCCTCCTAATGAGAACAACACGAAATAACACAGAAGAGCAGAACTGACTGCCATGCTAAACACATCTTTCAGTGGCGCTCACAGTGAGGAGAATTTACTGTATCGTTGACTGTAGTCAGATGTATTCATGCATGTGATTGTGTGCTGCTGTAATGGCTGGAGCTCAGGAAGAAGCCAGAGAGAGAGTTGACAGAATTATCATGCTGTATCGGTGATTCTGTAGAGTTTAATGTTATTCTGTACATTAGGAAAACACACACCGCCTGCCATCCCGCTGCCGTCCTCTTCAGCCTTGAGCGGTCTCGCAACTACCACTTCATAACCCTTTCTCATTGACATTCATTGGAAACATTTGATGTGGCAAACTTTTGCCCGATGGTTTCACAGCAACAAGCATTTGAATTCAACATCGGTTTTATAGAAGGACTCAAACACTGTTATTTTGTCTCTGTGGTATGCTGGAGAGTTTTTCGTGTGCTGTTTGGAGGAAACCGTCATTAAGTTAGCTACAGGAATATTGATTTCTCAAAACAGAGTCTGGTACAACTCCATTCACTCTGAACCCGGCATGTCAGGATCTTCTCTGTCCAGCCAGCAACACTCCGCTAAACTTCCTCTGCTGAAATTACACTTCCATGCCAGAAAGCACCCCAAAGCATCCTAATTGCTCAAGGTACCTTCATCTCTGTGCTTTTCCTGGCTTCTGGCTAAAATATGATGAAATATAGTGAGCACTTACATGGGAGGCAAAAGGCAGCTGCTGGAAAATGCAACATGAATTATGTGGAGTAGAAGAGGTGCAGAGAATGTGAGAGGCCACGGGTTTGACTGCCAGGCAAGGCTTTGCAATTTTCTATCAGGATAGATTCCCAGGGACTTTACCACAATTTATGAATATTTTACATTTCATTTTCCTCGCTGTGTCATGGCCCTGTTACACAATATTTCTGTTGAAGGATGTCTGCCAATGGTCATTCTCTCTTATTATAAGCAAATCAGGTGTTATTATTTATTTTTGGTTATCATAAGCTTTTTTTTTTTTTTTAATGGGGGAGCCATTGAGAGCGAGCTCGCGTTTACAAGGACCCCCTGATTACAGTACATATAAAACAATGACAGCACACCAAAGTCACAGTCAACAAATAATACAATGGACAGGCCAGGACATTAACAAAAGGGAAGTCTATTATTCTGTCATATTTTAAACTACCCCCAACTAGACAAACAGGATAGTTTCAACCTATTTTGTACAATTCATGTGAACTTTTTAACATGGTTCACTTAAAAAACACATTATTTACAGTATTCCCAGTAAATGTGCATAAGAATTCATTTGAAAAACCATTAATGGAAACAGCTCATTATGAGCAGTATTAAAGGGAAATACATAGCTTAGTATGACTTACATTTATAAATAATTATGATTATGATTATTTTCAGTCTCTAGCTTTAATAGCATGTAGGCACAGTTTATTTTCTGTTAAGAATGCAGCACATTAATCAGTAAAAATGTTGTTTTTCATCATCATTTGACAACTTGACGACAAAACATTTATCAAGTCATGAACTTTTAATAAACACAGTAGCTACAACTTAACTGGTTGCTGTGCCCTAGTTCTAAATACATACACTGTGAGTGCTGTATATCTTATGTGTTTTGGACTATGTGCATGAGTATAAATTGCTTTAAATGTGTCAGTTTCAGACTAAAGGCTATTTCTCTGATGTTGTTGTTGCATTTGTATTTGTGGATGAAGAGTTATGGTTAGCTTTCTGTGCTTGTAGCTGTGCTTATTGTTTCCATATTCCTCTAACAAACCCTATTTTTATCTTTTCACAGTGAAACCAGTTTCCATATAACATGGAAAAGAAGGCTCCTGTCAGAGGAGAGACACTGGCATTGTGTTCAAAAGCAACAGCTGCAGGCGAGATCCGGGAGTTCCAACTGGAGCTGTGAGGAAAAGCTGACAGACAGGAACAGAAAAGCTTTTATTTCGTCCCTCCTCTGTCCCAGCCGCTCCATGCAACATAGGGACAAAGGAAACAAACAGGACCCTACAGAAGCAGGTCAATAAGGAGTAGACATTTAATTTCTGTCTCTTTTACACCAGTAAGCACAGTCAGTGAAGTTATCTGTAGGATAGGAAGTAATTATTGGATCATAAGCAATTTCACTCACTGTAGATTGCTGAGCCTCTTGAAAAAGTGTTATAGGGGTGCTGTTCTTCTACAAATGCAAAACATATGAGCTTTTTAAGGATGACAACATTGAATTTTTCTCAGCTTAAACCTTCAATATAGCAAGATGTTAGTATGTGAATATCTGACAATAATTTATGTTTCACTGCAGGATATTTTGTGTTGTTTTATTTCATTAATCCCCCTTGAAGGAAAAATACATTTTTTTCCACTCCATTATCATTATCATACATACACTAGTATTAATTCTGTCAGCTAGTTTTCTAATTAGCCGAAGTTCTGTGTCATTGAAGCTCTAGTGACAGTTCAGTCAGGATCACTATTTTTGCATGCTAAGGCCTGTCGCTTATTCTTCATACCATCCAGCATTCACTCCTCTCATGCATGCTCACTCACAATTTCTTTGCCGTCATTGTCTGGAGCTGTCAATTGAGATATCAGCTCTTCTCATCAGCTGGTCACATCTATGCAATAGTACAGTGACATCATCTTGCTGCTGTCTTCTTGAATATGATTCTCTCTCTGCTCTACACTGTAAAATGTGATTTTGCCTGTTAGTTATTTTAACATATTTTCCTTTGTCAGTAGGACAAATGATTACTGAGGTTGTTATAATGACATGAAATTACTAGTTAGAAACGTCTCAACAACAAAATAAATGCTAAATTGAAAATCCAGGTCCAACTGAATTAGTAATGTGCGTCAACCTGACTTTGGAGACCGGGCCGGGATTAAAACGCCTGCGTCATCACGTTTTTGTGACTTGAAATGCATTATGGGCAGCTGTGTGTCGATAACACGTGCTCCGTCCCTCGTCCCTCCCATCCCCCTTTCCGGACGCAACCTGGAGGCCGTATGGATGTTGGGAGGCCGTCGTCTATGACATTTTGTTTCATTAACATACTTTACTTTACTTTACCTTACCCTAACCCTAATGACCTGACACTTTTAATTAACCTAAAATAAATTTACAATTCCAATAACGACCCTAAGCAGTTCAATCAATTAATAAATCCAAGTCAACTTAATTGAAACAAAAGGTTTACACAACTGACCATTTTAATTAAGCTGAAATAGATTTACAAGTTCAGACAACTACCCGAAGGAGTTAAATCAATTATGAAATCTAAATCAACCAAACTAACGCAGATGTTTACACAACAAGGAATATTTAATCAAGATAACAAATTATTTTTTTTTCACTTAACTTAGAATTTTAAGGTATCCCTTTCACTCATATTTTTAAGTTGAAACAAAATGTTAGATTTTACAGTGTAGTGCTTTCATGCTGCTCTTATGGGCACCCTCCACCTCCCCATCACCGCTCAGTCTTCAGCTTCATCATTTCATCCCCATCAGCCACAGCAGAATCATCAGCCACCACCACCATCATCAGTGTATGGACTCCATGGGGTGAATTATCTTGCTCCTGCTCAGGGCAGACGCTCCTTGATTACAAAATCTCCCTGTAGAGTGCCAAAGCGCCATTCAGCAGCGCCAAAGACTTTCTGATAAGACTTAATTATCACAGATCATCTGTCATAATAAACAACTATCTTCACTTTATTCACTTGTCTCATGCTTGAAATGTCCTTGTTAGTTTTTATCATAATTAGACAATCTTATCCTATTTTTTTTTTCTTTTCATTCTTTGTCAAGGTTCAGTTGACTTCAAATCTCGACATTTCAGGCTCATTTCAGTCAAAGAAAACAAAAAGAAAAAGCCAGTGAAGACTGTTTACATTTTAGCTTTTTCAGTCATCAGATCACATTAGACATTTCAGTCAAACTAGCCAAAACCAAAAATTTGTGGTCATTTTAGTCAAACTTCACATAAGATTTCATCATCTGATGACAAACACAAGTTGATGCTTTGCGAAAAGCGTCTGGTTTAATAATCTGATCATTTTACTTTTTCTGATCGGTTTAAGGGATACATCCAGATTCATTCTAATCTTGATTATAATGTGAAGGACAAATAAACACATATGCATGCCAAAATATATAAGTTAGTGAGTTATTTCATCATAGTTTTCATTAACAAAATGTTTGTTATATGTCTAGCAAGTTTGCAGGTCAAAAACAACACAGTGTGACACTGTGCTGTGGGTCACGAGTAGAGGTAAAAGAGGTTATAATCATCAGTGATGTATACGATGACAACAATGAATATGAGGATGGTGGTAGAGGTGGTAGAGTACCGCCTTTGCCCGGAGATCCTAACTACAGATACATTTAAGTCACTGTTATCAGAAGTTCAGCAGTTTGTTTACACATTAGTTATGTACTGGCAGGAAGATAAATCTCTATACAGAATAAAGCATACATTTGACAACTACACCATTTCAATGACTAAAATACAGAGACATTAGTGGATATATCAGTTAAAACATGGTCTCTATTGCCTCTAGATGTTGAACAACACATTATTTACCACCTATATTATGTGTGTTTATCAGGGGTTCTACTGGCCAGATCAATGTACTGCAGTGGTAATTCCATCAAGCCTAAGATGTCATTGACAGATAAGGTTCGGTCATGGGATTGTAATGGACTAATGAGGTTAGGGCTGTTCTTTCTCCTATAGCACCATCAAAAAAAAAAAAAAAAAAGAATTTTTGAATGAATGTGTCTCTGTAGAGGAACTTTAATGACCCCTGGTTTATCCAGGAGATTTTGTTTTTTTAAAATCAGATCTTTGCACCTCCTTTTGACAGCAGAATAATGTGTATCAGAACTCACCCTTAACCAGTTTAAGGTACTTCTACCCTGTCCATGAGCCCATGTTTCCCTCCCTGAGCTCTGTACTGCTGAGGAGACATGGAGGGAGCTTGACCTTTTTTGAGGACTGGGAAAGATGGAGCTGTCTTGGAGTATGAGCTGACCTTTTATCCTGAGATCTCCTGTTTGGATCTTATGCCACTGAGTTCCCCTTAAAATGTTTTGGTGACTCATTCAGCAGCAATTGAGTGCTGTGCTGTCTGTTGCTGCTGGGTGGGTGTGTGCAATTGGGAGTGTTGAGGGGGCTCCCAGATGGACTGGGCCAACTTCTAATTACTCCCTTGGAGGGATCAAACCAAACTCCTTCTATGTGTGTGAGTGTGTGTGCTAGTTTAAATGAGAGTCTTGGGAGTGGGGAGCCAAAAATTATCTTTCTTCTTGAACACTTTAAGGTTTTCTGACAACTGGCTGGATGTCCTATAGAAAAGGCTGTGGACACTGTTCTGTCCTGTACAGTGAAATGACCATGCACAAGGCTGAACATACTACCAAAATTTTGCATAGAGCATAGCTGGTGTCACCGAAAAGATGCTGGAAATTGTAGTGATTCCTGCACCCGAAGATGGTTGCTATATATGGTGATCAAGAAGTGCAAACATTGGGGGAGGAAAGAACGAGGACAAGTGTAATAACCATGATATCTTAATGAGGAATAGCTCTACATGGGAAATACGATTTGTTGCTGTGAGAAGACTACAGAAGAGCTCTTATCTGTGTATTACATGGATGTATTATAAGAACTTGAAACAAAATGCTAAGACATAACCCAAAAAGTTATTACGAACCCTGGTTTGCTTTTGCATTGACTGCAGAGGTGTGACTGCTTCTATCACTCATCCCGACAACCCAGTCCTGCTTGGGCCACAAATGAGATGTCATCATAAACATCAATAACTTTGAGGCTCTGGGAAAGTAAAAAATACTCTCATAATAGAAAGAGTAATAACTGACCAGGTTCGCAGTTGGAGGTGTCATGTCAATAGTTTTACAGATGTCTCTTTATGGGGGCATTTTTATTGCAGTACAGCATTTGACCACTGGGACATATTGGCAGCCTTGCTCTTTGAATATATCTATGGTCCACAAAGTATGAAGCTGGGTTCAGGAGGTAATAAGCTTAGCATAAAAACTGGCAGCATTAGGAAGCAGCAAACCTGGCTCTATCCAAGGTTCAAAAATCTGCTACCAACACTTCTGATGCTCACTAATAAAATATTATCTTGATCTTTTGATTCGTGCACAAACAGAAATGTAAAGACCCCGGTTTTGGTGCTGAGGGAGGGGGTTTTACATGTGAGCTGTAACTGTAAGGGAGCAGTGACTTCCCAGGAACCTGTCATCACTGTGAGTTTGCCAGGCAAGCAGCAGGGTGACTTGACGTGTATTATACCTACAACAAAAAACATTAGATACTAGTTTTTCCACAAAAAAAGTGGGAATGCATTATTCCAAATTATGTTTTTGCATGAAAAACAGGAGACTAGATTTTGATTAAGCCTCCACAGTTAGCCATGATTATTTTTTACCTACAATAGCTATTGGGCTCTGTACCATAGTCTACCAGTATATATAGATACACAGATATACATTTGTCTTGACAAGGATCTGCCCTGCTGAAGTGTCCTTGAGCCAAACACTGATTTTCTTCCAGTGCTGGGATGCTGATGTGTATCTGACCCTATCTTAGGCTGCTATCTGTTGAAAACAAACAAAAACAAAAAATGCACTATTATCATCTACAAGTAAGGAGCTGTAACAGACAGATTCCTAATAAAATTCTAATGTTCTGTCACATATACTATACTTCGGGACATGAAACATAATGTTGGGATGAATAAGTATTAAAGCTCAAGATTGGAATCACACTTATACTCAATCTTGCTGCTGCTGCTGTTTTAGCTGTGTCTTCTATGAGTTTGTTTTTTTAATCTCAGTGGCACAAAAGTCAAGCCAATAAAACAGCAAAGAAATCAGACAAATCCATGTTGAGAAGTCAAAGGATTTGTTGTCCAATTATAATCATTAGTGAGCACCTCATTGTTCACCCTCCATGTGTTTATAGACTTGACTGTTTTCCTTCTTATCAGAGACTTCTGGGGAAGGCACTGATTAATCTGCCTGCCCACAGCGATGTACTATCTGCTTTTTTGGGGGTCATTTCTTATCTTGTATGATGGCGCTCTGAATCACAAGGGCATAATGAGGACAAGTGAACACTAGAATAAGTCATGTCTAGTTAAGACACAAACACCAGGTGGTAAAACTTCAGATTATGGCCTGCACTGTACAGCATTAATTCTTCTCAATTTACTGTGTCATTATTTGTACTAATGGTGGACCAATACGGTACATACTGATATACTGAAGGGGATTGTTATTACTTGGTGCAGTATGGTCATTTCTGACTCTAACCCTTCTACAGTAAATACAGCTGAAGTGAGAACCAAGAGTTTCCATCTAAAAAGCCAAAGCAGTGGAAGAGGATGATAAATGTTATGTCCTGTCACAGTGTAACTGTCATGAACAGTAAAGGATAAGAACAATATAGTCATTACAAAACTTCCCTAAGAGTCATTGTACAATATCAAAATTAAAATTGCATTGGAAGACATAGGATGCCCGACTGGACTCTCCAGCTTGAGTAGCTTGTTTGTTAGCAGTAGTTTGATGTGCAACATTTATATGCTTGTTTCTCTCTTTGTGTGTATCAAATAATGGATAGTTGAAATTCTTTGAGCCTGTATAAAATGCACCTGTTTGGTCCGCTACATGTGGATTTGAACAGCATATCTTGCACCACATCATTAGCTTCAACATCTAAACATCTCCACATCTTGGAGCCACTTTTCAGAGAACAGTCTTTTCTTCTGCTCGGGGTCAGTTTGGCATTTCTTTGTAGGTTGTGGAACATCAAAGTAGTTGCTGAATGTCTTGTTTATTTGGACATCTTTCGTAGTAGGTTATTTTGTTGTGTCAAATGTCTTGACAAAACCAAGTAGACAAGAAATATGTATCAATGACCAGTGACGATGGTTGGGTTAGTTAAGTTTTATAGCGGATGCAGCCACAACTGTTGCATTACTGCCATCTGCTGGATTGTAATAGCTTCACAGTGCAAACTTGGAGTCCATCCATCCATCCATTGTCTATACCCAACTATCCCTTTTGGGGTTGCGGGGGGGCTGGAGCCTATTCCAGCTGTCATTGGGCAAAAGGCGGGGTACACCCTGAACCGGTCGCCAGTCAATTGCAGGGCAACATATATAGACATACAACCATTCACGCTCACACTTATATCTAAGGACAATTTAGAGTCACCAATTAACCTAATGAGCATGTTTTTGGTCTGCGGGAGGAAGCCATGCATGCACGGGAAGAACATGCAAACTTCACACAGAAAGGCCCCGCCTGACCCAGGGATCGAACTGGCAACCTTCTTGCTGTGAGGCACGTGCACTACTCCACCGTGCTGCCCACTATTTGCAGTGTCCACCCAAAGTGATCCAATTAATGACAATGTCCTCTGTAAATTGGAAAGAATGATACTGTACACTGTGGGTTGTAATCTTAAGCAATACCCAGCAAGTTAATTGAATGTTTTGTAGTCTCTTCACCACTGACATCCTCGCCACAATTTTTCTTTGTTTTTCTAAAGTTCTCTAGGACATGAAAAATGGTTTAGTTCAAATCTGTATCTGGGGCATATTAAGAAAAATGTTTAGGCTTCATTTGAATATAAATCCATGCAAGTGTCAACAATTGTCCTCCCTGAGGAGAGTAAGAGATGAAAGGAATGAATGTTATTGGTGCAGTAGACCAATTCTGCAAACAGTAACTACACACAGAATCTATTGAGTGATAATAGTTTTTTTTTTTTTTTTTTTTTTTTTTTTTAAAGATCAATCAGAGTCAATAAGAAAAGACTGAGAAAAAAACAAACAAACAAACAAAAAAAAAAACAAGAAACATATTTCTCCAAAAATCCTAAATACTAATCACCTGGAAGTATCATGGTATGTAGAAAATGGAAAGGGGGCTGTTTGATGCCATTAACATTATCAACAGGAACATAAACAGGAATGTAGCAGGTACAGTGTGACTCAGATTCTCACCTGTTTTTTGAGTCAGGCTAAGTGAGACACAAAATATTGAAACATCTACTGTGTACAATATTGATGGTTTTGCTTTTTAGCTCGGTCCTGTGAGGGAAGCTGCCTTGCTGACATGGTGCAGTGATGTTTCCAAACAAATCCTCAGGGCCATTCACACACATTGTATGAAACAGCCCAGTATTTTTAGAGAGAGAACGTCAAAGAATGTCTATATTGGATTATTCTACACCTCACAACTTAACGTTCAGTGCCAGAGCATGATGGCATGTCTGACTTTCATGTTGGAGTACAGAGTTTGTATCCTGTTGAAGACCTGCAGTTAAGATTCCTCCTTTCATTAACCCTAACCTCTATCTTTCCTGAACCTTAACCAGGTGTTTTAGTTGTGTAATCCAAACCATCCTGTGACCTTCATGTATTTGCCACCTATTGCATAAAAAGTGAGAATTTCAAACCTCTTCAGAAGATGGAATTTGCTCAGTTGTTATGAAGTGCATGCACAAACATGCAAACTCCCAGAAAAAGCTGGTAAGAGAGTTTTTTAGGCTAAATTTGGCCAAAGTCAAGGAAAGAAATTTTGATTGGGGTTAGGCTTAATTACTTTGGGGACAGGGTTTTACTTGCTTTAATGTAAACAAACCACATGTCCATATTTTATACTGTGATATCTATCTTTGTAGGAAAGACTGTATTTCCAGTGAGTTCAAACTCCATATAGACATATTCACTTTCAGAACATGCTCACAAATCTTGAACAAGACCAGGGAGTCCTCTTTCCATGCAGTAAATATAGTAAAATCCAAATAGACAATAGAAAGCATGTTCTCCAACTCTAGTTCATAGAAACACAGGAGTATATTTGAATAAGCTCCACAGCACAGATGGCTGACTCTAACTTCACCTGATGTAGCACGACAATAACCCTTTAAGGGAAGGCCTTCAACTTCAGTAACTGTCCATAAATCCACAGATAAACTTCACAAATGGTCCACACCGTTGCCTTGAAGCATTTATTCCAAAACATTAACCGAGAGAGCGTTCTTCATCACTGTAAATTACTTTTGTTACTGCTGCTCCTTTTCCATGGGACTCTGCTTCAAGCGTATCAAGCACAATAGTAAACAACACTCACATCTCCCCACAATGCACCTCTCCTCTCATAAAGCGGTGCACCATAACATCCTGAAATATGTTTATATAAACTCAAACAGTGGAGAACATAAATTCTGGACCCTGAACTGTATCATGGTGTGAAAAGTTGGGAGTATGCAGTGCACAGCTATGCAAAACCCCGGTGGGAAATAATAAATAGGCTGGTGATAAATAGTGGCCACAGTCAGCTTTATAGTCAGTTCTATTGGACTGAAGAATAAACTCAATTTTATCCCTGCCATTAACATGCAACTTGGACATTTGAATTGGATTTATCTACAGTTTAGCCACTTAATTTAAATTCAGGTGAAATGGAAATTTACTACCAAGTGGCATTGCCTTATTTTTGGACGGTTGTCCCCCTCTTGCAGACAGAAAACAACATGCTGGTGGGATGTTTAACAGGATCCACACAGAGACAACTCTGGCAAATGTGCTTTTTGAAGTGGACCAGAATAACATGGGAGACCATCACCCACAGGGATTATCTCCGGATATAACCAAGAAGTTAATGGATGTTCATGCTCAGTAGCTGTTGAACCTTTCAAATCTGCCAAATGTAAATCCAAACTGTCTTTAATGACTTCCATTGCAGCCTCGACGAAAAAAAAAAAAAAAAAAAAACAAAGAAGAAAAAAAGGAATTCCAACAAAATATAAATATTGAAGGCCACATTAACAAAGTAAATGCCATCACAGAAATGTCCCCTGAGGTTTTCATTGAGTTTGCGCAGGCAACCTGTGTGTATTTAGCCCTGATTACTGATTTAGCACGGTATGTTTGAACACCATGTTCGCTTCTTAATAACAGGTGCAAAAGTAAATCTGACCCTGAATGTCCAGTCTTTGTCTTCTAAACCTTCATTATGAATGTAGCTGTGGGACACAAGGTCACTCATTAGAATACAGTCAGCAACTGACATTAAATGAACACATAATGATTCAAGCTGCTGATCAGCCAAAAGAAAACTGTCAGCAAGAAACAACGAAACGAGAGAGAGAGAGAGAGAGAGAGAGAGAGAGAGAGAGAAACAGAGAGAGAGAGAGAGAGAGAGACAGAGAGAGAGAGAGAGAGAGAGAAACAGAGAGAGAGAGAGAGAAACAGAGAGAGAGAGAGAGAGCAGGTATTTGAAAATTTGAAGAGTTACCCTGGGTATTTTGATAAAGCTGGCTGAATGTGAGAGGAACTCATGAATATTACATGAGATTCTATGACTTCATTAAGTGTGATACATGCAACTTTGAGCCAGCCACCATGAAATGATGCAGTTTAATGTGGCTTTAAAAGAGTATTTATCATGTTCACATCAGTGAGGCCATTTATAAGGTAGGGCTGTTTGATTTGTAGACAACCAAGTATAGGCTTTGTATACCAGGATGGGCCAGTTAAGAGCATAAAGATTTTGAGCAGCACAATAAACATTTGAACCTCCAGGTAAGAAACAGAGGTCAGGCTTTGTCAGCTTACATTAAACATCCAAGAGAAAGATATGGACAGAAATGGAAAAAGAGGAGAAGATTGTTTCTCTAGCAGTTTCACAGGAAGGTGACTCTTACATTGTCCAGATACATCAAATATTTAAAAATCCTCTTCAAACATGATTCGAGACATATAAAGATGGTATGCTTGGAACAATAATTTGTGTTTGCTAGTTTATCCACCAAAACAGTTGAATTGCGATTACATCTAGGCCTACTTCTTCTCTTTCACTGAACAATCAGAAATCTATGAATATGCCAATACTGTGTATTTCAGAGAGAGCTCCCACTTTGCTGAACAGTCCATTCTCAGTAGATCTGAACTGGAGGTTTCCACTTCAAATATATGTAATATGCATATGGCCCGTACACACATGCTTAAACCATAAACTGAAAACAAACTTCTGTGTCACACTCTGCACTAATCGCACTGCACAGTGAAGGTCAAACATCAAATCAAACAATAAGAAAAACACATTTTACTGGTTGGGGGGACTTTGATGTTGATGACATGTAAAATATAAATTTAAAATATGCATGACTTCAGTTGTTATTACTAATAATAAACCATGTATCTATGTTTCATTTACATAGTACATTTAAATGCACACCCTGAGCCATTTTGAAACGGTTGATGTATTTAGCTCATCCACACAGTAGCTCAGTCAGTGTTCCATCAGAGCAAAACAAAACAAAAACAACTGAACTGTACAAACTGAGTAATTAAAGTTAATTTCACGCATCTGCAGTTTGTGATCCAGCAGACACCGAGGCATTAATCATAATTAGTTGAGATTCTCAGATGCCCTCCAGGCCTATCAATCAGCAGGCCACCTCTGGCCCCAATGCCGAGCTGCAGAGTGTTGTCTGCACTGCCGAGCAGGTCATAAGCTGTCAGCAGCCATTCATTGACGAGTCTAATGCCACTGGCAGAAAGAAAAGGGCAGCAAGGACTGTCACCAACCTTTTCCACCCAGGCAACCACCTGTTCAAAAAGCCTCTCCTCTGGGAGACAGAAACTGTCCAGAAAGACGAAGATCACCTGCTGTCTCTGAAGCTTCTTGCCAAAAGCTGCCACCAAAATTACACCCAGCCCTCCAAGGACTCTCCCAGTGCAAGCCCACACAATCCTGCCAGTTAGCTTTTTTATAGTCACGGTTTATTGTATGCAATAAATTGTTACCCCTTTTATGAAGAGCTTTGCATTACTTGCTATACAAAACTGTGTACTGTTTCACTTACAGAAGAAAAGGCTGCTAATGTAACAGGTCATTACATTTTTGCACATGCAATAATTGCAAATTAGCTACTGAAAATCCCATAGAAAAAGTGGGACACCTAAAGACAACATGGCAACACATGATTAACCAAGTTGTTTCCAATGTTACAGTGGAAACAGGAGCCAGGTAACATCATATGAAAGCCTTAAACTTGGATATGACAAGTGTAAACTGCAATAAATATCTACAGTATATATGAGAAACTATGCCAACTGATAGTGCCTTAGATGTAGCATTTTACAACATTAGAAATAACCTAGAAGAGTGCATTCAGGAGTGCGTTTCTCTGTCAGGTGTGTCTGGGGGGATGTGGGTGAGGAACAGGGAGTGCAGAGCAGGCTGTGTGTCCAGTGTGAATGCATGGGAGTTGTTGAAGGAAGGGGAGACAGTATGCAGGTTATATGATCATTATTATATGACAGTGTAACGAAACAAGCTAAATGGAGGCAAACCTCAGACACAATGTCCACATAAAGCAGACAGAATTATTGCTGTGTTTGAAAATGACAGTGGTTGGTGGTTGTATGGAGCTGAACACAACCAATAGGAGTGTGTGACATAGCATGCATGTTGGTGTAGGTGATGGAGATGTCAGGAAGCCTCTTTCCTCCTCTCTTACCCTGTGTTTCCCTGTGTTCCCCTATCCCTCTGTGTCACGTCAGTCTCTGCTTGTGTTTGTCCTTGTGTATGTGTGTGTGTGTGTGCGTGTGTGTGTGTGTGTGTGTGTGTGTGTGTGTGTGTGTGTGTGTGTGTGTGTGTGTGTCTGGACTGAGCATTGCCTGCAATCTCTGCTCACCTATACCTGCACCCAGCTCCAATCAGCCACCACAGCTGCAGCCAATACACACTCATCAAAAACAGGATAAAAACCAACATCTCCTCACCAGTCTTTGCCAGATTGATGTACTCACTAACCTGGTAACTATTCTTGGCCACTTTGCTTATCCTTGTGCTTTACTACAGTTTCATATATTTTCCTTGTGTCCTGGAAAAAAACAGAAAATATTTTAGTTGTACATTCCCAAATTATTTGGCAAAATAGATGCTTGCATTGATAGAAAGCCCGTCCATCACATCAAGGTCCAGGAAAGTTGGAACGAGATGTTAGCAGAAGACAAGATAGCACAGTGCTAATTTAAAACTGTTGTGGTTTTTTACATATACACATAATCACATGAATTATCTGAGTCCAAAGGCTACAGGCTTTCGATCAAAACTCGATTACTACAGTGAACATATTTTAATTTGTTAATGACATTTCATTTAACCAGCAGATAATAGCCTAAAGCAAAGTATACCATTTATAATTTTTTAACATATTTTGTCAGTTTATGCTAGCTATATGTTACCATGTAGCTTCTTTGAGCATTCTAAGTGAAGAGTTTCAATTGATCTATTTCCATTTTTTCTTGATAAATAAGACAGCTCAGTTAATTAAAGTTCCTATCAGCTAAATTGATTTTTTCATTTCTATTATTTCAATTATGTCTGCTTATGATATGACAAAAGGTTATCTGCATGTAACACACACACACACACACACACACACACACACACACACACACACACACACACACACACACAAAATACACCTGTTCCAGTGTGAAATTACATTGTATTTATTTATTTATTCAACTTATCATTTTAGAACCAGTGTTATCAGCTGTGGATGGTTGCTGAGGCTGTTTTGTTTTTGTGGTGTTTTTATTGCACTGATCAGGACTACCACTCTTAATTTAATCATATTGCGTGCAGTGACAACAAAGGCTTTCTATTTCTATTCACTTGCATTCATAAAAAGTAACTCAACATGCAGTAGGCAAGTATTTGAGCTGCGATTTAATGTATTCATTACAAGTGTATTAAATGTTAATACCAAAGAGTGACCAAAAAGTGCATCAAAGTCAAATGTTAAAAGCTGCAGTATGCCTGAGTGAGCTTTCTAGAAAAAAAAAAGAAAGAAAGAAAAAACATACTGTGCTTTTCAAATCCTTTTACAAAGCTTTCTTTAACAACTTTGACAGGAAAATGTATCACATTGAATATAAATAAATGTATACTGAACAACTGAAGAAGTGAAGTGATTAATGGTCATTTTGATTAGATTTTGTTCATATAAGACCGTATACTACAAACACAATTCTCAAAGTAGTTATGATGAAAGGGTCAGTCAGTCATGTCTTGGAGAAAATCCACGATAATTTATTAAGCAGAAACAGACCAGTGGCATCATGACTTAGAGAGCATTTAACCTTCAGATTACTGTCACTAGGATAATGATTATTTTTCATTGATAGGCTAACTGTCCTACTTCTGATTCCATCAGTATTACTGATCACCTGACAGCGGTAAATGTAGGCCACTGAACTGACTGGTACTTGAAGTCACAGTTTGAATTACCAATACAAACATGTCCTGTATCATATTTCAGTGGTGAATTGAAACAATTTACTCAAGAATAATAATTAAGCACTGATTCAAGGTGATTTTACTTTAATTGTGTATTTCTATTTTATACAAGTTTATACCATTCATTTCATTTTTTTTTACTCCACTACATTTGCCTGAGAGCTTCAGTTACTAATTACTTTTCAGTTTACACATTTCCATACCCTTCCTGTCCAGCAAAAACAATTGATATCCAGATTTAGTGATTCTTTACACTAAGATGAAAGCAGGCTGTTACATACGTGGTTCACACAGGACAGCAAAGCCACAACCTCATGATGATCTTATAGAATATGATGTATTGCTTTACATTAACTGACCCAACAAAATAGTTAAAATTAGCTCAACCTTAAACATCAACAGCAGTAAAATGCAACATACAGATGAATGCAGCAGTAACTTTCATTCAAAAACATCATTTACAATAGCAAAACTGACAGGGACCATTTTACTTACTTTAGTACTTTTTGCTAGCTTGTATATAACTACCAAAGCAAACATTAAGTTACAGACACCCAGAATAAAAGTACAAACCTGGAAATGAGCACAAGTATGGGACTTTAAAATATAACCTTGAGTCCAACAAAATGTGTTCCAGTTTTGTTTTCCTAAATTAAACTCACTGAATATTCTGTTTCCCTTCTCTCTAAGCTGCTCGCAGTCAGCCTCTGTAATACTCAATATCCTTTGAATTCATGCATTAGAAAGTAATCACATAAAAACAGACTGTTTTTCACAGCTCCTATACAAATCTTCCTCTCTTCCTAGAATGATACCAATAGATATCTGGTTTAGGCTCTTGGCAAATTCTCATTTTTTTCCCCATTGCAACAGAATTTCAAAGAAAGCACAAAGGAATTCTGTGCTGTGCTGCACACCAGGAATACTGCTTTGATCTTGCTTTACCTGTGTTCTTAAGCACATTTCACAATAGAAGATTTGAGTCATACATCTACAGGGCACACTGCTGGTGAATTTGATGGCAGATACCTGCTGCGACTCATCTCAGTGTTTCATTTCGTGCCCCAGATTGAGTTTCTTACTGCCATTAAAGCAACCATTGAGCAAGAAACCATATTTCTACTGCATGCCCTAAGTGCTAGGTTTAGTTTCCAGTCTTAGTTCATCTCCGTCTATTCTTTCCACCATCTATCTAATCTTGTAGCAGTCACACTTTTTTAAGCCTCAGCATGCAGGAACAGTTTGTAAACATTTCTTCAAAATGTATTTTTTTTAATCGGATAGTAATGTTTTCTACATAATCACTGAAATATAGCTCTGATGTGTTGCTTTTATATGGTTGTAGTTTCCAATGCTTAAAACCTATTATGAAGTGGTTGCCGTCATTAAAGCAATTGCAGGACACAGACAAATGGTAAGGTGAAGTGAAGACATTTATCATAAAATACTGGGGGAATGTGGTGAAGTGGAGCATGGCTGGCTGGAGAGATGCAAGGATAGTAGGCAAAAATGCAGGTGAGAACACACAAACCACAAAAGTCACAAGGCGTAGCAAACTACATTTGGCCTAAAGATAGCTAACACTGGTTGGAACAATGATCCAGTGATGAGAGAGAAGAGCTTGGGTTAATACAATGTAAGGCTGATGAAGTGATGAATGGCAGCTGAGAGAGGTACCAAGATGATTGATGGCAGGTGTGCAGGAGGAGCAGAGCCTGGAACCAGGACACACACACACACACACACACACACACACACACACACACACACACACACACACACACACACACACACACACACACACACAGGATGTATACAAAAACATATTAGCAGTATGTACTGATTTGGCCAAAATGTTGCATGTAGTATGCAGTACCTGAACAAAAGCAAAATCTGAAGTATGCCAACAATACCCGGATGTCGGACTGATTCAGCAAAAATCTCCAGTATGCATCGGACAGGTCTACCTTGCCTGTGTGCAAAGCAAAATGCACAGCACTGGAGAGGTCACAACAACCAGCCCGGCCAACCACAGTAAGTTTTGTTTAAAATTCTTGTATGCTATTTCATTTCTGACAGTTTTTGAATAGTGTGGATTTCAAATATTGGCAGTTTTCTTGAAAACTAATGACAAACCATAAAAGTGCAACATTTGCAGAGTAGAGAAGCTCCATAAGTGTCTGCAGGGGTAGCTAGCTAACCAGCAGGCCAGTCACTGTCACAGACCCCACAGTCACACAGACCACCGCAGCCAACACAGCAGGCTGCAGCAACAATAGCAGCCAAAAAGCCAGACCCACAGCTGAAACATTTTTAATGTTCGTACTGCTATTATTCTGTGATGTAATGCAACAAAACACTGGGTATTCTGGTTCCTTCTGATGGGCAGATGGGCGGGTCCGAAGTCTATTTAGTTATATCAGGTCGGGAAGGAACCTGCTGTATAGCTGCATGTCAATATATTCAATACTCAAGTGGATCAGAGCAGAATGGCTATAAGTTCTAATCCTTTGGTGCATCGAAAAATGCAGGAGGAAAAAAAAACATTTAGCAATGTGAGAACTGTGAAGTGCAGGACATTTTTGTTTGAGCTTAAACATCCTCGGGTCCTTTTCAGATTGGGTCTTCCATTAATTGATGCACATCGGGTTTCAGGTAGGTTTTCCTATAGATCTATTTTGGATCAGGTTCATCATTTTTAATTTGTGAAGACATCTCAATGGAGGGTAAATCAAAGAATTTGAGAGGCTTGATGGCCATGCAGTCTGGAGTGCACACGGACAATGAAATAACAAATAGTTAGACGAAACTCAACATCTTGCTAACGACATGTTTAATTAGCACACTAAATGCAGGGCTAAAAGTCCACAGGCGACACACATGCAACTACTGTGTTGACTGAAAAGGATGTTGTAAACACAGGTAAACCAACGACCAGTTAGAACAAAATTACTATCAATGGAAACCTGTTTTACAGATTTCTGCTATTAATGTCAGAGGTGCACAATGTTTAATCAGGCTTCCACCGAAACTGCACGTTACTTGAAATTGTAATGTTTTCTTCACTTCACCCACAGCTGGAAAAAAAGTACCAAATCATACAGAAACACAAGACCCAACTCGTCTTTCTTCTGCAGGCACAGACATGATTACACTGCGTGGAGGAAATAATCCTGAAATCTTCAGCAGGGAAGATGAATGTACTGTGTATGAAGACACAGAGATGAGCAGGGTATGTAGGTATCTACGGATTCCAGGAAAACTGCCTCAGGCCAATCATTATTCTTATAGGCAGGTGGTAGAAAAGCCATATCAACACCAGTGACAGGACTCTATATCTTTTGAGAATGCGTGCGTGTATACCATGTGTATGTGTGTATGTATGACTTTTTGTGTGTGCATTTTTTACCTGTCCATTTATGTGTCTGCATGTCTGTGCTTCTGTGTATTTTTTACTATCAATCATCCCACTTTGCCACCTCTCCAGGTATTTCATTTATGTATGTGCCTCAGTGTTTGACAGCACAATCTATAATAAATCTATTCCAACTGGCTTTTGTATTTTCATCTGTCTTTTTGATTCATTCACAAAATAGAGCCATATTCTCCTGTTATTCTCCCATATTCTCCTGTTTGTTGAGAAGTGACACAGAGGCCTGTTGTGTTGTATGCTGTGCTCCATGGATTTCCAATTTAACACTCATTTCTGTTAATGCAGAAGAAGAAGTCCAGGAGCATGTCTGTTGTTCCACAAGGTATGGCAACCTGCTCCAAATGACGTTTACCAAAGTTGAAAATGTTTAAAGTTTGCACATAGTTAGTGCCTTAAATGTCTTTGCTAATCTGGACAAAGCAGAAAAATTAGCTGAAACTGCAGGTAATTAACCTTATTAAGAAAAAAAATGTCAAGTCACACTTTATAGTCATTTCACTATTGATCAGATGGAAATTTGACGATCAGATGGAAATTATACAAATAAGACATTATGTCTTATTTGGAAATAATAATAATAATAATAATAATAATAATAATATTTTAATAATAATAATTCATCGGTTTTATATAGAGCTTTTCTAAATACTCAAAGCCGCTTTACAATATAAGAAAAACATTTAGACAACGACATTAAACAAACATCAAACAAAACACATCACTATGACAGTAGACAATAGACAAAACATTAAGAGAGAGAGAGAGGGTGGAAAGATGGCAGTGGAAAAATGAAATTGTCAGATGTTGTAGGCAGTCCTGAAAAGATGAGATTTAAGCTGTTTTTTGAATGAAGGGAGTGAGTCACAGAGTTCTGGATGGCCAGCGGCAGGGAGTTCCAGAGGGCAAGGGCAGTGATGGCGAAGGCTCTGTCCCCCAGGGTGCCGTATTTGGTCCTGATGATGAAGGTAAGGAGGTTGGTATCAGCAGAGCGGAGGCGGTAACTGGGGCAGTGACGATGGAGGAGATCACTCAAGTAGGGGGGTGCAAGGTTGTTGAGGGCTTTGTAGGTGATGAAGAGGATCTTGAAATTGATGCGTTGTTTTATGGGAAGCCAGTGAAGTTGACAGTGGATGGGTGTGATGTGTGCTCTGGAGGAGGAGTGTGTGAGTAATCGGGCAGCCGAGTTTTGGACATATTGCAGTTTTTGAAGAACAGAGGAGGGGAGGCCGTAGAGGATGCTATTGCAGCAGTCGAGTCTGGAGGTGATGAAGGCATGGATGAGTGTTTCAGCAGCTGAGGGGGAGAGGTTGGGGCGAAGGCGTGCGATGTTGCGGAAGAAGGATGTTTTGGTGATGTGGTTTATGTGTGACTTGTAAGAGAGTGTAGGGTCCATGATAATGCCTAGGTTTTGGACCAGGGGGAGGGAGTGACAGAGTGTCCATCAATGCACAGTGAGAAATTCTGGGAGGTGGGAATAGTGGATTTAGGGCCAAAGATGATGATGATTTCAGTTTTATTGCAGTTGAGTTTGGGGAAGTTGTGGTTCATCCAGATTTTGATGTTGGTGAGGCAGTTGGTGAGGGTGGAGAGAATGACAGGAGTGATGGCAGTGGTGGTGATGTACAGCTGGGTATCGTCGGCGTAACAGTGAAAATGGAGACCATGTCGACGGATGATGTGACCTAGTGGGAGCATGTAAAGGATGAAGAGGATTGGACCAAGCACTGAACCTTGAGGGACTCCGTGTGAGACAGGGGTTTGTGGTTGTTGATGGAGATGTAATGGAATCTTTCCGACAGGTAGGAGGTGAACCAGGAGAGTCAATGATGCCAGTGGCTTGCAGACGACAGAGGAGGATGGAGTGGGTTATGGTGTCAAAGGCAGCACTGAGGTCGAGGAGGAGGAGGATAGTGAGGGAGCCGGAGTCAGAGGAGAGTAGGAGGTCATTGGTAATTAAATTAAAGAGGAGCTGTTTTGGTGCTGTGGGGTCGTCAGGGTCAAGGCCAGGTTTTTTCAGGAGGGGGGTAACGGCAGCAAGCTTTAGAGGTGAGGGAACGGTGCCAGAGGTAAGGGAGGAGTTAATGATGTCTGTGATGAGTGGGGCGAGAGAAGTGAAACAAGATTTGACAAACTCAGATGGCATGGGGTCCAAAGGGGAGGTGGATGATTTCATGGTGTAGATTATTTTGGAGAGGTTGGCTGTGGTGATGGGTGAGAAAATGGAAAGCCGGCGGTCAGGGAATGTAGGCAGTGGAGGTTCAGAATCTGGGGTGCTGGCGGAGGAGCTGGTTGTAGATGTTTTCAATCTTGGAATTAAAAAATTATAGAATGTTATTGCATTTCTCTGAGGTAAATGTGGATGTGATATTGTCATGGGGTTTGAGGAGTTTGTTAATGGTGGAAAACAGAGTGTGTGGGTTGGAGGATCCAAAATGAATGATGCCAGAGAAGTAGACGATGCAGGCTTTGTTTAGTGCTGAGTTGTAGAGGTGCATGTGCTCTTTGTGTGCGAGGGCATGTACTGTGAGACCGGTTTTCTTGTGTAATCGTTCCAGTTGTCTCAGTTGTTTTTTGAGTTTGTGAAGTTCCGGGGTGAACTAGGGGGCAGAGTGAATGAAAGTGACAGTTTTGGTTTTCAGGGGGGCCAGTTGGTTGAGGGAGGCTGAGAACGAGTTGTTGTAGATGTTGACGAGGTCCATGGGAGCTGGGTTTATAGCTGGGTTTATACATTATACAAATGAGACATTATGTCTCATTTGTATTATTTCCATACTATCATCTTTAAGATGCGAGGAGTCCACTTTGACATATAAAAATGTGGTTAGACACCAACAAATGATTCTGTGGCCTCAGTATTACCTGTTATAAACTACATAAAATCTATATTTAAGTAAAAGTGCAATTAAATTGAAAATGATCATTTAAGAAACCTGCTCAAGTAGAAGTAAAAAAGTACTTGGTTGATAAATTACTCAAAGTTAGTTTCCATTTTCATAGTTTTTAGGGTGTGCAGGCCAGTGCAAAATAATGAATAAAGCACTTGTGGATAAAACTTATAAAAGTAATGTTAACACTGAAGTTGGCTTGACATTAGCTAACTGCTTTCTAGCACACCAGTTTAAAAGCCCAACAGCACTAGCTACAAGATAAGTTAATACCATTATATTAATATAGCTACCATTAGCTAGCCAATTACATTTTTATGTACACTGTGTGCTCTGTCGGACTTTTTAAAAGTTAAGATCTCAGTGTTTTTTGGGGGGCACAGGGAGCACCTCATCATGTAACTGTTATGGTGAACACCTAAGTTTGTAACTGAACCCAAGGATGTACGACCAGAGAGAAGGTAAGTAAACGAACAAAAATTTATTGATAACAAAAACGCACTCGGGGCGGCACGGTGGCGCAGCAGGTAGTGCGCGTGCCTCACAGCAAGAAGGTTGCCGGTTCGATCCCCGGGTCAGGCGGGGGCCTTTCTGTGTGAAGTTTGCATGTTCTTCCCGTGCATGCGTGGGTTCTCTCCGGGCACTCCGACTTCCTCCCACAGACCAAAAACATGCTCACTAGGTGTGAATGTGAGAGTGAATGCTTGTGTGTGTGTTGCCCTGCAGTCGGCTGGCAACCGGCTGTACCCTGTGTGTACCCTGCCTCTCGCCCATTGACAGCTGGGATAGGCTCCAGCCCCCCCCAACTCAGGGGTATAGATCAGGGGTATAGAAGATGAATGAATGAATGAATGAAAAAAAAAAAAAAACGCACTCAAAAGGAGTGGAAAAACAATTGTGGAGAGAACAAAGGGGGCTCCGTAATGACGAGTCTGAGGCAAGGCACACGTGGACACGGCAGACAGGTAACTGAAACAAAGAAACACACCTTAAGTGGTGGTACAAAGAAAACACATTAGCACACTCATGATTGGAGAGGAAAGAGAGAAAGTACTCACGATACTGAAATCACGACCAGGCCAGGAAACGGGTCTCAGGAGGAAAGTGACTGGAACAATCCAGCTAGGAGAGAGCTCTCTCCTTATAAGCTGTGCCTAATCAGCCAGATGAGATGCTGGTAGGCAGGTAGGCAGAGCTGGCCAGGTGCAGAGACACACCCAGCTGCACAGACAGGGGAAGACAGACAGACACAATCTACACAGGGAAAAGGGAAAAGGAAACACAAGGGTGAGACAGAACTGCCAGGTCCTTACAGTAACTGTTGTCTTTTTAGAATAGAAAGTGTGACCACATGGCCAAGGATTGTCACTGGAAGCTGCCTCTTGGTCTGAGTTTTGCTTCGTCATCATTGCATCATGGTTAAAAGAAAGTTTGTGCTTCTTTCAGCCAGCTGGCAATTGGAGGTGCTCCTTGTCTGCTCTCCCCAGACCTAAACTTGATCCATTCAGAGGTATGAATGGCAAATGTCACCAGGTAAAAAGTAGATTACTTGCTCAAAAATATGCTCGAGTAAAGAGGAGAAATACAGTTAAAAAAAAAGGAAGATGATAAGTTTTGTGCGCAATGCATTACTACCCACCCCTGCTGGCCAGGGGAGGATGTAGGCAATCATGCAACCTCCTTGACACATGGTTGTGCCAGTTGCTGCTGTTCACCTGCAAGTGATAAGCTTCACCCGTAAGGCATAAAAAATGGGAGGTTCATATTATACTGTAAGCCGAGATCCATCCTCCATTGTGCAGGTACTGAACTACAGCCAACCAGTACAAGTCACTGGTGCAGTGACAAAGACTAAGAACCCTGTTGGGTCTCTCACCGTTGCACAGTTGCCACCTGTGTCCAATTGTTGTGTATTCAAAGCACACAACCAAGCAGGTACCACTACCACACTTGGAGCCCCAGATCAGATCACACTACCCAGATGGTAGTGGATGGAAACTTCTGGAAACTGTGCACCACCAAATGCAATGTTTTAATAAAACAGTGTAGATCATAAAATCATAATTCAATTCTATTCAATACTATTCTATTATTCATTTTGTGTTTTGGATTTGCATAGAAAAGTTCTGCTAAATTACTACTTGAAGAGCAGGTGCTAGCTGCTCCCAGCTGTTAACAGTACAAACATTTTTGTTCTACTATGCAAAAGAAGTAGCAGTGTCTGAATTATTATATGATTGGTCAGGTTAATGTTGTAGTAGGCACCAGAGACTGCATGAACTTAATTTTCCTCATCACAGATTTAATAGACATCTTTGCAAACACTCTAGAAATCACAAACTCTACATTTACACAGGAGCTTTCGGATAATCTGTCAGTATAGCAAACGTCTGTCAAAAATGTCTGCAGCATTATAAGCATGTAACTCAAAGGACTTGTTGGCCTGAGGCCTTCTCGAGAGCATGAGTGTCAAGTTCTTTAATGTTTTTTGCAGATTTGCCTGAACTTGAAAAGGCTAGAGGTGACATCAGAGGACGCAGGACAACTCAATTCATTTTGTTGAACAATTCCATTTATTTCTTCACTGAAAAGTCATAGAATAACAATAGAATAGGTTGAAAACCTGAACAAAGATACACAAATGCAATGTCAATTTACACAAATAAACATATGGAAAATTCAACCTAAATGAATCATTAAATTAACTAAATTATTTATGACTAAACAGTCAATAGTTTTAATTAGACTAAATCAAATCAAATTATTCCTAATTCAGAGTAATTTCACAGCTGATTTAAATGAAATGCTTAATAATTTGTGCCCATTTTTTAGCATTAAAGTCTTTTTAATGCAACTATTCATCCTTTTTAGATTACACTTTTAACAACTCTCTTAACCACTGGCCTTATTTTTATTTTTAATCATTGCTAAATTAAACCAAATTTAAATATTCTTACTTCATATGAAACCATGCTACTTTTAACTGAAATAAATCAATGCATGCAAGTAAAGTTACATTTGCTTAGTTTAAAAAATGATAGATTTGATTTAATTTTATGAATAAACCAAACATACTGACCGATAGCATCTCAGTTGTCTCCTCTGCTCTGCTCTTTGTCTGCTGCTGCTGCTTCTGCTGCTGCATGCTCTCTGACTGCAGCTCCTGCCTGCCAAACTAATTAAGCAATATGTAGCTCACCTGTGCACCTACTCCCTACTCTACTCTATATAGCTCTGCAGCAGCATGCCCAATTAGGAGTTTAAGCACTTATTTAAATCAAATAAATTAATTTGAATAAACTAAAAAATACATAACCAAACAGTGAAAAGTCCATCTTTTTTTCTTTTGTCTCAACAATGAGTAAGCCAAATACCAGTCTGGGAAAAGACATAATTCAGCACAGTTGTGCAGCAGATCACACCCAAAACAGGTTCAAAATCTCTGGCTGAAACATGCCAGATTATAATAATAATAATAATAATAATAATAATAATAATAAATATGAAGCACATTAAGTGCCATCCTTTTCTAACTTTTTGGATTTGAAGAAGTCTTTTGCACACAAGTCTTAATGCAGCTATGATTAATATTTTCATAATAAGAATGTATCAGTGGCCATTAACAAGTAACTGATGATTTGAAAGGGGTCACTGGGAGTTTAGAGAATTATCAACTGGAAGCACTGGACACAGTTAATATAATGAAGATATGATCTCCAGCAGAAATCTAACTGTATTAACTGGATTATTCTGAAAATCTTTATCATAAAAATAAAAACAGGGTGTGGTGTTCACAAGGTGAATAATAAAAACAGTGGCAGTTCCAACCAGCTTTCAGGAGTTTTTTTGTACAAAGCCTTCAGCCCCTTAGGGTTCAACTGTGCTGTGTATTAATGAAAGTTACAGTTGGAAATGTACATTTCATTCTATTTGCAAACATGCTTAAATCAGACAGAAGCTATTGCCCAAATGTGGAGCTCTTATATACCTCCACTCCTCAGCCTGAGGCTTCTCAGCCTTTTCTTCTCTGACAGAACCCCTACACTCTCACAGGTTTCTCCCCAAGTCCCAGTTTCATCTTGAGCCACAGTCCTCACCTCTGGCCTTACACTCAAACCACTCTGTGGGGACTCAGCCGTACAGGCATCACGGCTAACCCTCTGTTTTTATTTTCCTCTCACTGTAGCCCCAAAACCATCTTTTCCATTGACCCTTGTCATCATGGGTCAAGCAGAGACGATAGTACAAGGAGTGCTTTTTATTTGTCACTGAACTGTAGAAGTTGACTGGGGTTTTTTTTGTTTGTTTTTTTGGTTATACTGTTACAAAAGTAGTTAGTAATCCCACATTTTAGTTGTCTGTATTAAATTAGCTCTTTTTCCTGCAGACTGTTTTTGAGTTTTCTTTCCATTTGTATCACTGTCACAATAGCATAAAGATAACATAAAGAAAGCCTAATGGCTGAAATAAGGGGTTCTACTAGAAGACCTGGTGATAAACGGCATCCTTGTCTTGTTCCTCTGTGTAACATTAAGTCATTGCTGCCTGGATTTCCAGTTTAAACACTCAGTGTAAAGCAAGGATCGTCAACTGGTAGCTTGTGGGCCTGCCAAATCTTATCCTGTCTGTAAAATAGTAATGAATTAAGACAATGCGCATATCTAACATTATGCTCACCCGTGGATGAGGCCAAATCCATCCTGAGAGTAATCGTTGATTAGCTTGCCAAGACCTGGCATTGAGTGAAAGTACACAATTCATAGGTCATCCATTCTACAACATTACATTATTCTCCAACTCCATTCTCTCTGCTTCGTGGACCAACCATTAAGGTTGGCTGGCCACTGTCACTGACAGCAGCACACTGTCTGTACTACAGGTGTTGTCACAGAATCACTAAGCATACAAGCGCCCCTTTCATACTCAATTGTGATACCATCAACCTGCTTACCTGTGGAATGTTTTTCATTCATTCATTCATTCATCTTCTATACCGCTGATTATCCCTTTCGGGGTTGGGGG
>JBBMOE010000046.1:153338-175308 GCA_037975065.1 Chaetodon trifasciatus
GGGCCTATCACAGCTGTCAACGGGCGAGAGGCGGGGTACACTGGACGCCAGCCGACTGCAGGGCAACACACACACAAGCATTCACTCTCACATTCACAACTAAGGACAAATTAGAGTCACCAATTAACCTAGTGAGCATGTTTTTGGTCTGTGGGAGGAAGCCGGAGTGCCCGGAGAGAACCTACGCATGCACGGGAAGAACATGCAAACTTCACACCGCCTGACCCGGGGATCGAACCGGCAACCTTCTTGCTGTGAGGCACGCGCATCATAATATATATTGTGATAATTTGCTAATCCTTAGGGTTAGAGTAAGGGTTAGGGTTGGGGGTGCCTATCCCTAATGTGATAATTAGTAAATTATCACAATATATATTGTGATAATTTGCTAATCCTTTTTGACATATACAAAAACATTCCACAGGTAAGCAGGTTGATGGTATCACAATTGAGTATGAAAGGGGCATAACCAAAGTATCCGTTGCTCACGAGCAAGGATGGAGGGAGGTTCACCACTTTGTGAAACACATGACTGTATAAAGAATATTACTACATGGCTTCAGGAATCATGATTGTCTGTAATATCTACAAGTGCAATTTTTTCTCCATCATATTACAATACAGGTCACAAGTGTTATAACGAACTTAAAGTGTTTGAATTTGTTCCCTCTTACTTTAACAGGCTGAAGTTTACCTGTTAAATATTTACAGTGAGAGGCACACCCACTAAAGCAGAAGTATTGAACTTTCAGCCTCTGGGGACCCTATATGGTCCATGAGACAATTCAAAAAAGCAATAACTTTTTGTCTTACACATTACAACACATTCTTCAGAAGGAGAACTTGTGAAGGAGTGCCTTGAAGCTACTGTGGAACTGCCAGCACCAGACAAAGTAAAATTATTCCAAACTGTCGCCTTCTCCGGAATAATTTGCGGAGATGAAGGAAAACCTGACGTTGAAACTCAGTGATACAAAGTGTCTGTGTGATTTGGCCTTCCTGGAGGACATTACCAAGAACCTCTCAGAGCTGAACCTCAAGCTCTAGCCAACTTCTCAGCTCTCTGAATTTGAAGCTGTGGCAAGTGCAACTGGAAAGAGGAAACACTGTGTAGTTTCCTACTCTGGAAGATTAGGAAAATGCTGTGACATCTGAATATGCTGGTCAGTGTGAGAACTCCTTCAGCCATTTGGTGGGAGGTTTCAGGACATGAAAAGTAAACAAAAGGAAATGAACATATTTGCTTCACCATTTAATGTGGAACCAGCTGAGGTGTGTGACAGCCTACAACATGAAATCACTGAGCTGCAAAGCAACAAGCTACTGCTGAGAGCAGCTTTCTTCAAAACTGACTATTGCAAAGGTGCAATTCTGCTCAAGACTGACTGACCCAAACCTGGAAAACCAGCTGTGAGCATAATTTATTATGAACTGGGGTGCTGCCGGGGGTCAAGTGGGCCAAGGCCACCCTGATACAGCTCCAAGTCAGCGACCCCCTCTTCCTATCACATACACATAATAAGATTTTCAGGTGCTGCCTAGTGGCCCCTTCCCCCGATATGTGCCACCCATATGAAAACTTTCTGGGGGTGCCACTGAGTTGGGCCCTTGAAGGGTGTTAAAATTGAAATGGCCCTTAATCAAAAAAGTTCCACCACCCCTCCACTAAAGCAAGTGAAAACATAGATATTGTAATCTAACTCTTAAACAAGAATTGTTCCAACAGATGAACTGAGACAAAATATCAGCTTAAGTCCACTTCAACCAAAACCACTTGGATCAGTGATGGTTAACAGAACAGAAGAAGTAAATATGTCATTCTTAAGAGGAGGAAATCTTTGGCATCCGCTGGTGCTTCAAATGGCTCTGTCTTCCTTATGGATGGCTCTCAGTTTGGCAGCATATATCAGACAAGTATGAATGTCTTTCCCTATAAGAGCTTGATAACATGCAAGACAGTGTTCTTGTGCTGAAAAGTTGCAGCTGAGTACTCTGCAAACAATACCTGCTTGTGCTTGCCACGAGAGATTGACGACTTATTTTGTCTTGTCACACTATCCATCTCACAACCCATCAGATTTATTTTGTGACCCATTGGAGGGTCCCAGCTCCCAGCTTACAAACCACTGGACAAAACTAACTGGCTGTATCTAAAGTTGGTAAACTACTGTGGCTCCGTCTCAACAAGCTGCGGCTGTAAAATTATTCTTATACGTTGATACATCAATATTAATAATCTAATAATGTCATATTAATATAATCAGATTTTTGATGCCACTAAGTACATTTTACTGCTTCTTCACTGTAAATGGGCATAAGCTTTGCTGTAAAACAAGTCTTGGCACTGATTGAGATTGTTACATTGTCACATCCACTTTGGCTCTATACTGCTAAATCATACAGACAGGAGGCATGGAAAACCCAAATAAATAAATGCAGAAAGAGCAAAAGTAAATGCTTACACACACAAAGTGTATGATAAAATTAAGCTATTAACATCTATCATGTGTAACATGTATAAAAATGCCAAGCACAGTCAGTTGACCTTGGATCAAGATTTATATCTACGGGAAACACATGAGTTAAAACAGTGGTGTCAGGTGATTGACAAAGGCAGGAGACAGGTGGAATGACAAGGTCTGTTGTTGAAGAATCAGCGTGACAGGTGTTACAATGACACTGGTCAACAGAAATGGGGGACGCATGAGATGTGTGACATGTTATCCATCACCATTTTGTTGACAAGGATAAACGCATGTGGGTACACCAAGAGAACAATACAGGCCTGAATGCTTGAACATGATAGTTAGGGCTCCAGTGGTTCTGTTGGAGGCATGTTATCGGTATGAAGCATTGTTTGTATCGTTTCCATCAATGTTTATTTCACAGACCACAAAAAACTGACAGTATGAGAAATATATCAAACATACTTGATTAAGATGTGCACAATGACAGCTTCATTGTTTCAGTTGTTTTACCACTTCTGAATTATTAAATTATGGCATGTGAAAAATTTGGGCCAGTGATTCTGATGGTTCCCATTCTGCAGGATCACACGAGAGGTGTTCTGAACAAGTATGCAGTACCACGGGTAAATCCCAAATCCTGCTTATCATTCTCGCCTATCAGACTCGCATCTCTAATGTACTGGTCAGACGTCTTGACATCTATGCGACGCCACAGTCCCTCGTCCTCCAGGATCTTGAACTCTCTCTCCACAACACCAGTGAAGCCTTGAGGATCAGTTCTGTGTTGAGCCTTTGTGACACAAATCAAGCCACCTGGAAGAAAAGGCAAAAAGCCATTGAAGTCTCTGTTTTGCTGAGCATTACAACACCTGTGGCAATTTGATGTGACGATCAAGTCAAGTTTTCTTAGTACAAATCCCAGGGATTCTTTTGAAAATAACTTGAAGACAGGAATACATATAAAAGAAAGTGAGTGTGCACAAGTATGGCAACACAAAGCCTGATTGGACCTGCTGCTGGTTACCTGGTTTAGTGACTTGACACAACTCCCTTAAAACGCTGAACGGTACAAGATCAGGTTGCAGAGCACCGACCATGGCCACCACATCAACTGTACCTGAACCAGGAGAGGATGAGGATGGAGGGAGGAATAATGCACAGAAAAAAGAAGGGAGTAGAGAAGAAGAAAGACAACAGCAATGGTGGAGGAGGATTGGAGTGGAAATAAATCAAAAAGAAAAAAGACGAGAGCTGATGAGTTTCCAAACAAGGCCATGATCTGAGTTGGACATTTTTTAAACTACTGCGATAACAAAGACATTATTCACATTTTAACATTAATGCAAATAATATGACTGTATAAATGTGTATGTATTTTACCAGCTTGTGCAGGCAGCGGTTCATCTCCAAGTTTGACCAGTTTAAGGTCCTCATAGAGACCAGTTTTAGCTGCTTCATCCAGCATTCCTTGACTGTAATCAATCCCCACAAAGTGTCTGAAGCCCATTCCATACATCTATGTACAGCAGAGGAACACACAAACAAGCCTGACTCAGTGGTCATTTAGTTATCGCTCAGTTATTCAGTCTGATGTTCTTTGTCTTTTAAAACAATCACTAATTTCTGTAGTTTTCTGCAGGAAACTGGAAGTTAATAACAAATCAACCATTACCAAAGCTTAAAAACTTGTGATCCTTAGGCTTTCAGTCCTGGCTGATTTGTTGACAACCATGATTACTGTGGTCACAGCAAGTGCACTTTAATACAAAAGCACAGCGTCTTTGTCAGAAATACAACAGGAGAACAAATTAAGCATCTATTTACAATGCAAACAACATTTTAGATAAAGAAATCTGTCAAAAATATTTCATTTCAATCTGATTTTGTGCTGCACACAGAGCGAGTAGTTTTCCACACAACAGGGCAAAGTAAAGCTGGTTACGTTGTTGAGGAGTTGGAGGTTGTTGGGTGAAAGGGAAGGTTAATATATTCATTATTGGATGAGGTCCTTAACGCTGGTGTATGACCTGACATTTGGAATTTTTGCTCTGACATTACAGTCTCTGTGTTTTGATGATTATCAGTTGTGGACTAGTAGCAGAGTTTTACATCTGCAGACTCACCAATTTAGGTAGCTGTCCAGGCCCGCAGGCGACATCCAAAACCAGGGCTGCCTCTCGATTCCCAATGAAGTTGGAGGAAATCAAAGCTGCAACCAGATTTGGTCCTTGGTAGTCCAACATGTTGCAATCCTGTTGAAGACACAATGTTCAAGACAAGACATCTAAACCATTCAATCAATGTCAACCCATCAAATACTGTGGTCAGCAGTTATGTGAAGCATTTGCTTCACTTACAATTTGTCATAAGACTGTGGAGAAGAAGGGGAATGAGAGAGAGAGCACTATGTTTTTGTATGTTTGTGAGAGAGATCCACCTGATGAGATCCACTTTCAAGTGCACAAGATGTGACATGCAACCCATGAAATGTAAACATATTTGAGAGTTTGTTGGCAAGTTGCCATGGTATGAGGGGGACTTGCTCAACTAGTCCAGTCACATGCACACAGTATAGATGCAATGTCTTCCCTGCTCTCCCACAAAATGTCGTTGACATTTTTCTTCCCTACACTTAACACTCAAGACAACTTTATTGTCAATCCATCCATATACAAGTAGACGGTAGGGAAGAAATTTTGTTTCTGTGTAGGCCAATGGTGCCACATTTAACATTTAAACAGCAGAAACAAAGCAGGCTACATAAGGTGCAAAAGGACAACATGAGCAAAACAAGTACAAAAACAAAAAAGAAAGACTCAAAAAACAAAAAAGAAACAGTGCAAAAGTGAAGCAAAACAGTTCACAGTCAATGCAAGAATGCACAATGTAAAGAGTAAAAATAGTTGTTAAAACAGTTTCTGTGAGGATGAATGTGAGCAAGTCTCACTGCCTCATTTGAACAGTCCCTAACTAATGTCCAAAACTGCAAGAAGATCTTAAATGTTAACTAACAAACAAAACAAACACTTCTAGATAACTTCCGAAATTTAACTGACCTTTTCGTAGTCTGCTGCCCATTCGTCATAGAATGCAGTCATCTTCTTTAGCTCACATTCTCTGCGAGACTTCAGTACCTTCCCCACATCTTGAATAGTTCTGGTTGAGAGTGACATGTTGAGCCCTCAACTTCAAACCTGGCAAACAGAAAAGACAGTGTACTCGAGATCTCTGGATTTGTAATGACACTGCACCCAAAATTTGTTGATATCAAGCTATCATCCCCTGAAGACTTGACAGTTGGCTAAAAAAGGTTTGGAAGGTTTCGGTGGACATTTGGTAAGACAAGATAAGACTTTAAGAAATTTAGTCATTACAGCCAGCAAGTATTACAACGAACAAGCACAGTGGTATAAAGAGGTCAAAATAAAAAAGTACAGAGTACAGAAAAAACAATCATGTACATAAACATTTATACAGATTATATATGTAAAAAATAATAATAGAAAAAAAATATAGTAAATGCCATAAAAATCCTACTGCCATAAAAAAAGTACTGCTGCTAATACTCTTATGAGAAAAACTAACTAATGACATGTATTGTATTGTACTTGAGAAGTTGATAGTTTTTTCTTCCCTGAAAAGTGTTCCCCATGCAATCTGATGTAACCAACTGGATGCAAGTTGATCTCCATCAAAAAAAAGAAAATACAAAACTGTTAAAAAACTCTTGTCTAATGTCTATCAATACAAAAGGCTTATTAGATTTACTGCACAGCTCTCCTAAAAATTAGAAACCTACAATGTTTGCATACAAATATGTACAGTAAGACCATATTACAATTACAACCACTCACCTGTGACTGAATGAATGAAAACAGATGTTACTCGTCAAATCAGTAAATGAACGAAGTCATGGCCAGGAGCACTACTTATACTGTTGCTGTTGAAACTGGATACCATGTAGGCCCTCCTCCAACACCACCTGCAGGTAGCTGCTGTCATTAAAATAATGATGAGGTAGTGCAAGTCAGATAAATGGAGGAAAACATGCTGATACTAGATAGATATTCTAATACTTGATAGTTTAATGGAAAATGACTCCCTTGTCTGTCTATGGTTCTAATGTTCTCTATAGAACTGCTGATGCTGTGTGTTTGTGCCAGGTGCCTCATCCTTGACCACAAAACTGGCTAATTTTGGACCTGGTTTACACTACTTACAAGGGAGCATACAAAGCCACCCCACTCCCCCACATCGGACTCTCTGACCACATCACTGTTATGCTAATGCCAGCGTAAGTGAAAGTCACCAAACCGGTTCAGAAGCAGGTAAGAACCAGTTCAAAGTAGCCTTATCTGTGATTTGGGAGGCTCTCCTACTCCTCAATGCCTCACAAAGATCCTTGCAGATTTGGCAAATGAAAAAAAAAAGTGATGTTATTTTGAAAAATTATTAGTTATGTTTCTATGGTTACTACTTATACCATTAGACTATTATATATTAGGTGTAAAATCAGGATTTTACTGTTGTAGTTGGACTCATTTTGATCTATTTTGTATCAGACTGCAACTAATGATCATTGCCATTATTTCCCCATTAGTTGACTGATTGTTTGATTTGTAAAAATTCTGAAAATAGTGAGAATTGCCATCACAATTTCCCAGAACCCAAAGTGAAATCATCAAAGTGCTTGCTTTGTCCAACCAACAGTACAAACCTCAAAATTATTGATAATGAATACAACTTAATTAATAAGACTTAATTCAAAGGAAAAGTAACAAATCCTCACAGTTGTGAAACTGGATCCATGAAATGTTTTTGGATGAAAAATGACAAATGAATTATCAATACAGGTTACAATTAATTATTTCATTTAATCAACTAATTGAATGCAAAAACAGAAATATTGTGTGGTGTGAACCATTAGACAACAGGACATCTAGGAGGGAGAGTTGGGGACAGAAAATACCATAAAATATGAAGCAACATGCAGACATATAAATCAAAAGGCAGAAGAGAGACACAATATTGTCCATGTCATCATACCAACTGCACAGACAGGTTAAAAAGATCTCTGAGGCTGAGGTCACAAAGCTTATTTGTTGGGGAAGAAAAACAGAACTTCACACAGAAAGGCCCCCGCCTGACCCGGGGATCAAACCGGCAACCTTCTTGCTGTGAGGCACACACACTACCTGCTGCGCCACCATGCCACCCATGCAGAATCTTTTACTTAGAAAAAGGTTTTCTGCTTACCTTTGATTTAGCCATCTGAGAAAGTTCCCCTCTGATCGACTCTGATGGTCATCAATAGGACACGGCCTCGGAGTCAGCGAATCCATAGCCCCGATTCTTTGTTGGAAGCCCAAGAACGGTCTGAAGCAGTCTTCAGTTTACAGTTAAAGTATTTATTGAGGTCACATACAAAGCAATGCAGCGCTGGTCTCAGAGTGACAGAGTTCATGCAGGATCTCAGCCAGAATGAGTACAGATTTCAGGCAAAAGTTCACATGTATCTTCTTGAGTTTGACCAAACCCCGTACAATAAACAGACATACATTACAAAATGTAATTGGCTGTTCCCCAAGACTTAGACATACCATATATTTGTCCTAGACATGTGGTAAACAACCTGTATGTGTGTGTGGTCGTGTGCTGAAGAACTGTGCAGAAGAGCTTACGGATGTCTTCACGGACATCTTTAACACTTCCCTGAGGCAAGCTGTTGTTCCATCATATTTCAAGGCCGCCATCATCATGCCTGTACCGAAGAAAGCTGCTCCATCCTGCTTCAACGACTACCGCCCTGTGGCACTGACACCAAACATCATGAAGTGCTTCGAACGGCTAGTCATGTCACACATAAAATCCACCCCCCCCCCACCCTGGACCCCTACCAGTTCGCATACCGAGTCAAACGATCCACAGAGGATGCAATCTGCTCTGCCCTTCACCCAGCACTCACCCACCTGGACAAAAAAGACTCATATGTGAGGATGCTGTTTATAGACTTCAGTTCAGCATTCAACACCATAATACCACAACAACTCATCTGCAAACCTGACAAACTGGGGCTCAGCACCTCCCTCTGTAACTGGCTGCTGGACTTCCTCAGTCAGAGGTCACAAGCAGTACAGGTCGGCAACAAAACCTCAAGCAGCATCACACTGAGCGCAGGGGCCCCCAAGGCTGTGTGCTCAGTCCCCTGCTGACACACGACTGCACAGCAACCTACAGCACTAATCATATAGTGAAGTTTGCAGACAACACAACTCCAGTGGGTCTCGTCACCAAGGGAGGTCAACCTTCTGACCACGTGGTGCAGAAACAAGAACCTCCTGCTGAATGTCAGCAAGACCAAGGAGATTGTTGTTGACTTCTAGAGAGGCCACACCCAACACTGTGGAGAGAGAGCAGTACCAAATTCCTGGGGGTGCACATCGGTGAGGACCTCTCCTGGACCACCAACACCACATCACTGGCGAAGAAAGCCCAGCGGCGCCTCTACTTCCTGCGCAAACTCAAGCAGGCTAGTGCTCCACCACCCATCATGAGCACATTCTGCCAAGGCACCATTGAGAGCATCCTTTCCAGCTGCATCACTGTGTGGGGTGGGAGCTGCACTGGCAGGAAAGCCCTGCAGCACATAGTGAACACAGCTGGAAGGATCACTGGAACCCCACTCCCCTCCCTGCAAGACATATACACCACCCGCCTCACCCGCAAAGCAACCACAATTGTGAGAGATGCAAGCCACCCCCGCACACAATCTGTTCCCGCACCACCAGAATCACCAACAGCTTTATCCATCAGGCTGTTAGGATGTTAGACTCTCTCCCCTCCCTACCCTCAGCTCCATCCAACAGGCTGTCAGGAAGCTAAAAACTGCCCCCACTCTGGACACTCTGAACTCTGAACCCTCTGTTCCACATAAACTGACTGTCTTTGCACTATTACAATCCTCTAACTTAAACTTTTTGTTGCTACTTGTACATTTACACTGTGAACCCCTATTCTCTATTCTTTATTTTTAGTATTTATTTTCAGTTTATTGTTTACTGTAGTTGTTAGGATATATCTGTCTTTATTCTTTGTGCCAGTGCACTTTTCTGTTTACTTGAAATTGTCTTGTCACACCGTGGGATAGTGGGAAATGTAATTTCGATTCCTTTGTATGTCTGGTACATGTGAAGAAATTGACAATAAAGCCGACTTTGACTTTGATAAAACTTGATCTGAGCAACCAGTACTCCTGTAAGAAGTGTGGTTAGTTTCACATATTAAGCAGGGCAAAGAGAGGCAGGGAGAATAAAGCATATTTTTAGACAGTCTTTTCTGGAGGGCATACATAGTGTTGCACTTGTTTGAGCACGTTGTGAAGTGAAGAAATAGTTTTGAAACTGTCACCCATTTGATCACTCTGTGTGCATGAACGTCGGTTAGAGAAGTTAAAGAAGTGGTCGGAGACAGCTTTTGATGGGCTATACTGGCCGCTCAAATCTGCCTGATCTGTTCTGTTTGTGGGCAACTTTCATTCACCAAAATGTTAACGAAGACCAAAAGGAATTTCAGGCTAAATCAACAGACAAAAATTAAACAAAAAAAAACACATAAGCAGTGATAATGATGGTGTTAATGGTGGTGATCCCATCCCTCCTGTCATCCTCAAGCCTCTTTCATTCCCTCCTGCCCTCTTCTGTTCTCCTTTCCTTCCCTCATCTACATTCTCCTTTCTACCACCCACTCCTCCTTGACACAAAGCTGAAATGTGCAGATATTCAATATTGCCTAAAAATTAACACAATTCATATTGTTTGTTCTGGAAGCCATAGTGCTAAAAGCCTGTAATGTTTTTTCAATACCCTTCGCAAATCTAAATTAAAAAAAAAAAAAAAAAAAGGCTGTTACTATTCACACATCCCTGCTACTCTTTCCCACTCCAAAAAAGGAAAACCATGTAATTACAACACAATACAATCATATTCTGTCCTAATTATGTAAAATCATACTGGTTACATATTCACTGTGCAACAGACCAAATAAGTGATTCTTCATGTGAATTGTACATTACGGTCATTTGTTAAATTATTTGCAGAGCTGTTAAACAATCAGACAGGAAAAGCTCACTTCATGCTCGCTGAAGGAAATCTCAGCTGGAAATGATAAAGCACCAATCTACTGAGCCTTTCTCAGCTAAACTCAGAAGAACACGCTGGAGCTGATTTGTATGTACCTATTTAAAAGACAAATAATGATGCTACTGTGAACGAAACTAGCTGTTATGTCAGTAAGAATGTGCTGTCAATTAGTTTAAATATTAAATAACTTTAATGATGCACATATTGTCAACAATTTTTGCAGTTTTCCAAGCTGTTTTTGACATATTTGTTGGAAAAGCTCCTGAGGGGTTGGGGCTGTGTCTCGTGGTGGCAGTGGGAGACTAACATTTGATAGCCAGCATTGCTGGAAGTCGCACTGCCAACTGTGATGCAGTACTGATTTGGCCACCTACAGCCACCTACATTGATTCAAGACGTTGAATCTATAACGTAGCATTGGTTATGTACCGCTAGTGATTTAAGACATCTGTTATTTCCAACAATAAACATTTGAGGGGATCCATTGTACTGCTAAGTTTATACTTGACCCAGAAAGTAAAGGCTTATTAGCTTCCACTGAGAAAGTCAGTTTTCATTCTTCAGTCATTAGCATGTGTGTGCATCTGAGTGATAAACAGTCACAAATGGCCAGACCAGGAATGAGTCTCCAGAGATTCATCGACATACTGATTTCCCTGACATCATTCCCCTTTGCCAACCCTTAACGATTTGACTCCAGACTCAACGGGGAGATGGAGGATGAGGCATTAGAATCCCAAAATGGAGGAAATCTGCATAATGAAGTTTAAGTGAGCGCTCTAAGGCACAACGCCACCTATGACCCTTCCCTCCCTTGTGGATTACGAGAGGAAAAAGACCAGAGATGAGAGGACCAGTGAGCGGCAGCCAAGGTGAAAGAAAGACACTTGCTCCAAGTTCCTTTTCCTCAGGCTCCTTTGAGGGCTGATAGCCTGATCTCATTCCCTCTTTCACAAGTGGCTGCAAATGTAAAAAGAAGGCAGTATCAGCTGAAATGACCAGCACGCCACTGACCAGACATTAGTGGTTGCATGATACGTCAGGAGTTACTGTTGGCAAAGTATCATTCTACTGACAATCATCTCAGCCAGAGCTCAAAGAAGAGGCATGTAGAGTGAAGCAGCTTGAGATCTTTACTGCACAAACAGCAGCCTTCAGTGTTTAATCTGCTCTCCAACAGGCTCAAGCAAAATCATTATGGAGCACACAAACCACAACACACATTGAAATTAAAAGACGACATGGCTTTATGTTCCACCTTTGAGTTCTTATTTACTCTACATCTGAAGAATCACTGGAACAGTTTGCTGAGCCAAGTAGTTTAACCTCTTACCAGCTGACATTTCCTCATTTCTTTTTAATAGTCACACACTGCACGGCACCTTCCTGTGGGCTTAATAGATAAGGCTACACTGAGAGTCATGAGTTATTTGGTTGGAAACAAATGTGTGAGTTAATAAGCAATTTGGCTGCAGTGTTTGGACTTATCTACCCTCAATTAGCTGCCTCAGACTTAGTCCAAAGTTAATAGCCAGGGTGGGAGCATGTTAAATGGGTTCTTTTAACTGTCTGCCATAAAACTACCATTTATTGTGTGTGCTCTGCCCCAAACTCTATGCAGAAATATATAGCACTGAAATAGCTTGCACAAAAAAATGCATACTTTTTTTTTAGCAGATAGTATTTTGCACATGTATTTTAATAAGGAAGAATTAAACGTAAAAAGATGAATGTTCAGTTTTTACTTAAACAATGTATAAAATGTGTATTTTATGTTTCTCTTTTATGAAAACAAGAAGCATAGAAGTGACAGTCGACTGAATAAATACAGCAGTCAAACTCATAACTCACAAACTGAGCAGTTATCTTCTGGTTTATCCCCTTGGGAAGCATTTGGCACGCTTTGGCATCTGCAGTTAGCCTTTGATAATAATTATCGCATTAGCTGTCACTGTACCCTGTGTGTGGACATTTAAGTGACACTCAGTGGGGGTGGAGTTTGAGTCTGAGCCAGAGAAACAAAAACAGAGAGGGTACACACTTCCAATCACTTTATTCCCCTCAAATGAAATGATTGGAATGTGAAGTTTAATATATAATATAAGCATCACAAAGGGACACTAAAGTGTAAATGTGTTTGATGGTTGAAGCGTTTCATGGAGGGTTCGTCATACCTCTCCAATAAAGCTGAGAACAGGAAAAAAATTGCCAGAATGAAACACAACTTGTAAATGTGTCATTCTCCCTTTTAGGCGTCTGGGTATAAATATAATGTGCTCATTGACATTCCCAAGCTGGCATTGTTAGTGTTAAAAATCAAAGGAATATTTTCCCACACAAACTGATATTTACCTCTCATTTGTTGACATTATTAAAATAGGCCTGTGTAAATAACTAGGTTTAATTCCTGTTCTGTGAGGCGTTTCCTCACAGGTCTCCTCCTCTTCTTTTCTTCATCATAGCTTAATAGAACACTGTCTTGGTGGCACGGTGGCACAGGTGGTAACACTGTCCCCTTACGTCTAAAAGGTCCCGGTTCGAATCCCGCCGTGGGCGCTGGTGGCGTGTCCTCAACCATGCCTTCAGTGCCTGCTGCTCGAGGAAAAAGGGGCCTTTCTGTGTGGAGTTTGCATGTTCTCCCTGTGTTCACCTGGGGTATCCTCCATAAAATGTACCCCCACTAAAAACATGCAAGAAGATCACCACCTGACCAATGGTGACAACAGGAACTGGTCCCCGGGCGCCGCTGTCAGCTGGCAGCCCACCGCTGCCGGTCTGCCGTGGAGGAAGGACGGTCCAAGAATGGGTTAAAGGCGGAGAATAAATTTCACATATGCATGGCGTGTGCAGTTTCCCCTCCTAACTTTGCATGTTGTGTGTAAAAAATGTGACTAATAAAGGGATTTTTTTCTCCTTCTTCTTCTTCTTCTTCTTCTTCCCCAATAAGGATATAATATGTAAGTTGTCAATTTCATATATTGTTTAATGTGTTGCAATGTAGTTGATGTTTAAGCCTTTTGAGGCTGTAATTGTGATGAAGAACTAACCAAATAATTGACTTGCATTTCCTTTTTTGTGTGAAGTAGCCAGGAAAGCAAACAATTTGGCCCTCATTTAATATCTATGGAATGAAATAGGAGTGAAAATGAAATATGTGTGGGCATTAAATAAATGATGTTTATAGAAATGTGGCAGCAGGCAGAATGAATTAGTCGCTTGGTGTTTAGTGTAGTTATCTAAAGTTGTTGACCATTTGCTGAACCCTTCCCCAAACAGTGATTTTTCAGTCATAGCTTAGCAGCCCTAACCAGGCATGGCAGGCCTGTCAAGCTTTCCATTTCTCCGCATTGAAGCAGTGTGTATGGGGCTATACTTAGAGTTTGGAGAGTGGAGTCTGTGAAGACCAAAAGCACAAGAGCAAAAGTTTGAGGAATAGATAACATAATCTATGTGCTGATCTGCTGTAACTTAAACTGGAATCTTATGACCTAAGTATTAACCTGTGGTGGATAAGTAGAGTACTGAAAATGTGTACTCAAGTAAAAGCACAATTACTAGCACAAAAATTGCTCAAGTAAAAGTAGGACCAAAAATAACCATTTGATTATACTACTGAAGCAAAAGTATAAAAGTACTCATAAAAGCTTTTCGTCTTGTAAAAGCTGGAAACGTTAATAAGTTAATAAGTGTGAAGTTGTTAGCTTAACTAACTAGCTAAATACAGCTGATCTCTGAATCTCCCAACAACAACAGTCAATTCAGCTGGCAAAATCAACATTCAGCTGCTAGAAATGAACAGCTGCTTTTGTTTACCTCTGTCTGAAATCAAGGACCTTTCAAAATTTACTGAAGCTGCACTGCTCATTTTAATTTATTCTACGTTGTGTTAACACACTGCAAGTCTTAATCAGCTAGAATCCACAACCTTTATGCTCACACTGTACTTATCAAGGTACAGTGGTTTTGGTCCATTGACAATTTCGACAAAGTTTACTAAATCAACTGCATCCTCAGTGCTGCCAAAGAGAGAGAAAGCCAACATTTTTGGAATTCAGCTTTTGACAACAGGCATAAAATCTGAAATCTGACCTTGGAGGCACTGACCAAAATTTCTGACTTCATCAGACATTCAGATCAATGATCATTCAGGCAATTAATCAGCTGTTGGTAACCAACCCCACCTCTCTGCCCATGCACAGTTATCATTGTCAACTGAAAACATGCTGTGTAAAAACAGAAAGCTTGGCAGGTGTAGCAGGGGTGCAGGGTTAAGCAAGCAGCCAACTGACAAAATTATTTGGTATCAAATACATGGAACTGCTGCAGAATGAGAAATGTATGTGTGTACTTCATTCCCCATGGCTTATATAGGCCATTCAAGATAGCAATGCACCAGATGTAAATTTGGGATTAGAATATCTGCACTGTGAAAGAGTCCAGGCAACAACAAACAAGCAAGCTGGAAGATACATTCAATATGAACTGTAGGCCACTTTATTCAAAAGAGTTTGTCCTCCATCATGTGTATTGAGTCCACATTCAAAACTAAAGCTCATGGCCACAGAACATTCTAGAAACCTCAAAACCCTGTACATCTGTTCCTACCGAGCACTGAACTGTGCCAACTCAGGTTAACACCCTGGAGACTGCAGCTGCAAACAACAAATTTAAACTGCAGCAAGGCCACGATCCACAGAGGGAAATGTTGGAGGCGGAGGTAACAAGCTCCTTTATTTTGTATGTGCATTGAACTGAACCGCGGCTGAACAAGAAGCCCAAAGCAAAAACAACTTTGCTTTCAAGTTCAAGGTGGATGCCAAGAGATCTCTCGTGGCATTCTGAACATCTTTCAGGCACAATGAGGCTGATTATTTAGTGAGTAATGAGCAGCACAAACAAGAATTAATCTGGATTTTGAGATGGAACAAGGCTGAATGATTAGGTATTAAGTTGTAAATTAAAAGAAGTGCAAGGCAGAATCACTCATGGGTGAACTGCATCAGTGCTCTAAACCCTCATCAAGCACAATAATGTGAATGAAAATGAAAAGTCTTGTCAGTATCCTGTTAAAACACTGACCTAAATTAATTTTCAGGTAATCAATGGATGGATTATGATTTCTGAAAAAGTAAAATTTGAGGTGTTGATGTTCTTTGACACATGCATTACCCTACCTTTTCTAACATTAGTGATATATGTGATTTAGCCTTGTATTTACTGGTTGACAAGTGAAGCACTAAGGCCATATTTCCCTCTCAAGTGTCAGAGAAAAGGAGTCTAAAAAAGGGGCCTTTTTTGATTTGCTGACATGTGTCACTGTCTCTGAGAGTTCAAAGCCTCGGAAACTATTAATCCATTACAGGCTTGGCTCCCTGGCCCCTCTGCTCTGACCTTGGGCCATAAACAGCATTACTGATGTATTACAGGAGCAGAGACTGAATAATTACACGGATGAGTTTAGGGATCTGACGCACAGCACGACAGGCTGGATGTTGCCAACATGGATGGGTATAAATACCGTTTGTCATTAGAATCTTGATACACCTACAAATCTGATTTTGTGTGGGGTAAAGTCAGTGTGGGTGGTGATTATGATGAGTCTGCAGCACAAAGGAAATGGTTTAGGATCCATAGATATCACATTGCAAAGGAAAACACTTTATGAGCGTGCTGTGTACAAAAATGCTTTGTTGACAAGACTGATCATAGAATAGTGTTGGTTAGCCTGAACACATTGTAACTGCGACAACCAGTGAGACTCAGATTTGTGCACTTGCGTAATTCTTTTGATGAAAATGTTTTACTGCAAACATTTTACCACAGCTACTCTGCTGCTACATATTGTGTCCAATAAAAAACAAAAATTATTGAACCTTCTTGTTATAATTAAATTATCCTGTTGTAACAATAAATGATTCTTGTTTCAATGAGATACACAATGCTGTGAAGTAAGGAAAAAGCTTTGTAATCTAACAAGTTCAAATGAGTTTCATGTAATAATGGGGGATATATGGGGCCAGCTGTGGCTCAGGAGGTAGAGCAATCGTCCACCTCTCTGAAGGTTGATGGTTTGATCCCTGGCCTCAGCAGTCTAAATGTTGAAGTATCAAGATACTGAACTCCAAATTGCTCTCGATGCTGTGCCATGCTGATGTGCACATCAGCATGATACTGCTCACCCAGCCATTGTATGAATTTGTGTGTGAATAGGTGAATGCAGTTATGTTACCATTTACCATATGTTCTGAAAAACATCCCGTCATAACATAAAGAGAACATGTCTCATAATGAAAATCATCACGGCAGCAGCAATATGCTGGTGTATATGTTTCCATTTTGAGAGCTGGTGTTGCTCTACTGACTGGAGAAACTGAGTAGACTACAGACTAGAGACTAGACTATACATAGTATCAGTTTGCTATCAGCTGTTAATAATTCGTTTCCAATTCAATCCTTTGCAACATAACACATTTAGAGTCATTGCCATCTCCTGAAGTTAAGATTTTATGTCTTTTTGTGTTTAACATTTTGACTGAAGTACACAATCAAAGAAGTACAAGAGTGGAAACAAACACCAAGGAGATATTTGGTCTTTAACTTAGAAAAAATGAATTTTATTTTCGAATCATTCGTTTAGAAATATAAAATGTGACTTTACATTTAATTTATTTATTTACTTGATAGAGACAGAGAACAGTAATGAACATCATTACAAGAATATAAGATGTAAACTGTCCCACAGCTCCTTACCTGCTACCACTCTCCCTCTCATCTGCTCACCTGCTCAGCCAGCGCACTTCAACCACACCCATCTGTTGAAATGACCTGACGCACAGCTGGGACTCATCACCCATCAGCACCATACTTAAGCAGTTCCCCTCCACTCACAGTGCCAGATTGTTCTTCACCTTCATACAAGACTCTCCAGCATTATTGTTCCGATTGATCTCCCAGTATTGCCCTCGCCTGTCCCTGACCTTGCCTGTTCTCCGCACCCCAGGTAAATTACCTTCGCCTTCTATCTCTGACTACGTCGCTAGCCTTGCCCCTGTTGAATTCAAGATTCAGTAGAACTGTTTGCTGTTTGGTTCACCAGGCATTTCCTGGATCAGCTGTTTGCTCCGAACTGAGCATCAAGTGTGCCTCTGTTGAGACTCTCAGAGATTTCCGGGTTCAGTTGGTGTAGCTCTTGGGTCCTAAACCAGACTGTGACAGTAAACATGCTGGATTTTAGCCTTAATGCTAATTTACATCTGTAGTGTCTAGGAAGGTAACAGAAATAGTAACATTACCCAATATACAGATACAAATATACAGCAGTATAGTGGCCAACAAGGACAAATGTGCTGTAACAGCCCAAAACATTTCCATGAGGAGAAATGTCCTGTAGCTTTAGAAATGATGACAATTCAGACACACAAAACAAATATCAAAACTAGCTTGGATGATTGAAACCTGTTACCTGAGGGCTTGGATTAAGCAATGAAACTCTCTCTACATAAGTAAATGTGGTTACTTTCATGTCAACATCATGGTCACATTACAAAGCAAGCGTAGGTCATACTTTGTTGTCTGTGATTTACACTCAAATCACATTCTGCTTTATTTTGGGGCTTTAACAATACATGGTGTTATGAATGTGGGCATATCGGCTGAGTCTTGTATTTTGTGGAAGTGATCCTTGTTATAAGTTCTACTGTTGTGTAGAGAGGGTGGACAGTTAATCCACCATTAAATTCAGAATATGTCTTATACTGAAATCATCCTTTTTCATTTTCATTAGCAGCACGACAGGTGTTTGTGCTGGTGAGCAAGGAAACATTCAATTGCGGCATTTGTGCATACATATTGATGTGACCTTCTTCCCTGCATACAGAGGGAAGGAGCAGGAGTAGTGTTTATTGCAGCTACCATTCAATCTGCCTGATAGTGAAATTAAATTGTATTTTTCAGCCCCACCTGGGCCAGCCTGCTTCTACAGCTGTGCCTCCATGTCTGAACAAATGAACCACACAAACTCAACCTGACTTATATATTTATTTATTGCTATCTGTACCTTCTTCTCTGACATCTGCTCCACCAATACCACAGCTTTACAAAGATCAGAACAGACAGGAATAAACAAATATTGAAAGTTCACAGTAATAATAAGATATTAGGAGCTCAGAATTGCACTTCTAAATGTCAGCAAGGCATATTTGATATCAGTTATTATAACATTTTATCATGGTCACAGTAGTGACAAAATTGTGACCTTTTTGAATATGGGTGATATATTCTTGATATGTCCTGGGAATTTCGCTGTTTTCAGACCTCTCAAAACGTTAAAGTTAAAACTCTTAATTCGAATAATATTCTGCTGTAAGAAGATGTTCAAAAAGTTCACCACCTCATGCCCATTTTTTCTTTTTTTTTTTTTTTACCTCGACTGGCTCCCAATTTTCACCAAATCTCACTTCAAAGTGCTTCTCCCAAAATATGATTATATGGGCTGATGTCTGGCTGATTGATGCCCCAGTGATTTACCTTGGAGTTCAAACTCCTGTATTTCTGCGTCACTGTGCTATGCATATATGTAATGTATGCCTAAGAGACATCCAGGGTACACTACCTGATCAGCACCAAACAGTGTAATCAGTATTGCATATGTAACATAATCTACTGAAATGTTAATCAAAATACAACTATTAATGTGACTGTTCAGATGTCACTGAATGTATTTTGGATGGAAATGGATGGATTTTGTAGAAACATCAGCATTGTTCCTCTGTTTGTTGTCCACAGCTGGCTGAGTGCCACATTCTGTTCTTTGAATTTATTAAACACCTTCAGCATTGAGAGAACCAGACAGACACCGTTAGAGACTAGCTGGTGAGCATACTGGAATATTTAGCAGTTTATGAGCCAGGTTTTTCACTCAGGTGTTGGTATATACCAAAACACTATGCTACATTATACCTAACCCTCCATCCCATGCCGCTTTTCAAAATGTTACTTTAAATGTTGGCTTTATTCACTGTAAATCACTCTCTACTAAATCATTGGCTATTAATGAGATGATAAATGACCATAATCTTGACTCCATGGGCTTCTGTGAAACCCGGTAAAAGCTTTGTGTGTCTAAATGAGGCATCACCTCCAAACTACACTAGTTTAAAAGAGTTGTGTGAATCAAGAGATCGGGCATAACTCAGATATATGACTCCGGATCATTAATGCTAAATCCAATCAATCCAACACCACTGTTTTTACATCCTTTGAGGTACTTCTTATGCACTCTAAGTTTACAATCTTTTTATGAACCAGTTTTATATGGACCACCATATATTACAGATTACATTTATTGTTTTATTTTGTTACTTTCCACCAAGCCTACTACTTGTTTATTTGATCCCATTCCTTCAAAATTTATTAAGAACCTTTTTCCAATCCTCAGCTCACTGTTGCTACAGATAACAAACAGCTCTCTTATGGAGCGGTGTGGAATAGTTCTTTCATCCTTGAAAACAGGGGTTAAAGATACAGTTGTGGTCAAAAGTTTACATACACTTGTAAAGAATATAATGTCATGGCTCTCTTGAGTTTCCAGTTATTTCTACAACTCTGATTTTCTCTGATAGAGTGATTGGAACAGATACTTCTTTGTCGCAAAAAACATTCATGAAGTTTGGTTCTTTTATGACTTTATTATGGGTTAACAGAAAAAGTGACCAAATCTGCTGGGTCAAAAATATACATACAGCAATGCTAATATTGTAATATAATGTAAACTTTTGACCACAACTGTACATAATCTGGACCCTGATTTGATCAACAACTGCAGACCAATCGGAATTCCCCCCCCCCCTTTCATAACTCTTTCAAAAAGCAGTGGTCTTAACTCATAGATCACATTTCATCCAACAATCTGTGAACCTCATCAATCCATCTTCAGAAAATTTCACACCACAGAAACTGATGCTGAAACACTTGTTCATGCATATGTCTCATTTAGGTTTGACTACTGTAATGCACTCTCTGCTGGCTTATTTTCAGCCCTTTCAGTTCTGATTTCTGAAGAAAAGCACGTGTTGTTCTAATGTAAAATAAAATTTACATTTAGAATATGCAATAGCAATGCAATAGGACATATCTGAGAGTCTCATAACTTCACTTCTCTAGATACCTGTATTTAAAATGTGGAAAAATCATTGAGGGCAGCCCCTCATTTCCAAAGATGTCAAGAGTAGTTAAAACAGAATAAATACATGAAAAATTCACAGAGATGTGTCCATAATCCAAGTCAGACCAAGAGACAGCCTAATTATTCACTTCCAACTGAGCAGAGGAAAATTATCTCTGTTTCTGTACAATTTTTTTTTTTTTTTTTTTTTTTTTAAGTGTGCTTACAAGTGTGTCAATGTGAAATCTGAACCTAAGTTTTTCATTCAGCCAGACACCAAGACATTCATACTGTGATACCCTCTTAATGTCATGGCCATTCAGAGCACCCCATGATATCTTTGGCTGTGGAGAATAGCATACATTTAGTCTTATTTACATTCAGGGCTAATTTCAACTTATGAAAGTGCATCTTGCAATTTATCAAAGGCTTGTTGTAGGATTTCAGTGGTGTATGCAGTATTAGCAAAGCAATACAGAGCTCTATCATCCACATAAAATGGATGTTACAATTTGTTATAGAGGATTTAATGTTGGGCGGCACGGTGGTGCAGCAGGTAGTGCGCGTGCCTCACAGCAAGAAGGTTGATGCACGGGTCGGGCGGGGCCTTTCTGTGTGAAGTTTGCACGTTCTTCCCGTGCATGCGTGGGTTCTCACCTGGCACTCCGGCTTCCTCCCACAGACCAAAAACATGCTCATTAGGTTAATTGGTGACTCTAAATTGCCCCTAGGTGTGAGTGTGAGCGTGAATGCTTGTGTGTGTGTGGCCCTGCAGTCGGCTGACGACCGGCTCAGGATGTACCCCACCTCTCGCCCGTTGACAGCTGGGATAGGCTCCAGCCCCCCCAACCCCGAAAAGGACAGTTGGGGTATAGAAAATGGATGGATGGATGGATGGATGGATTTAATGTTGTCAATAGAGATTGTGAACCCCTCTGGCAGGAGGCTGCGGTCCATCAGGACCAAAACCTCACACCATAAGAACAGTTTTTCCCCGTCTGCTGTCAGCCTTATTAACAAGGCCCGGAACCCCTCTGACACTTTTCACACTCCACGTCTGCCTCTACTTGTCACACTTACAGTGCCATAACTCTATGCATTACATTAATGCTCTGCTTGAACTTCTTTTTGAAAAAACAGACTGTGCTTCTGGAAAAAAAAAAAAAAAGACTTGTGTATATATATATATATATATATTCTGC
>JBBMOE010000046.1:189830-205871 GCA_037975065.1 Chaetodon trifasciatus
TATATATATATATATATATATATATATGTACACACACACACACACACACACACATACATGAGCTTCAGTTCGGCTACATGAACATGCTTTGTGCCATTTACTGATGTCATGTAGAAGAAGAAGAAGAAGATATACTTTATTAATCACCGCACACACATGCTACAGACGGGAGACTACACACACGCCATGCTTAGTGAAATTATTTTTCTCTGCATTTGACCCATCCCTGAAAGTCCTGCCTCTGTGCCAGACCAGGAGTGGTGGGCCGACAGCGGCGCCCGGGGACCCAGTTCCTTTCGTCACCATCAGTCAGGTGGTGATCTTCTTGTTTTCATGTTTTTAGTTTTTTAGTGTTTTTTTTTTTTTTTAATGGAGGATACCCCAGGTGAACACGGGGAGAACATGCAAACTCCACACAGAAAAGCCCCTTTCCTCAAGCAGGCACCAAAGGCATGGTGGAGGGCACGCCCACAGCAGGAATCGAACCCGGGACCTTCTAGCTGTGAGGCAACAGTGTTACCACTGTTCCACCATGCCACCCATTGTACAATATCGGGGTAGAAAATGAAACTGTGGAAAGAGTTTTGGACACTGTGCAACCTCAATGATAGTCATTATAAATCAGACTAAGAGTTAGCTGTAACAACAACACTGGATTCATACATGTATAGACTGTCAAATGAAAGCTAGTTTAATTGTGCTTCATGCCAGGTGGAATGTGAACAATCAAATCCCCACAGGAAACAAAGTAATTAATCTTGTAAACAAATACATGAAGTCCACAAGTGAAATTAACATCAGCAGCTGGCACAACAATAAATTAGCAGTTACTTCGATTGTTGACTAGCAGCTAGTTCTGGTCCTTGTTTTTGGCAGAGCTGTATTTGAATGCTGAAGACTCTCAGCATAGCTCCAGCCAGCTGAACACAGGTCTACTCAGAAGACACCTATGTGTGTGTGCATGGCCTTTCATTGCCTTTCATCAATTTGGACTGAAGCCAGATTTCCTTACAAAGAAGTGTGAGTCCTTGTTTCTTACTCTGTGAAAAATTGACATGTTGTTGAACTTGAAAGCCTGAAAGTTAACGCATCTTGTGGATTAAGATTAAAAAGTTTTTTTTCATATCTGATAGATCACATGTTGATGTTTAAGTCAGATTCATATCTTTTTAATGATGAACAGTATCTAACATGGTGTACAGTATATTCTAACAGATTTTGTTAGTGTGGTGTGTAGTTGGTGTATCCAAGTTGCTAAATACTCAAAGTGAAAAATTCACATTGATTTGGGAAATTGAAGTTTCTGTAACTTGAAGTGCTGTAACTTGCATACTTTGTTTGATTGTGTGTTTGCCAGGTTTGTTTTATGCCTTCATTAAAAGTGAGTTTAGTTCTTGAAGATTTAATTGTATTGAGTGAATCATTTGCCAAAGCTTAGATCAAATTTATATTCGTTGCTATTGAGGGGAATGCTAATTGCATCAAAAAAAAAGTAGCTGCTTAATTTGTTTCAGTTCTGTTGTACAGTGTAACTTACTACAAAATCAAAGCTTCATTTCCAGTGTCAGGGTTGTTTCTGAATCTGAATCTTTTGGAACAGGGAGGGAATTTTATCATCATAAAGAATTATTTTGACATTTCCATCTCCTGGATGTTTCAGTTTGAGTCATTTAGTCAGCCGTCTTTATCTCCACTCCGCAGACAGAAGAATATTAATACCCATCAATAATGTCATGTAGTGCATTAAGAAAACCTTCCCCTGAAAAGTTTAGCAGAAAAAAACAATCTGTAATGTAAATTTATGCTAATTTAATTTGCTGTAGAGAGGGAAAGTGTTGCTGTGTTTCAGCTTCATTTAACAGGGAAACAAAAGACCTCAGCTGCCTAGAAACACTGTTTTTCCACCGCATTTTCTGCTACTGTAATGATCCTTTTTTCTCTACAACAGGATTTGAATTTGCACACAGTCCGTGAAAGTTTACTTTGAGGCCCTCAGCAGCAATTATGGGTATATCCAACAGGCAGGTCAGAATGTACAGTACCTTATTTTCAGTATTGTATATACAGTAATGACAACAGTCATCAAACAATATGTCTGTATGTTCCAACATCAACCCTTTTTTCCCATGTTTTTGTGTCCAAAAAGGGGAGAACAATTTTTGTAAATGGTCCAGCATTGAGCGAGAGCGCTGCAGCATACGAATACGAATACGAATATTCTCCCCCTGTCTTTCTGATGTCCGACCTCCCTCTCACTCCTCCTGATATTCTCACATCTAACCTCAGTGAATTAAAGGTTTATTTCAACAAAACCAGAGCTGGAACCGTTGGAACGGTGAAAAAATAAATCAAGTGGTTTTGGTGAGTTTTGTTTCTTTTGAGCTTGAATGAAGTGTGTTTTACAATGATAAAATGACTGTAGATGGATTTTGGCGGCTTTGAGGAGAGAGATACAGCTGCTGTTTCTGGTTAAACAAAAAGGATATTTCTCTGTAACAAAAAGGTCTATCTCTGTTGGGATCCTTTCCATAAACTTGTTAGACACTAAGTATAACAATCTGAGTTGATCTGTCAGTGGCAAAAACACTTTCAGTGTTTCAGTTAATATCAAGGGCAGCCCCATCAGTCATAATGGGTTCCACCAGCAGGCTGATGCAGATAAAAAGCTGCACATCACTTCAACTGATCAAAGACTCAGACTCTAAAAGACAACTAAACACCTAGAAAGGAGTAGTTAAATAGCTGTTATGCCAGTTGAAAGGAGAGTTTGCACAGCGCGTATCATCTCATTTCCTCAGCTACACCCAGGAGGGAATATATTACCCCTTAACCTCCTTAACCACCAGAGCCCACAGCAGGCTTTTCATGTTTGAACTGTCTGCTTTCAAAAACTGGACCCACAGTAACAACAACCAGCTGGTAGAGAACAACCATCATATCCATAAGAAATACACATCTGTGCTTAGTATTTCTGCTGGACCTTTGTCAAATACAGCACACTGTATCCTGCTGAAGTATGTATGTCGAACAAATCTGTGCTACAATCTTGATCTTATGATCTCTGTTTGAGGGTTAAGAGTGAGTTTTAAGGTTAATTAGGGCAAGGATACAGAATGGGGATAGACATGTAGATGTGGTAATTAGGATGAGGGTTAAGGACTAAAAAATGGCTGTAATTTAATGAGAGGCCTCAAAGTAATACTTGTCAGTGTGTAAAAATTTGAGGACCTTTATTGACATAAGGCATTTCCAAGACCTTTCCCTAATTCCAACCATAAGCCTGAAATCAAATGCTAACCCTCAAACACTCCTTTGATGAGGTACACACACACACACACACACACACACACACACAAGATCTCTAGTTAAAATAACCTGATAAAAATAGGTAAAATATGCCCACTGAGTCCTTCTTTACAGCTAAGATTGTAGATTAAGCCAGTGCTGCATTTTGGCTTTATTATTAATGGCTAAGACTGCACCTGCCTGCCATATGCCCATCAATAACACATGCCAAATACTGCATATACTGTGGAAGGTGTCTACATCAATCTGCATTTATTTTGTCGTGCCTCAAGAAACGGACACAACAGGAAATTTCCCTGAAAATCAAACACGTCTCAGTATTTGAAAAAAGCTGTTTTATTATCATGGAGCAGTGAGTTTGCTAGTTAAGCAAACCATCATAATAGAGAAAAGGCTAGATTGTTTTCAAAGAAGATCACTGAAATTACAATTATTCACAAATACAGCATCTTTACTTTGTTCTTACAGCTCTTCAGCTTAATTCCATAGGCTCTTGTCAGCACAAAGTAATCACTGCCAGTCAAAAATGGACATGACTCCTCAAACATTCAGAAAACAGCAGCTGAAAAGCCAGTTTTAAAATAGAAAACTCCTGCTATACAAATCTATGTGCAGGCTGTTGAGAGGGATTTGACAGATGACCACGAGGCTGTGATTACATGCACACTGGTACCGGGATTCTGTGACTCGTGTAAACACCTTGATCTGTTAGTTTCATAGTCTCCATGCTGTAAGACATGCAGAGTCAGACAGTAGTCACATCATATAGGAGCATGGTTTGTAAATGTAAACACCATACTGTTTAATGCATAAGCTGTTTCACATGTGAGCAACACATACTGTATAAAAGAACAACACTGCTACTGCTGTCTAAACATGAAGGTAACGACTGACAAACTGTAACTGTTAGTGTGGAGCAGGCACATGACATTAACACACATTAACAGCTAAATGAACTGTGGATTTAAACATATTGCTGTGACTTTCATTCAATGAGGCAGGTTTTTACAAATTTCCCAATTAACTTATTATAAGCATGGTGAATTATTAAATTAGGTTAATTTGGTTAATAATGACATCTCAGCACTGGCCTTTACATTTACACCTGGCTTAAGTCTTGATTCCTGATCAGTTAGTTAATATTAAAGTAGTACAGTAATAACAATGAAAATAAGTAAGGTGAGGATAGCAGATAACAGCCATGGACAATCATCATTAAATCTATGTTGTGTGCACATACACCTTGCATTATGTGTTTTTCCTCATCCAGACAGGATCTACAGATTACATGTTAATGTCAGATGTAAATGTGATCACCCAACTGAAACTGTGATTAGTCTTGAAGGCAGTTTTTGAGATTTGTTCCGAGTCAGTAGAGCCACCGAAGGTTTAAATTATTCGTACTAATGAGGCATCTTGGATGAATGGTGGGTCATCTTCAAGGGTAACACAGTTTTGTCTTAGCACTTCTGTAAAGAGCAATGTATCGGGTCAGCAGAGCGGGCAAGTCGAGTCAAGAATGTGGTCAATTACATGAACATCTTCAACACTGAGCTGGTGTCTGGTGTTTTTGCTCTACATTTCCTGTCAAACAGTCTCCTTGGGACTTCTTAGCTGAGCTCTGTGGCACTCCTTTCATTGTTCATGCACAGCGGCAATCATGGCTTTTGTTAACCGCCCAGGAAATATAAAATGAACTGCTTTAAATGCGTCACAGGAATTTTCAGAGAAAGAGGAGCCAGACAGCAGGTGTTCAAACGTAAGCGCTTTCATGAAGTCTATATCGCTATTGTGTGGGATTATTTTGAGTATCAAAAGAGACATGTTCATATGAAAATGCTGCACATTATTATTTTAACAATAGAAACATCTTGGAGACAGAGTTGTGCGAGAGAAACAAAGAACAAATACCTCAAGTCAGCAGTAATGAGGTGAAATCACTGAGCATGAACCCACACTGAGATGGGAAAATCGCATTTTCTACCTCTCTCCTCTTAAAACCCACCCTTGATCCAAACTATTGCAGAGACAGTGGAGTATAAATATCCAATATGAATATTTGGATGGCTGGTTTTCATTGCATTATTTATGTCTCATTGTCAGCTTCTCTTAAATTCTTTTTATTTCCTGTTCTGATTATCTCTTCTCGTCTACCTGTCAGGCAAACACAGATTAGTGCTTCAGCAAAAACACATTAAATGTTTGCAGAGTCAAGGAAGTGACAGACAGTCTGCGTTTTATAGTCCATGCTGCCTTAAACTTCACTGTTGAAAGAGTTTTGGTGCAGGCTGCTCACTGCAGGTGAACAGGCAGGACGAGAATGTAAAAACACTTGGTGTAGATCTTTAATTTTCTCATGATATAAAGAAAAAGCACAGCGAGTAACATAAAAGCCTCCTGACTAACTCAAAGGTAAAGTGTGGAAGTTAAGTTTTTCCAGTGACTTTAATTTTGTATTCATATATACAGCAGGTGCTGAAATTATGTTCAGTTATAACAGATGGATTTTAGTTGATTCTGGGACTGTGCTTTGGCTGATGTGAAACACACATGTCAGTCCTCCAGTCTTCCCACATTATGACACAAAGTGTATGGCTCTGACATTGCACACACAGTTCATCATCCTCATAGAAAAAGTTTTTTTTAGAAATGAACACTGAGTCCAAAAGAGTAGTTTAACCGGACAAAGTTGTGTTTTGATCATCACATCTATTCTGCATGTTGCCTTTTAATAAGTTTTTTTAAACATTTCAATATCGCAGAGAAATAGTGTTACAGTATAAGCACACAAATAACCATTTACATTTTTAAATATTGACACCTTCAAAGTGACACCAGAACGGAAGAAAAGAAAATCACGAATTGTTCTGTTTTTGACCTCACATCTTATTCAGTCACTGGTGCCAGCGGCTGAGGCGCTCTGTGTCTAGTAAAGCACTGAGCTCTTGGTAAATCCTCCCGCTCTGTCCTGTCAGGTCAGCTGGAGGTCAGGTCTCCTGCTAAATAAAATACTCCTTCTGGTTTTCACCAGGAGCTCCCTGAGAGTCCGCCTGGCTGCTGAAGGGGAACTCGTGGCCGTCTTCAGGCTGAGCTGCTTTCACTTCCTGGTTTCGATACGTCTCTTTCCTGCTGCAGATGAATCTGGCCATTATGGCCAATGCGGACACAGTGACGAATATCACCAAAGCGATTACCCCTTAAAACACAACAATACAGAGAAATGACTTTTGCTTCAGAGTCACATGCATGAACGCAGGTAACCTGATTTCTTCAAGGAATACTTAATTTTTGAAAATCTGCTTATGTTCTTGGCAAAGCTGTGTTATGTTGTAAATACTGCATCCAGTATCACCATGCATGACATTGCAGAGGAGCAATGATATCTTAATGGGTGCTGTTTTGGGACACTGTTGGTTTAGCCAGTCTTCACCCTCCTGACATTTCATCTGAGTTTAAAATATCACATTAAAAACTATAAAAAACATTGCAGTTGCTGTGAGTACAAGGTTGTGACTAAGGATTACGGGGTTTTCCTTTGTGATTTCCATTCCCCAAAAGAGGATTATGCATCCTACCTGTAACATTTTTCCAGAGTTTTGTTTTTGGTATAAATAAACTCAAATTTATATCACTAAATCTTCTAGTTTGATTTCTAAAGCAAACTTGGGAGACAAAATAGTGCTTGACTGAGTTGAATCTTCCATTAAAGTGGTTTTAAAATGGAAATGGAAAAATCTGATATCCTTTTGTCAGCAAAGTTTTCATGCATTGTGTGAATTCAGGCCCAAAATTTTATCATTAAACAGCCAAACCATTGCTTCTCCTCTTCCCCTCTGCCTCCTTTTTTTCTTCACCCTCCAAGATCAAAATTATTACTTCCTCACTGCACTATTCTCTTTACAATGACACATTGTTTTTAAGCCACATCTTCCCAAATATGAAGTTCTGAGTCAACTGTTGCCATGATGGATTTCATTACCTCCGATTAGAGCTGAGTCACTCCTGATGGTGTTGACTAAAGGCTGACCTGGATCCACTGAACCAGGTTGGTCTGTAGAGAGTAAGACAGAGGGGGGAAAAAAGATCAAATAGTAGAAACAGGGTCCAGAAATTAAAGGCAAAAACATTAACAGAAAAAGATACAGAGAAGAAAGGGTTAGAGGACAAGGTTAGGGTTAGGCAAAGATGAGGAGGAGGGAGTGGGGGACAAGAAAGATGAGAAGCTAGAAAAGAATGTGAGAAAGAATGAAAAAAATAAGAAAGATGAGATAAAGGAGTGTATGGGGACAGATGAGGAGAAGGTAGAATCAGTCAGAGAACATCAGTCAGAGAGTGCTTGTGGAAAACCTCAGCTCAGCCTCAAAGGACTTCACTACAGTTGTCTGACTAATCTCATCTGCTGTAGTGCCATCGTTCTGCCTGCTTACCGAGGACATTGGTTAATGAGCCCATAAAAAAGTCTAATGAAGAGCCCTAAGAATAATATTGCAGGCACACCAGACAGATTCCCACTCTGGGAGAGGCTGGGGTGGTTAGCTAATGACATATATGTTCTGTAGTATAGTATGAGATATAAGGGCTGAGTCAGATCCTTGTACCTGATAAGGAGCGTGTGGTTTCTGCAGCGTAGGGATTGGCTGGAGAGGACGAACCACAGCTCGACTGGGCCAACGGACCGGTGACGCTAACAGGGCTGTCAGGGTGCAGCAGAGCAGCCTTCAGAGGACTGATGGAGTTAAAGCGAACACCTGACAGACAGCCGGTGAAGCCAAGAGAAGCCAACCCGGCCAACTCTTCATCCAACTCATCAGACTCTGAGAGCAGAGAGAGAAACACACACAAAAGTGGCGGAGTGAGAAGACACATTTGTTATCAGCAAGTTCCAGTTACATAATTAAAATACAGCAGTGATAAACATTTATCTTGATGAGACCACGTACGTGATGATAACGGCTATCTATCTATGTCTTGATCATTTTAATATCCATTTTGAGTTTTCCAACCCTCCCCCTGAGGGTGGATGATATTGAAAAACCTCACATGTTTTTTGAATGCTGAAGACCATGTTTTGAAAAATTGTTCCTAGAATATTCATGCCTGCTATGGTTAAGGTAAGGGCAACTGTAGGCAACTGTTGGAGGTCATAATTAAGGTTAAATATAAACATCAGTGGCTCATGTTGGGGACATGAATCACAGTATCCAGCATCAAACATGTTCTGTATCCTTTCGCTTTGTCATGCCACAGCACATGGAGGTTGCACTACTTCCTGCATCAGCACTTAATACTGGCACTGGACATCTCCTCTATCGTTGAACATTACTGTGGCTGATCCTCTGATCGGTTTTCTACTCCTTGTGCTTCTGCAATGGTTTGAGTGAGAAGATCAGCACCTTCTCTTTCCTGGTGGGCGTTCAGATGGAAAACTGGGTTAAAAAAATGCCAGGGGCTGTTAAAGTGGGGGCTTGTTGTTTTTGGGTGCTGGTGAGACAATAATATACAATTCAGAAAATCCAGTTTAAGGAGGAGGTTCAACTCTTTTGCTGGAAGACTCCAACGGATCCACCTCATTCAAATGAATTATTAGGGATGTGTTCTTTCATTGTGTTGGAAAACACAATAGAAAAAGGAGACAAGACGTTGACCTGTTTTGTTGAAATAGAAGCTAGCTTTTGAGTGCAGTACACCATAAGTAGTAGTTTTAATATATGAAGCAAGTCTCAAACCACACTAGAGTATGAAAGTGAGTGAAACAAGCTACATAACAGCTACTTTTCTATTTTTAAAGTGTTAACAGTAACGGTGCTGGAGGGGAGGCATTTGGGTCATTAAAATCAAAAGGATTTATTCCCTTTGGAGCCCAAATATGCTGAGCAAGTTTCATGGTAATCTGCCTTTTACATTATTAGATTTCTTGTGTACAAGTCCAGGTTTTAGTGTGAAAGTGTAATGAGAGAAATGTTCTGAGGGGTCACTAAAAACACTAGGATTCATCCTCCTGAGACCATGAGTATCCTCTGACTCAATAGTCCTTAAATGATAGAAGGACACTGTAGACACGTTTCTAATGTGATGTTCAAAATTTGGGTCTGAGTCTATGATAACACCAAGTTTTTGACCTGTTCCTTGGTATGTAGTGCATGAAGATTTAGGTGTTCAGACAGTTTCTCTCTCAGCTTTTGCTCCAAATAACAAGGATCTCAGTTTTGCCTTGTTTTGGCTGTAAGAAGTTCTGAGTCATCCACAAGCTGATGATACATATAATTAAGCTGATGATAAACTGTAGTCATTTGAGCTTACAGAGATATATAGCTGGGTATCCTCTGCATAATTATGGAAATTGATGTTACGATTTCTAATAAGCCTGTCCAGCAGATCTACATGCATAGATCAAAATGTTTATGCTTTACATATTTGTGCTGAATGTCGGAGATAATATGTTTATAAGTAAAACTTAAGTTTTTGTCAGCAACTACAATTATTCCTGCTGTGCAGTTTGATTACCCAGCACATCATTATAACCTGACAGATACTTCTTTTCACCACATTGATGGGACACTACAGAGTGGCCTGGCTGGAGAGGGCTGTTTATCGGCTGTGTATTTGATCAGGTTTGATTAAGTTTTAAATCTTGCGAGCAGAAATAATTCAACTTTGAAATATGTATCTTGTGAAATATGGATATTTATTGAACAGCCAGCAAGAAGGGGGGGGATTATTGAGATCAGAGAAAAAAGTTAATAGAGGTTAGAGATTTAAGTAACAGATGTAAAATAAGATAGCCAAGCACTGCATTAGTGTACTGTACTTTTTCTCCGTTGTTAAAGAGGACACACTTTATCTCTACCTAGATCCAAGAATATAGTCATAATAAAGCCAAACATTTGGAACAAAAAAACTGAAATGAAGCACAGGAGATCCTAGAATGCAGAGTATTAGTGTTGAATAGAGTCTCTGCCCTTGCCAAGACAGATGATTGGATGTTTGTGCAAGCCATCAAACCCCACACTGACAGCACTGGGCTTGTATCCGTGAACTGAAGATTACCGTCCACCTCCGCCCAGCTGCTGCTCTCTATCTCCAACTCTCTCTCTCTCTTCATCATCTCTCTCTCTTCCTGTCTGTGAGCCTCTCAGTCTCTCCATTCTTTCCTGGTCCATTAGTTAGGCTGATGGATGACAGCGTTGGCAGGGAGTGACAGTATATCAACTATCTTGCTGCCTTTCTGATACTGATATGACTGCCTGAGTCCTCTGGCTCAGCAGAGGGAAGGCTGGGTCACATACTAACATGACCTGGGTCAAAAAAAAAAAAAAAAGAAAAAAAAAGATTAAGGAGCTGAAGTAAAAATGGCATCAACTTTACTTGTTTCTCACATGTGCACCATGTGGTGGCTGGAGTTGATTGGAGGGCATAAGACCTATAGATAGTATTTTTTTAATGTGTAAATGTATTCATTGCTGTAGCTCAAAAACTGCTCATCCTCTCAGCCAAGGTTTGGGTTATTCAACAATTTTATTGATTCCAATTCTGCTTCTTCTGGATTCCTGGTTTCAATTTCTGGCATATTATTTGAGAAAGAAACAGAATGCAACAAAAAATTGGCAAAAACACCTTATTTTTAGCAGAATCAGGCACCCTTTACAAGCCAGTTGGCCCTGTGATTGGCAAGCTGTTCACTGCATATCTTGACCCTCGCCCAATGTGTGGTATAACAGGCTCCAGCGCTGAAAGACCCTCAACATGCTAAGCGGTTAGAAAATGAGTGGACGGATGGATGGGGGACAAGATATTTTTGTGATTCTTGGTGAGTTTTGGTGGCATCTGTTTCAGCTAGACATCTGAAACACTGCCGGTTGGCAGTACCAACTTCCTGTAGCATCGGTCACCAATGTTACTGGATGCTAACTCTATAATAATCCATGAAAATGGGAGACTGATATTGAAGAGGTAGACAGGGAACAAGTGGGAAGAGGGGTGGTATGACATGCAACAAAGCTGGAATTGAACCAATGATATTGTGGTCATGTGGTATGCACTGTAATCATTCAGCACGTGGGACGGTCCTTGTGTCATTACTTTCGTATGGAAAACTTCTTCCACCTTGAACACTTGTTAACTTGTACCCTCATGTTTGAGCTGTACTGTAGGTCTTATCAGCCACAAAAAATCATCTTTTCCTAAACCTAACCTTTGGTGCTCAAAGCTGAGCAAACTGCGACTTTTTCACAACGTTAACCACATGACAATGAAGATCCAGTACGAAGAAGGTCCAGTGCGCCTGTTGCTTGTACTCTCCAAAAGTGATATAAGTCATTTTGGGAGTCACTGGCAATGAACATATTCAGTCGTTTAGGGATGGGGATTTGTAGCTTTTTTACTTTGTCTCAAATTGTGTTATCCAAAAGTAAATATTAGATGTAACAAAGGGAAACACAAAGGCTGTAACTGTGATACAAAGCCCTTACCCTTTAAGAGAAGCCTGGTGAGGACAGATCAGTCCTGCAGAGGAGTGATTTGAAAGTAAAATGTTCGGTCAGACAGAGAGAGTGAACTGTACTGTCTGACTTCCTGGTTTTATTTGACCCCACCCACAGCAGCTGAGACTTATTGGTTGTTATGCTGAATCACAGGGTGCTGACTCCAATCTTCTAAATCATTTGTTCTTTTCAATCTCTTCTCATTACCATACAAAGTGAAGGACCTTTTCCAAAGTTATTACCATTACAGCTGTCTGAAGCCCTGCTCAGCTAGACAGACATAAAGACTGAATTATTCACTGCCTCAATAACACAGAGGAAAGTTCACCAACATATACTGTATTTTCTGAACTTGGTGAAAAACAGTAAGTGAAAAAAACATCATTAGCACAAAGACTTTACTTACCCATGTGGCTCTAAAATGCATCTAATGCCATGTAACAACTCCACCTTTAGTCATTTATGACTGTGTTCTTATTTAGCATCTTTTTCTTTCTTTCTTTCTTTTTTTTTTTTTGCTTTAAGCACAACAGCTGTTGCTCAGACTGCCGATTTCCCACTGGTCCACCCAACGTGAAAAACAGAAAACTGCTGAGAGCTTCAGACCAGTGTTTTGTCGCATGAGGCCAAACATCTCAGTGCTGTTATTCAAATGAGTCTGTCAAAGTGCTGGAGTCTGCACTAAGAGAGCCACTCTTACCCTGCACTCTGCCCACAATGAGCGATTTGATGCTGTTGAATTCCACATCAGATGTCAAGTTGAAGTCCTCTCTGGCATGCTGGTCGATCTGAAAGATAATGTATGTCACATCCGTGTAGGTAAAAGCTTAGCAGGGAGAAAACAACGACTGATAACAATAGAAATCTGCCCTTGACAGTTTGTCACTGTTAAGTGTTTAAATAAAGTGCTGCTCTGGGAAGAAACTTCAACAAATGGCTGCAGAGGAGGCTCAACCTCTGCTTTTCCCTGCATATTCAAATGAGATTCAGCCCCAAAGCCAGAAACCAGTTGACCCTTGAGATGCAGTGGTTCACAGTAGCTGAGCAGAGAAGTCTAAGTGGTGCAGGTTTTGAGGTGTTCAATTCCTCAGAATGAGACACCCTTTATTATAAAACAGAGAGGGTGTGATGTATTACCTGCAAACACAGGGATTTGGGCTTCAGTGAATCATTTATCAATAAGACATCTGCTAATGTTAATCAACCTGAGACTGAGGTGGAGCCGCAGAGAACAGAGAAATAGAAAGCAGTTTGAAAACAGGAATTGTAGCATTTATGGAATCTTATTCTATTAGGTTTCCAAAAGCTTTTTTGTGGTCGGAGTTGTTTCTGGACATTTTGGGGCCCGAGGCAACATTTCCTCTGGCACACCTGAGGGGATTGATCTTTTCTTTACAATTTAGTAAAATTTCCAGTCTATTATAATATCATTTGAAGATTATTGCCCTCTGATACTCATTCTCATATCATTAATTGCTGACTCCAGTATTTTAACAGAGCACAGAAGGATGTTTTTGCAACAGCAACATCTGGATTTATAGCTGATACCTTTTAACTGAAATGCCGGGATTGGTCTGTGTGAATCTGCTCTAGACAACCTTACTTTCATTTTCATTTCAGGATGCAGATTATTGTTTATCATTCTGTCTTTTGTTGTTGGTGTGACTCGACTTTGGAATGCAGGGATACGGTGATTATCCCATTTTGGATTATATGACAATATGAAAGCATGGAACATAAGTACAAAGTATATCCTTGTATGCATGATTCATTTGCAGTGGGAGTGAACTGCGGGGTCATAACCAAAGAATGGGCCAGCAGTGTCAATTAATAATATGACAACAAATGTCAGCCCCAGTAGTGTCCCTGTGCAGACTGCCTGCAGATTCCTCTCATTATCAGGTGTTTAGTGCAGTGAGCAGTGGCTTTTTTTTTTTTTTAACAATGTAATGCAAATTTTAAATGTGTGGCAGAGCAAGCATCTGAAATAAATCACAGAAGATTTCTTCCTCCTCTTTGGTTCACAGTGTTTATGACTGAACACGTTCCTCCTTGCAGTGATCTGTGTGACACAGTGTGAGTTATGTGTTGTGTGTTCACCTGAACAGAGACGGTGTCTGCCAGTCTCCTGATGGTTACTGTGTGCAGACGTCCATCAGCCAAGTTCGTGACTCTGCTCCACAGCACCTCAACATCTCTGCTGCTGTGCAACTTGTACCTCAATTCCAGCTCATCTTTGCAAACACAAAACAACAAAACGGTCTTACAATCCTTAATGCAAGCACATATAGAATCAAAGAGTTCACTGACAAATGTCCAGTCTTCTTTAAAGCTTGTTGAGAGAAGCTGTGATACCAGCAGAGCCTTATCTTTTGTGTATACTCAAAGAGCCAAAGTGCTTTTGCTCTGTATCTATCACATAGTAGTACAACCTCAGATTATACTTATTACATTATGGTAGAGTAGAGCTTTATTTGTACCTAAAGGGCGATCTGACTTCAAGAGAGACGTCACTGAATAATGATTATTACCTTGAGATATAAAACAGATCTAATACAAGAGGTTGCTGAGAACTGTAGAGGTAAATAGAACACTTAATAACAACGAGCCAACAATAAAGGACAGCTTGTGAGAAGATAAAAAGATAATTTGTTCAAATCTTTGGAGTGCTGCTGACAAATGCAAACAAAGTTAAAGACCCAAGACAAAATGTAACTGCTCTTTGATAATAATCGAGCACTTCAGCCATTTTACTCCAACATTTCCACATTCTTGGCTCTGACCATCTCAGAATATTCACTCCCTCAAAGAAAGAACATTTCATCCAGATATCTGATGTTCCAAGATAGCAGCTGCTGAATTAAGAAGATACAAACCATTTCATGCTACAAGGATTAATACTTTATCTCTATGAATAACATTCTATGATATCAAATTAATTTCCCAAATTTTTACAGTGTTAAAGTTCCACAGTGCTGAGATAATTTGAATGCTAGATGTCTGCAGAGTTTACTGATGAGCCATAATGATAGGAGATATCTTTTATTAATAATCCAAACACATACTTAATGCCCTTTCCCATTTTCTTTTTCTAATTATGACTCACTATGCTACTTCTTTTTCCAACACAGACTAATAGGGAGCAACTCTCCTATCACAAGAGCACATCTTGATAATAAAAACAGTCTTGCAGAGGGCACAGGGACTTTTAGGCTCTCAGCGAATGACTTAGACAGTATAGTATCTCTGTGTGCAGCAGCTGAGGCTCCTGCTGCAGCAAAAGAGAAAAATATGAGAAAAACTGTTTTAAAGAAGAGAATCCCCTCTCTTTGATTGACTTAGATACTTCAGCAAGAGGGTGGATACCTGATGCTGACTTAATCAACTATCCCAAACCTGGTATCCACTCAGTTATTCAAAAAGCCAAAAGGACCAAAGGTTTCAGTTTGCCTTTTTTGCTGTCATGATAATCAATTGTATTCATTATTACAAAAGAAATCTCCAACACTTCACTCAACCTTCACGCTAATTGAAATAACATATAATATCAGCTATATTTACAAGCTACACACACTGGATAATCACAAATCCTATTATGCTATGCAGGAATGCAGGAATCGCTCCCTGCCTGCTGGAGCTATGTGGAGCTCTGCAGTGAGGCGAGTGATGAAAATTTAAGCACAATAAATAATCACAATGGCAAGAAGAAGGGAAGGGAGAATCCTGCCGAAAACAGAATTATCATTTAATAGTAACTGCTCCAAATGTTTTCTTTGAACCTGACACTGTGCATAACAATTAGCCTGGCTGCATGGAGAAGGAGGCAGCAGAGGACAGCACACTGAATCCAGAGGGAGAAAGAAACAGAGCTAGAGGAGAGGAGAGGAGAGGAGAGGAGAGGAGAGGAGAGAGGAGAGGAGAGGAGGAAATGTTCCACAAACAGACATGATAAACTATTTCAGAGACCTGAGACTTAGCTTGAGAGCTTCATGAGTCCAAATCAAGAGAGAGATGAAAAGAAGAGAAGATGCAGAGGAGAGCAGGAGCACACAGGAGCAAACAGGAGCAAACAGGAGCAAACAGGAGCACACAGGAGCACACAGGAGCAAACAGGAGCACACAGGATTCAGGAGAACACACAGCGCTGATTTACTCCTCTAAGCTGTGTGTGTGTGTGTGTGTGTGTGTGTGCACTTGTGCTGCTATTGATGGACAGTGAACTGGAGGGTAAACCTACAGAGGCTTCACCTTAGAG
>JBBMOE010000046.1:205916-226090 GCA_037975065.1 Chaetodon trifasciatus
GCACAGGAGAGGAGAGGAGAGGAGAGAGGAGAGGAGAGGAGAGGAGAGGAGAGATGAACTTGCTGAATGGATAAGATAAGAAAAGTTGTTTAATTTGGCCAATCTTGTTGAATCCAAACAAAAGAAAAGAAAATTTAATTCAGTGTCCTCACCATGTTTGTTGATAAGCAGGGCCAGGTATTCCCTGTAGAAAGAGTTGATGTAGAGCAGCAGAGCAGGGCTCTGAATGGTCCTGAAGCCGAGGGAGATGTTTTCTCCTGTCAGTGTCATATCAGAGTAAATGGAGGAAGGCAAGGCACTGCTGTTCATGCTCAATTCATAGGGCTCCTTGAGGATGTAGGTGATGGACGTAGTCAACTTAAAGCTGGCTGAAACCTCTGAAAGTTAGAAAGTTACATTTTTGAAAATATGCTTGTAGGCTTTCTTGAGAGTAAAACAAGAAGACTGATACCATTCTCATATCTGTTCAATATGAAGCACACACCAGCAACTGGCTAACTTAGACAATATCTGTTATGTAGTACAGGACTATTTCTTGGCTTGGCAACTTGACAATGACATCAAAACTCCAGTCACTGTGACCAGCCAAGAAATAGTCCCACACATAACCCCCTTCAAGACCACAAATTGATGTTTTCATGTTTTGTTTTCTTCACATATAGATTAAAAAAAACAAAAAAAAAAAAACAGTTGTTGTCATTGTGCTAAGCTAACCTGGTGCTGACTGCAGAACAGACAAGTACGAGAGTGGTATTGAGCTTCTGACAAGGAAATGACAGAAAGTATTTTCTAAAATGTTGAACTATTCCTTTTACAACATGACACAAAATGTTTCTCCAGTATTGACTTAGTCTGATATCATGTTGACTTTTAACACTACCCACGAAGCCCTTGATGCATCACATGGCGGACACAATGGCATGGTGGGTTACGAGAGTCCTTCAAGATAATCCTGATGCTTGACCTTCAGGACAGAATGGCTCATTATGACTCACTTAAAACGAGTGTTGAGAGGCCAAGTTGTGCAGACAGTGAACGAGACAGTCGGGGTCAGTCTAATGTCTGCTGAAGGAGCCTCTTCAGAAAGATGTCTGATCTTTGCTCTCTCCTCATTAAAGCATCAGGGCATGATGGGTCATTACAACTGTGTTTAGTAAAGTTTTAACACAAACCTCTCTGTCGGCTTACACACAAACCAAAACTTGCACTTGCATTTCAAGTCACCTTGTTGCAGTTTTTATTCTAGTTGGTTGTTTGAAAGTTTTGAGATTTTGTGGACTTTTAGGTTATGTTAAAACCTCATGCATGACCAGTATTTCCACGCTGTGCAGTATTTCAACATTGTGTGTCCTGGTTGCAGCCCCAGCAAAACTCAATATCCATGATATACTGTGTTAAATTTGACAAACACACTGGTCAATAAAGCTAACACTAACGTGTCTAGCTTTTCCAAGAGTGTGAACTAAGCAGCTCAGTATGGTTATCTTAGTACAAAATAATAGTCTGATCTCACATTTCTTATTATACAGTAGACCTAACTAGTTCTACGGTACAAGAACAACGCTGCATCTATATTTCAGTGATTTTCTACGTGCATCAATTGCTGACGATACTGACTTTTGTCTTGGACACGCAGCCTTAGCCTTTCGTCTTTTTGCACAATATCAGGTGTATATTTAAGACACTTTTACAAGATTCTCATTTTAAAAGTGAGCTGTAAAACATAAAAAGTCAGCCAGAGACAGTATTTTCAAACAGGTTCTGGAGCTGATGTTAGCTTAATAAGCTAGCTAGCTAGCTACAGTTGTCACTGTCTAAAGAAATTACTGGAAACTTTGAGCAGTGAATCTGCCACTGCTGTACTAAATATGTGTTGTGCCAAAGTGAAAAGCTTGACAGGGATGAGGGGTTGTGGCTTAGGAAACTGTCAGCTGTTTCTCATTAGTTACACAAACAACAAGGGGTGGTGAGCCAGATTTTATTTTTTCAAGAATTTTAAATAATTTCTAAAGGTATGTCACAGAGACATTTCTGTGCCAGGACCTTCACATTCCTTTGTAGTCAATGTGGCATTCCTGACTGTAGGTGTGTTATTCCTCTGTGAACATGATTAATGCATCACTGCCTGTGATTGCCAAATCTAACTGACAAACAAATCTTTTTCTCTTTATCTGCAGAACCTCTGAAAAGGATACACAGACTGAGCCGGCAAAATAAAAGGGAATAAAAAGCAGGAGAATACCCTCCTGCCTGAACTCTTATTTTACTGATACCTCATGAAGGAATTACTACTAAAAAATAGGTGTTGGTGCAGTACATCATGATGAAGGTACTGGAGTATAAATTCAGTATTACGAGACAGAAAATATCATATGTTTAATCATATTGTTGTTAATGTAATTAGCTACTAAAGTGTTTCTATTATGGTCACAGCCAGGTACTTCCTAGGTCCCTTAATCTTATAGGAGTATTATACAGGGCTTATAAAGATGATATTTAAAGCATAAATGTTATCTTTAAAGCCCACAATACCACCTTATGGCCCTCTTTGTCATTCTGTATTCCCCATAAATGATCTCTGGAGCAGTTTTATAGCATCTCCCTTCCTTAGACACACACCTTTAATGGACTATATGCAAAATTATGCACAAGGAAGTGAAATTGTCAAGGCAATTGTAGTGACGAGAAATTAAATGAGCCAATTTGAAGTTGAAGTAAAGACTTCTTTTTATTTTTAAGATGATATCAGACTATGTTTTTCTCAGGTTTCATCGTCCAGTGTGTATATCTGTCTGTCAAATATAATTGGATCTGTCTGGAGGGTGTTGGATCTTAAAATGTCTAGTGAACTTAAAACCTCACAGATCTGATGTAAGTTTCCTTAGCTATGATAAAAGTTTGAGTTACCAGTGGCCTGAAAAGTCTTCATGAATTGAAAACTGGAGGCAGCAGCAAAAATGTGTTTTGTTGACATTAAAATATGTTCATTGCTCTAGTCAGGGCTTTGGTCTTTGGATCTGTGTATTTACTGACAGGGAGTCTCCAGTGTGTGCATCTACCTTCATGACAAAAGGATCCAGTGTAGGCGGACTGGCCACAGTCACAGTAAAAACCACTGGCTCTCTCCACACAGTGACCCTGGTTCTGGCAGAGCGACCCGTAGCTGCTGCAGTGGCCCGGGCATCCAGGTCGGACCCCCGGGGTGATCTTCGCTCTCTCCTCCAGGTCCAGAGTGACGCCGTTCAGCTGCAGAGAGCGGATGCAGCCCAGAAAGCCCTTTTGTCTGGATGCAGTGCCTCCTGCCAACAACAACAAATACTGTGCACATGATACACTAGTACTAGCTTTCTCTTTCTCAGCTGACATGAGTCAGAGTTGACTGGGACCAAGTAAATGGATGGCATATGGACTGCATCTACATTGCGCTTTTCTAGTCTTACCAACCACTTAGAGTGCTTTCCAACACAATTCAGAATTCACCCACACATTCATACACTGATGGCAGAGGCTGCCACCTAATCATCAGGGGTGATAACCATTGACACTGCAGGAGCCAGGGATTGAACCACTGACTTTCTGATTAGTGAAATTCTCACAAGATTAAAATAGATTTAGATTTATTTGTCCTTCTGCGAGAGAAGTTGTTTCCACCTTCCATACAACCTCAGCTTACACATATACACACATCAAACTGGACAGAAAACATCAGATTTGACAGATACATACATGAATTCCACACCATACACCCATTGCCACTGCATTCTCAAACTTTACCTACACAAACACACAAACTCAGGCACATTACAGTCTAGATTTTCTGTTCAGTTCTGTTATGGCAGCCACAGGCTGGCTGGCTAAAAGCAAATTTTACCTGCAGAGTAAAATAAGAAGTAGCCAATTTTTGCAGAAAACCACCCAATCTGGCAACAATAATCATGCTTCTCCTCTCATTTTGTCTCTCTATGACTGTAAATCAGTATATCTGTCTTCCCTTTACTAAATTATGATTGACAGCCACATTACCACTGCAGCACAACAAGACCATGTCTGCTCTGCAGGGCACTGAGTCGCTGAGACACTACTTATATCACTGCTGTCTTGACCGGCTAACTGCCTAGCTGATGAGCCATCTGGTGTCTGATATTCATCCTTTCCACTAGCAGACGAGAGGAAGAATCTCTTCCTCCTTTCACCTGACAATTATCATTGTAATATCGTGTAACGACCTCACACTGTTAACAGAGGTTAGACTAAGCAAAATTACATTTCTACTGGAGTTCCAAGCTGGCAATGTCTTATTTTATATGCACGCATGACAGTTGTTATTGTTCTTGCACACTGGAATTGGCAGGGTGTTACTCTCATAGTTTGAGCCTGGAAAAGCTTCAAATGCTCAGCCAGAGCAGCTTTTCATATCACAAACCTCTGTGAGGCCTGAGTCTCTGCAGCATGCGTTAGAAAACACAGACAACACTTTAAGAGCATTAAGAGTGAGAAATTTAATTAAACATTCTCTGAACAACTCAAAAAGGAAAAAAAAAAGTTTGATTACACTAAATGAAACATGTGCACAGCAAACTCCTATTAAACAACGGTTTAACCAGCAGAAGCTAGAATGCAGAGTATATTGAAAAAGGATTTTATGCAAAAAAAGATCAAATCCTTGGAGCACTTTGGCTAAAAGAACAATGACTCCTGAGGGACAGAACCTCTGACCAAGGGAGAAAAACAAAGGACAGGATTTACTAGAGCAAGAAGTCCTGTGGGAGTTAAAAGAAAAACCCTCCATATGACTGTGAGAATGTCAGACACTTAAGCTGCTTTAGAGGCTACATACTGTTGTCAGGGATGGAAAGAGTACCAGAATGTTATATATAGAATATAAAATACATAAGAACACCTTTAGGCTACAAATTACACTGCATGTCAATAGATACTGGCAAAACAACACCACAGAGTCAGAAGTCAGAGTCCTGATGTCCAAACCAACAGCCTGTGTGTACAATTGATTATCAACTATAAATATACAACCGCTTTCTTACCAGTAACCAGAAGAGATGACAAAACTCAGACAAATACCCAAAAAATGATGGAAAATAAATAGAAATGAGGTCATGGGCACCACAGTGGTGCAACAAGCATTAAGATACAGAAATTAAAAAGAGCTTGAGAGACTTAATATGTAATTACCAGCAGAAAAAAAAAAAAATCACCATGTTTGACAACACAAAGTTGTGTTATGATATGGAGTTGACGAGTGTTTCAGCCACACCCAGCATGCACCTGTTGGTTGTGGAACACGGTGAGTGTGTCTAATTCGGGGCGTGCCAGGTGGTGCATTAACTCAGGGATTCATTAAAGTAGATGCAACCTTTTTTTAACTATGCAGAGCTACAACCCTGCTAAACCCTAACCCACAATGCCATCAATGACATGAGTGATGTCTTCCTTAACTTCACTGCATTGTGGTAAATTTTTTGTACTGTTCACTAACTGCTGGCCCCAGCCTTCTTTCAACCCCTCACAACTCTGACACTCAGCCAGTGAGCACATGCATTTACATGTATGTTTTCCATACAGCTGGACATGCAGTGCCATCTCCCTGGAGCTCTGCCTGCCTGTGGCCTCAGACACAACAGCAGCTTCCTCTCTGCTGCATCTGCTGATTTGGCTCCTTCCTTTGTTTCACTGTAACACAGTTTAGCAGGGCTTAAGATGCAAACAATGGCATTTTCTATGGAAACAAGAGTAAATGTAATTTGTTACTTCCATCCCTGGATACTTTATCTGACCATGCATTTTTAATTTGACCCAAATAACTAAACAGGAGGTCATAAACACTGTTGACAACAGTTTGTACAGCGTTACACAGTATGTACACAAAATTAATTCTTTCTGATGCCATGTTGAGCAAGAATAACTTTGCATCACATATATTCACTAACGGCAATATTAGGTTTATTAATTCAAACTGGATATGGAATATCCTGTCTTATTAAGTTATACAAGGCAATTTTATTGATTGCAAATGGGACACACTATTCATAGCAATATAAATGTCTTTGCTGGGCTGTGAATTATGATTTCACAAAAGGCTGGTAACATTATGGATTAACAATAACAATTTCTGGAGTGCACAGCCTTTCACTTTCCAAAACAAGAGAGCAGAGACACCCAAATGCGTATTGCTTTGCAGTAAATCAAGTCTTTGTCAAACACAAACATGCTCTCCCACAGCAGTCTATTTCATAATCCCAGCACATTTCCATTCAAATATATGAATCCCTCTGCACCACCGGTAAACACCAGCCAGGACAGCTCTGCCCATATAAGGAGACAACTCATGGTCACCTCTTCCCGGCTGTTCAGAGAGGATTATTAGCCTGACACAGCCAGCCAATCAATGCACACCTCTATCTCTCTGCATCGCGCCAATCTAATCATTATTTGTTGGTTGTTTTTCTCCTCAAAATGTTTGTTTACAAATGAACAAATGTCCATAATATTTGCAGAAGGATAAATCATCACAATACAAGATGGGATTTAAACACAGTTTGACAGGTAAAAGATGACGTTAAACAGAAAGTCTGTTAAAGAGGTGAAGCGAAGATAAGAGGGTTTAAGCTGATGAAGTTGAGAGAAACAGAGAAGTTAAGTTTATTTTCTTAAAATGACCCAAAATCTACTCTTTTAGTACCAAATAATCAGCTTGGATTTATGGTTTTGGTGTACTCAAATGGCTACAACCTGTCACAGTTCAACATTTTTATATTTAGTTGTGAAAACAGGAAAAATGTTGTTGCTTGCAGCCACTCGTTCAAGTTTAACTTGATTTTGAAGGATAGGGCTGGTGATATTCAATATTTGTCTTATTGTCCACAAAACCCTTGAGAAAAACTGTCAGCACTTGGCTTTTTGCCTATGTTTTTCAACTGAATTCCTATGTTTCCTGTGTGTCGCTCTCTCCCCGTGTGGCTTGGTTATGTCCGTGCTGAGCTGGGCGTGGTTACCTGGTTCCTGCTGCTGCCTATCCACCTGTACACCTGTGGCTCATCTAGCAATCACTACCACTGCATATAACCTCCGGCTCTTCACTCCACTCTTTGCCAGATCGTCTGTTTACTCAAGTGGTAGTATCCTTGGCTCTGACTCTTTGTGTTCTCTCTGAGATTTTTTTGTTCTGTTGGATTCTCCTGAGTTCTTGGATGTTTTCTGAAGCTCAATTTTCTCCCTCTCTGCCTCAGACCGCCTCGAGCCATACCACACCTGGACCCACTGCGGTAAACAAGCCAAACTCATTCTCCGTCTCTGCCTATCTGTGATCCTCACTTCCACACTCCAACGCCCGCTTGGCTCAGCTCAAATATCTGAACAATCAACTTCTGAGTGCGCAATAAACTGTGAATATCCTGCATTCTCTTTCTCTGAGTCCTGCTTCTGGGTTTATTCAGTTCCTCGACATGACAAATCACATTCGCTAAATCTTCACTTCCCAGCAATCTAACGAAATTACTGAGCCTTTTTAAGAATAAAACCATATACTTGTGACCTGTTTTTAAGATGTATGTCTTCAGTAGGAATAAATGGACAAACGGGGAAGTGAAGTTAGAGTATGATATGAGAGTCAAAATGCTCGCACATCCCTCAACTGTTTGTTGGAATTACAGCAGTGATGTGCGGTCAGGGGAGGCAGTGCCTCACCCTTTAAAATATAATTTAAAGAAAACTTGCTGTGGTTTATAAATTCATTAAGAGGAGGAAATTTGGACTTAAGCTCATGACTGTTCTATAAATTTGTTTTCTGTATGATTTCCACATTTCTATGGTCAAAATCGCTAAATTTACACATTTCCTGTTCAAATATGTGGGAGAAGGGTGAGGTAAGGCGGCGAGTGATGCTCACTTCTGAAGGTGCTGTGCCACACACACTGACTGACGCAGACAGTTGGCACATGCCCATTGCTGTCTCCCTTTATATGGGCCATAAATGCCCAGTGAAAATGCTGGGTGAGGCAGAAAGTACCATGCCGCACTGATAGTTGGCAGTGCTGAGCTCCATCGGCGCAATGCATGTTGCTGCGTGCTCTCCTACGCAGAGGGCAATAATCAGTGTTCAATTTTAATTAAAAAAAAGAGAGATCAGCCAAAAAAAAAAAAACATTTAAATTTAAAAAAATAGAATTTGACCTTATATTAAATATTCTTCTGTTTTTCTTGCTATCAGATTGTTGAACAGTGTGGAATTGATTAAATCATAATTAAAAGCTTTTAAAACAACTAAATGTTTCAATTAAGGTCAAAATTGAAATATAAGCTTCTATTTTGGGTTCATATATTTTTACATCTGACTCCAGAGGAGTCAGTGCCTCACCAGTCATGAACCTCACCACACATCAGTGAATTACAGATAAACACTGTCTGGTTAAAGGTGCAAAACAGTTCTGTCTTATAATATCTGATGCATCTGTTTTCTTGCAGCTTAAATCCCAGCAGACATTATATGGCTCTTGTAAGACACAAAAGCAGCTTCACAGGCTATACACACCAATACATTCACTGCATCATCCATACTGTCAGTACACCAAAAGTCAGCTTATTTATTAATTAATGCCCAGTGTTTAAACAGTATGGCCTCAATGTCTCCCTTTTCCACTATGGCGCCACATGTTTTTTCTCAGTATCAGCAGCTCTTGTTCACACTCTGAGTATGAGGTTTGCTGTTATGAGACGAATGCAGCTGCCTGCTTTCCTAAACTCCACAGCTGCTCATGTGGGACTTCTGTGGTGCAGTGCAAAACTTTTATCCCTGCATTGCAAAACTTTTGCCTAATATGAACTGAATGGCAAAGTGGGCAGAAATTGCTGAATTTACTGTGTAAGAGAAAAAGTCCTCCGAGATTTAATTTCTCTCAACTTCTGCCTGCTTCAGGATGAGTTATTGCGACTGTAATCTCCTGATTCCCTCAAAAATGTGTTTTTCACAGTAGGCCCTTGTTTTTACACATTTGCATGCTCGTCTGTGTGTGTGTGTGTTGTTAGAGTCACGGTCTGAGATAAGAAAGGCTAAGATGTGGCATCAATTATCACCAGCACTCAGCTGCTAATGAGGTGAATGTTCAAACACAATAACTCTCAGTTCTACATGCTTCATCTTAATTCTTACTATAACCTCAAACTAACCCTTCTTACCTAAAACCCAAATCCTGATGCTACTAAGCCTTTTAATTTCTCTCACGTCTCACATTTTGAAGGTGTTTTGGAAAAACACACACAGCTTCACACTCTTGCTTCTCACCGATGAATAACTGGCTGTTGAGCTGCAGATGAATGTGTCCATCGGTAGGAGCCTCCTGTGTGGCGGCCGGGAACCCGTCGACACGTAGCGATGCCTCCTTCACGTTCCGCTCGGCTCGCACGCTGTGCCACCGGTTATCGTTCAGCGGGCTGCTCGTCTCCACTCGCACCTCCAGTGGGCCGTTACCCACGTCAAACGAAAAGACGACCTCTGAGGAGGCTGGAGAGGAGGGCACAGGTCAGAGCAGTTCAGGTGAGGTAAGATTGAAAAATGAATTTGTTGGGGGTAAAAAGAGTGAGATAATCCATAAAAGACAGAGACAGTTGTAAACACAGAATGTGTGAGAAGCATTTGGATGACTGGGTGACTGTCACAGCTTGACAGTTTGACTTGTTCCCTCTGAACTCTAACTGGCTGATTAACAAACCATCCCTGACACTCTGAGATAACCATGTCCTGTCATGACTGAGACATTGCAAATCCCTTATGTCACTTCCAAAGATGTCGCAGCCCCATCTTTGCGCAGAGAGAAACACTTAAAACAATCCTTCATAGCACTGTGAGTAATGATGTTGACACTCAAAGCTGTGGTACTATGTTAAGTCAGTTTTATTTACTTTAACACTTATTTATGAATGATAGAAATGAATTTGCTCACCAAAGATAAGAAAGAAAATATGTTTCAGATCCAGCAGTTGCCTCATTTGTCTGATGTTCTAAGTGAAATTTGTGAAATCCATCCAACCAATGAGGAACAGTCTATGGCAGAAGTAAGAAGACCCAGTCCTGTCAGTTGTTCATGGGCAGTTAACTGTGAGTGGAGTGGGAGGGGTACAAGGTGTTACTTTCTTTGTCTTTGTTTGAAACAAACAAACAAAAAGCACCTGAAGAATAACATTTTTCTTACGAGAAATCTCATTTTGTTTTTGAACCATATTTTCAGTGGTAGTAATGCGCCAGACTGGGATAAAAATGCGGGTGTGTTTCTGTCACATTGTTCATTGGAGAAGCATTTTCCTCAGTTTGGCTCCATACTGTGCCATCTTTCATTGAAACCATTAGTCAGTCATGCTCTTCCATCATCATATGCTGGTAGAAGTGTGAAGTGACTTCCTCCCACCCGTCCATCTGTGGGCAGGATGGACAGACAGACGAACACGGATCTGAGATGATTCAGAGACCAGCCTGAGGCTAGAGAGAGAGGCTGCAGCTACAGAATTACATCACTTGGTGTCTTCATGTGAGTGTGTGTATTTGTAATCTAGCTATCATTGCCTTAATTATCTCATTTGGATGGATGGATTTTGATGGAAAGTTATGGCATTTACTGGTCAACTGGATTACCATGAAGTTGTCCACCTGTTGACATTGTCATTGTAGTACAGACCTGCAAATCTGTTAGTATGGCTGTGGTCTTAGTCTTGTTTTATTCAAAATCAGACTGGTGGAACTGCATTTGAGCATGTTAGCATGCTGATGCAAGCATTAAACTCAAAGCACCACCGTGCCTAAGTATAGCCTCAGAGAGCCGATGATGCAGCTGTAGGGTCTTAGCTGTGATTCTACCTTTGCTTTAGTAAACCTGCAGTAATAGTAAACTTGAATGTTTTGCAACTTTCTTCTTAAGATATGCATTGTAAGTATATGCTATCCCAGTGGGACTGAACCTCCAAACCTAATCTAGGCTAGCATGCTGTAGTCATTAATCTTAACAGCATTTGCACAGCTCTATTAAGTGAAAAACTTAACCTATAATAAAGAGAGGTGAGCTGAAGGCCACATGGAGTCCTTTCATCCATCATAACACTGCCAGCATGCCTACGCTCCACAGTTAGGGGTGAAGTTAGCAGAGCGGTGACATCTGTGCATGGACACAACATCATCCCTCATGGATGATGCTGACAGTGGAGGGAAAGCTGTGGGAATCTTGAGTCATTTGATAGAAAAATCCAGAGGCATAACTTAATTAAGAAAATTGCTCTCTGGCCTGGCTCCAGTCATGTTAACAGCAGTAATAATGATAGGTAGTCATCTCAACAGCAGCTGTCATACAGTAATAACAGCAGTAATAGTGCTGCATACAGATAAGAGACGCTCTGCTGTAACAATGCCGGGATTTCCCCAAGGAGGGCGGACACCATTTGTTCTATGTGTGTGTGTGTGTGTGTGTGTGTGTGTGTGTTAAGAGAGAAAGTAAAAAAGTGACACAGACTATGCTTTATATCCCTCACATCTTGTTTTGAACAGCTTGCCCAGTACATTCATTCTTTGGACTTTATGCTACAGACTTCTTTTTCTATTTACATCAAGGAAATTAAAATAAAAGCATCATTTTCTGCAAGGCTGCAGATCTGCTACAATGTAGTCTAGTAAGTTACAAGTCTGTCCAATTGTTGGAAAATGAAGGTAAACAGTCCATTACAAAATGCTGTGGGTTTGATTTGGGTGGAGAAATTTCTGGTCTGACTGTTAGTTAATGATTTCTTGTGATCAACATTCCTCAATGTGTTGCTTAAAATTCATTGCTGATGTGGCTAACACTCAGACTTGTTTTTTCAGACCCACCCAGCACAGTGTGCATAAAAATTACAACTGAGTCTGTTCATAGAACCCAAATATTCATAGATGTGTCTGAATTGCCAGTTGCATTGGCTATGCAGTATGCCAATTTTTTTCCCAGGATGGCGAAGTCAGGACCCACCCTACTCTGCCTCTGACGGGCTAGTCCTTGTTGTCTTTGTTGATGTGGTTAGTTAGGTTTAGGCATGAGGAATGAGATTGTTAGGGTAAGAATATCAGAGTAGGCCAATCAGAGGCAGTGTAGGCAGGACATACCTTCGCTGTCAGGCACATCAGGTGCTGTAAACACTCTTGGCAGTTAACAACGTTCATGCTCATTAGTTGCGAATGGATACATTCAGTTCACTGTTCAGCACAAACATGAGCACGTTAACTGGAATCATCGTAGTTTGTGCTACTTCATTAAAGTTAGAGGACCAACCAACATTGACTGTCAGTAGAAAACAGGAAGCAAAAAGCGCTCTCTCATGTTAACATTGATATCATGTTGACCTATCAATCCACCTCTACATTATTTCCTCCTTTGCTTGAGATGACAAGAGTGATCACGCCTACAGCCACTAGTTGGCTTTGTCATTTGAACATTAAAGATCCTCTGCAGGCACACATGTACTCTTCTCTCACTGAAAAATTCAAAATCTATGGACATTTTTTTTTTTCAGTTTAACCTCTGGACACAAGCTGTCTCCTGCTCCACTAAAAGTCAATTTTCAGCATGTGTGCTCTGGAGGTTTCCACATCACGTCTGTGTGGGTTGTCTCTTGGACCATGAATGACTTCCACTAGTTGTGATGTCATAAAATCCTGTTTGAATGTACACGTGTTTAACTCAGATTTAAGATGAGCCCAGACAAACATACCCCCTTCAACAGCCTTCCAGTAACAATAAGCCAAACACACAATTTTCAGGACCAGCTATTTAGAACCAAACCAGAAAACATTTGTATAATAATGAGACAGAACATTGTTGAGTTCTCACTCACAGCTGAGTTCGATCCGAATGAAGTCCTTGATGCCCAGATTTTCCAGGAAGACCCCAGAGGAGGATGGTGTTTTAAACAGGAAGGAGATGTCTGCATTCAGCTCCCCGTGGAAGGTGGGAAAGTGAAGGTAGGATGTCTCCTTGTCAAAAAACGCAGCATTCCAGAAGTTGTCTGAGACACAAACAAAGGCCCCACTTCCTAAATGCTTCATATCCTTCTTTATTTTTGGTTTTGTAATATAAAGGGATGTCAATCTTTCTTTCTCAAAAGTGGATATCTGGAAAGACAAAGCTTATTGAAAGAAATCTCATGATGGCTGTATAATGAAAATCTGGTAGTAAACAAATGAAGCAACTGTTCAGCTAATTAGCCAGGAACAAAGGCATAACTCCAGCTATGCTATCTCATTTATGTTGATTTATCTCTCAAGATGTTTATTTATTTATTTGCTCATTAACTTGAAGGCTGACATTAGAGCCAATTAAAACATGGTAAAATATATCACTTAGGTTAGTTTATTATACATCTATTCATTAGAAGTTGTTATTAAAGAGCACAAAGGGAGTCATATTTTAGCTACTGGTCTGCTAATTAACTATAGTTTAATTAGCTGCAGCCTACTTCTACATTAACAAATGAAATGACAGGGGGACAATTAGATAAAAGGATTCCTTTAGTTTTGTTCACTGTATAGTTGAATAAAACCAGTTCTTTGAATAATATCCATTAAAACAATGCCAATATTCCTCAATATGTATAATAGCAAAATGAAAGAGGCAACAATACGCATGGAGAAAATGTCAACATGGACACCAGTATCAAATCAGCAACCAGGAACTGAGAGGGACTTACTGTCTCCATGACAACGAAGGGGTCCAACTCTATAGGCAGCCTCTGAACCTGGTCGCTGGAGGTCACCGAGCACAAGAGACCTAACTGGGAGGGTCTCCTTATGGGTGAGCAGGCCTGAGTCATTAGTCCTGCAGGTGAAGGAGGAGGTTCAGAGGGAGAAAAGGGATATGGAAAAGAAGGTAACAGTGAGAGAAGAGGAGGAGAATGATGAGGACCAAAAAAGAGGAGGTAAGGAAGGGGAGGAGGAGAACGATCAAGACAAAGACAAAAGGAAGAAATGGGAGTAGGAACAGGAGGACGACAAGAAGAGAAGGAGAGGGAGAAGAAGGAAATGGAAAGGAGATGATAAGGACAATAAGGAAGAGGTGAAAAGTGAAGAGAAGGTGAAGTGAAAGTGAAAAATAGGAGGAAGAAAAAGAAGGATAATGAGAAAGACAAGGGAAAGAATATGGATGAGGAGCAGGAGGAAGACAAAATGGATAAGGAGGAGAAGGAGAAATGCATAAGAATAAAGATGAGAGGAAGAAGAAAAATGAGGACAAGAGAAAGAAGAAGAATATGGGGATGAAGAAAAAGACAAGAGGAATGAGGAGGAGGAGAAGGAGTTGAAAAAAGACCAGAAGGAAATAAAGAGGGGAAAGAGAAGCAAATGAAGAAAGTCAAAATGGTAGGGGGAAAAAATGAGGAGATGTGGAGCGGAGGATGGAGAAGGAGGGAAGAGGGATAAAGGGTGGATAGGAAGAAGCAGGAGGAGGTGGGGAAGGAGAAGAATGATGAGTGGAAGGAGAAAGATAAAGTTAAAGAAAAGAAGGAAGAGGGAGAGAAGTAAGTAGCACAGGAGAAGACAATAAAGGAATAGAAGTAGAAGAAAAACAGGAAAAAGGGAAGAAAAGATGAAGACAGATGGAGAAGGAGATGGAAAACAACAAAAGGAAAAGAGAAGGAGGTATCAAGAAGGAGAAAGATGAGAGAGGGGGATGACAAGGAGAGGAAGGTGAAGAAGAGAGGAGGAAGAAGGACGGGAGCCATAGAGAGAGAGGAAGAATGGATGTGATGAGAACAGAAGAAGACAAAGGAGCAGAACACATAGAAGAAAAGAACAATGAAAGGAAGGAAAAGGGAAAGAGAGGAGAGGAGAACAGGGATTAAAAGATGAACAAATAGATGGAGGAGAAGAAGAAGAGGTTTATTACAAAAGTAAGATGGAGAGAAGGCAATGGAAAGCAAAATGAAGAGGAAGAGGAGCAGGAGAGGGAGGTGAAGAAGAAGAAGATATCAACATTAGAAAGCTGAATGCACAGAAGTGGCGTAAAACTTGTGCCAAACTAAACTGTGTGAGAAAAAGTAGGACAGGCTGTATTTAGATGACTAGCACTCGATCTCTCTGTGTTTGTTTGTGCTCTGAGGTTTACAGGTAGACGTTCAGATGAAGACAAGCATTTCAGCTGATACAACATGTCTCAGCCGATGTTTTGTGGAACCGTTTTCCGAATGAACGTAGGCTGAATGATTCATCTGCACATTCACCATGCTGTCTGAAATCAGCGGTGTTTCGAATCCCCAGTCAGCTCGGTTGCTGTGAAATTTTGTCAAAAAATAAATCTAGGACTGTGGGCGCACAGAGCGCCGGTGAAGCTGACGAGATATTGACGGCAGGAGAGAGTCTGTAAAAATAGAGTAGGAGTCGCACAGATTTAGGCAGGGAGATAATATAGAGAAGGACCTTTGGCTATGCAGACAGTAGCAGGATTGGTTACAACATTGGAAAATGGGTCTAACTGCAGAACTGATTGGGCAAGGTGACCTAAATACAGAATTGCTTACAGCTTGGATAAAAAGGATTTAAACACAGGATTGGATAAAACATGGGGAGAGATGTTTAAATATCTTGAGATCTGTCCTGGTTGTCTCATGGCTCTTCTCTGTCCAGTATGGCAGGACATGATGGTAAACACTCCAATCGTATCAGCAGCTTAATTACAGCAATACGACAGATTTCACTGAATCATTTCCCTGAAGAGACTTGGAAGCAACAGGTGTCTTTTCAAAATCCATTTTCACACTCTAGTATTTCATTTCTGGCCATTAGACATCAAAATGTTTCTTTTCAAAGCTGGTCCAACCAAATCGTTATTTTTATAGACGTGAAAGTTGAGTCAATGTGTAGCACAAAATACAAAGTACAGCAGAGGCTGATGGAAACATCATTAGCTCTGCAGGTATTTGGTCATAAGCTGGGGCTCCCTTGAAAAAGTGTGTGCCGAGCCATCCGATAGATTAAAATGTTTGACCTGCTGGTGGCACTACAGGAAAAGTCAGCAGATCACTAAAGTGATTAAAATGCATCATCTGGATACAATGAACATCTGTACCAAATTTCGTGGAAAATCACCTATTAGCTGTGAAGATGTTTCATGAACTGCATAAAATGTCAACCCACTCGTGGCACTCGAGAAAAAGTCAGAGTATCATCGACCTCAGTAGGATTCATCCTCAGGGAGCCTCCAAGAAATTATCAACAGCAAATGTGTTTTGAGGGAAACATAATGCCCACTTGATAACATTTTGTATTAATGTAATGAGGAAATATTGTCAATTAATGTATCTAGCAAGTTGCAAAAATGTTGCTTCACTGGCAGTGTATTTCATTTGTTTCCCATCAAAATGGGCAATCTTTGCAAAGAACTATGCACTCATAGTGACTGCAGCATTGTTCAGCTTTTTTTTTGGTTGTGTTTCGGCTCTGACAGCACGGTTAATATTAGAAAAAGTCAGCAGCAATGAGGATCTTTCTCTGCCTGAACCAAAACACAGTCTGGACCTGAACCCTGGATTCTGGTGTGACAGTCCTGTACTTGGTACCCAGACCACCTCCCTGTGACTCCAGTTTTTTTTGTTTTTGGTGATAGTGCATTCATTATATTTCTGGAGAACTTCCTACAACAGTTTGTTATGTGTGTTATATACTGGATTTGGACTAAAGTACTCAGGGACATCTTAAAGAACAGTACCACTGGTCATAGTCAGCGTCACAGTTGCAGTAGTGACTTGAATCCATACAGTTGTCCTGCAGACCGCAGGCACACTGCCGGCTGCCCGGCAGAGCCCCGCCCCAATACGTCTGGACCTGACCTGGACCTGGACCTCCCACCCACCAGCTGAAAGGAGCACCCTCTGAAACACACACACAAATACACACCATTTACCACTAATCATTTTTTACACAGGAAAAAAAGAGAAGAATTTCACATGAATCAACAAAGAGACAATGAATCAACCGACAGTTGAATAGCAAATGTTTCAAATGGAGACCTGTCACTCATCTGTGTTTTCATCACACATTTTGGTGATGTATCAGCACTTGCATATCAAATGGCACATAGGTGGATCCTCCTGTCCCTTTCCTTCCTCCCTTCTATTCGTCTTCTTCTATCTGCCTGTCTAACAATCAACCATCTCTTCAGAATTTCAACACAAACCGACACTCCTCGATAGCTGCTCCTCACTGAACTCTTACAGCCTTGCTGCTCAGCTTTGACCGCATATCACTGCTGTTTCCCCTGCTCAAATTGGACAGATAATGGCTACTCTATCAAGACAGGTCTCCCACACAAGCATTCTGATAAGTAGGCTTTATAGTGTGCACAGTGGTGCTTCACAGCTCAAGTATTTTATTTTCCCCCTTACTATATATGAGTAAAAGTAAGAACATGGCAAAAAGTTGACAATAACAACAAGAACCCAGAAACTGAAGCAGATGATGATTCAGTTGAGGAATGAAGTCATGGTGCAGATAAAGTTTTAGCTGCTGCAGTGGAGTAAGGAGGAGAAAATGCACAACAGAAATATAATTGATGTTTTAATTAGTTACTAACTTGACTAAATCAGCAATTCATATGACTCATCTTTTGTTCCCGATATAGATCCCTCAGATGCAGAAAAACATGCTTTACAAAGAACTTTTCTGATGCAGTTTAACAGCATCACTCCAGCACACCATCCTCCTCCATCTCAAACACACACAAGCACACTCAGTGCTCAAGAGTAACAATGAAACTTACTAACTAACAGTGTTTTCCCTTTGAACTGGGAAGTTCAACTGGGAAAAGTGGCCCCTCAGCTTTCTGACTCAGAAAGTTGGAAGAGCCTCATCAACCCTGATCTCAAAATCCAAAATCCAATCCATTTTCTATCTGTGGACATGTTGCCACAGTGTTTGTTGCGCAAAATACAGCGTAATGCATTGTTATCTTTGTTTTCCTGGAGAACCTCATCTTGGTTTTCTGACTTGTATTGGATTGTGGACAATATGGGTGTGACGTCATTCCCAGCTCTGATTTCGGAGGTAAATGGAACCATGCACCATTAGACCCATAGAAAACATCAGAGATCTCAAGCCTTACCTGGTGTGTTGAGGAGGCGGGACTTCCTGCAGTGATATGACAGCTCCTGCTCACAGTGCTCTGACTGGCTGATGATGGCTGCTAACTGCTCCTCTCGAGAAGCGTAGCCAAAGTGGGTTAAATATTGGTTTCTCTCTGCGGACAAATGCACTGTGGTCAGTCCTGTGTTATTGTGCTGGATCACTATCCACGCCCTGTCCTCTGTTGGACAGACAAAAAGACAAGGCAGAGAAAGAGGGAATAAATTATGACACTAAAAATCAATTGTATGAAATTTGCATGAAATGAAAGGTGAACAGATTTAGTGAGTTGACTTGTGTGATGTACTGGAAGCTGTGTGTGTCTGTGTGTGTAGATGTGTATCTTTATGTGTTACCTGTCATGTTACAGTAGATGAGCTGGGGTTTGATTGGTCCACTGCCGTCCACGTCTATATAATAATATCCTGATGTGTTCCCTTTGTGTTTGTATGCCTCACATGACTGTTCGTATGTTGCTGTGAAAGGCAATGTGATAAAAGGATATCAACAACAATAATACTTGACTATCCAACACTATCCAACAGTGTCAAATGCATAGAAGAGGGCAGCACTGATAGAGGGAATGGAAGGTAGATTAATAATCAGAAGTGTTTTTCTGTGTTACAAAACACAAGAACCAGTTCTGCATTTGGAATTAAACAAGAACCAAGGATTTGTGAAGAATCATTGATCTCATCAGTTCTAAAAAGCAAAGTTTGGGATTATTACACTTGCATCCACATCACTGGCTTCATTTCAGCCAGATGACACATCTATCAAAGAAATTGATCATTTATTGCCAATGACTGTGCAGAGGCTCTGCACTAGCCCTCTAACACATAATGGCACAGCATCTCATAGATGTAAACATAGATGAACACAGAGGTTAGGGAGGAATTTGCTCCACGCCAACATTAGACACATAAAAACTAGATTTTCCTCCAAAAAGTCACGTCTACTTAAACAGAAATTGATGAATCTCACTCAGCTGTAACGTACTGCTGTTTTACTTGCTTTTTAGTTTCTTTTTGTTGCTAATTATTTGTCTCAATTTTGTTTTTGTTTTCATTGTAAGCTACTATTGCCTTTATTTCATGATCTTTATATTTGGCCTGTTATGTCCTTTACTGTTCTATCGGTTGTGTGATTTTGATTTTCTTGTTATTGTTTTAGTGTGGACCCAGGGAGATGAGCAACCACCCTGAGGGAGCTAATGGGGATCCAAATAAAGACTAAAGGATTAAAGAATAATGATAACAAATCCAGAGCTTCAATTGCATAAGGAAGTGTTTGGGTGGTGGAGGGAGCAATCAGTGTTGAAATCCAATAATCTGCAGTGTAATGGTGAAAGCTGAGACTTCATAAAACACATTTATGATGTGACTGAATGTTATTAATCATCTGGTACTGAGACAGATGATGCATCAATAAGTCGATGATATTGTGACAGCTGACACAAGCCAGGGAACGTGAGAGCAACTTCAGTGCTAGGCCTGAACACACGATGCTTACCTAAATACAGCAGTAATACCGCTACAGTTTATTGAGCTATCCATCTGATATGACCGGAAATTACCCAGTTCAATCATCATGGTAATCCTGGTAAATCAGTAAAGCAAGTTTACATTCAGTGAGCATTCATCACAAGATAGACAATATTCATATTTGTCTGAACCATACAATGTCACCAAAATAATAAACTGACCTGTAAATGATTGTAAATGCCTCCTAATCAACTAAATCACAACTAGGTTTTGATATGAACTGAAATTGATGAGTGCAATCTGAATCAGACTCATTCATGTCAAAACTGGTTTGCCAGAGGAAAGCACATCACTCACCCTGTTAGCATTAGTGCTGTATTCTAAATAAAAAGCAGTGAATGAGATTAACAATTTAAAAAAGGCATCAATCAATTAAAAACTCTTATGTAACAATAAAAATGGTAAATATGGAGCTAAAATAGTTGAAAACAAATTACATAAAGCCATCCGGTTACATAATGTTTGCTCTGTAGAACACACACACACACACACACACA
>JBBMOE010000046.1:235827-461325 GCA_037975065.1 Chaetodon trifasciatus
CATTCATTTTCATTTGAAGATGACTAACTGTCAACATTGTGATGAAACTATTAAACCCAATTTCATCTGGAAATTAATTGGAGACCAAGCACATATAAAAAAACACAATTTAGCATCAGGCTAGTTCTTCTCCCATGCAGCCTCCAGAATGAATGCCTGGAGAAAATACTTTATCTTCATTGTAAGAGTAGACAAGAAGAGTAGCTAGATAAATGCCTGTGCATGCACCCATTTTTTCAAGAATCACTTTGCCCCTACTCCCACTGGACTTGGCAAGAGTTGGGAAAATTCAACTTTTCTTGGCAAGAGGCATCTGCAGCCACAATGGGCAACTTTTGCTAGCAGTGTCGGTATCATTGCCTCAACATCCTGCGCTCTGTCTGCAGCGTCCTGCCACATGCAGCAAACAGGAACAGAGAGATTCAGACTCTGGGTCAAATGGTGAACTGCACTGTAGCCCATATCTCTAAATCTACAATAAATACGTTCAGGGCTAAAAGTTCTCCTTCATAAATCTCTGGAGCTTGACTAGCTTGACTAACATGCAACATGACAGCGTACCGCACCAAAGCTTAGATCACAGGACAACTGGATTAACTGAGCAAAGAGACTTTTTAGCTTATCTAAAACTTTCTGGTGCAGTGTGACAGTGTCCTATAACATAGCTTGGATCACAGGGCTTGCATCCAATCTCCCCAGTTTCTATTACTGCCTCTGGCTAAACCAGCACAGCATAGCGCCTCCCCCCCAATCTGCACAGTATTACTTGACAGGTAGACTGGGATATCCTACAAAGACTTCAAATAACAGCATGGGAGAGAGAGAGAAAGAGGAAAGGTATGTAATTTTATCCTTTCAGTCTGCTCTGCAGCTGGTCACACACACACACACACACACACACACACACACACACACACACACACACACACACAGGAGTGAGTTTGGGAATTACACAGAAGTGTAAAGGGTAGGATGTCTGTGTGAGCAACAGATATGTCATAAAGTCACTGGCTGACAGATACAGAGACAGTCAGACACACCAAGAAGGGGAACCTCTTGGTGACCTGTGTTTCCTTTTATTTGTGGATGTGTTTGTGTGTTTTGATCAGCTGTATTGTTTAGTTGCCAGGAAAGGGACAGAAGCAAAGAGGTCTGAATTGCTGCCTTCTGACAGTTTAATCTATCTCGCTTAAAAACATAGAGTCATACAGTGAGGAGAGCAGTTGGCCAGAGGGAGTATTAAGTTCAGAGACACTGCAGCATTAGAGAGCAAGTGTGTCCGAAAGGTGTTAGCATGCTTCAAGGAAAGCGCTGGTTGCATTGTCAAACAACATCTGAAACCCATCTGAGGTCAAATTGTCCAACAATTTTTGTATTTTCCAAAACTGAAACTTTGGAGACTTCTATGGAAACTGCATTTCTTTACCTCTGCAGCTCACTTAGCTAGTAGCATCTCTTGAAAACCCACACATTGGAGCAATGTTAGTGTATTCAATATTGAGGGGCAGCCAAGAGCAACTGTGTGCACGTTAAGCCTCATTTGAAGGCAATTACTTAATTGGATGGTAGATTAGATGAAGGAAACTGTTTTTTCATGTTCCTTTTTATCTAGCTTCGTGCAGCCTGAGCTAACGTTATCTCCATACTTCATAGTCCAATCAACAGAACATCTCTCATTCTCTCCCAAGTAATACAGTTAAATGTAGCCGGTGCATCAAGTGGCCGTGAATTGGAGTTTCGGATTAATAAATGGATACCGGTGCTCCCTTTTCAATCCCTGATTTCTGTTGTGCCTCAGGGAGGGATTTTTCAACATGGTCTTTTTCATTCTATCTTATAAACAAGTGATAAACAGAGAGATGGTTCGGATTTGGAAGGTACATAACTGTGTGTGGAGGGAGGAGGGTGAGTTATAAGAACTTTTCCTTGAGTAAAAAGTTTGACAGCATGATGTCAGATGCTGTATTTTGACATCCCTTTAATCATAACATAAGGGGACGCCCATTAAAAGCAATATTTGGTATTCACCTTTCATTCACCTCACCACTTTAAAAGTGAATGCGTATTATATTTCTGTCTACCTGTCTATTTGAGTACTGAATGCCCTGTGATGAGAACTGTGAAAAGAAGAACTGCAAAAATCACACAGAGCACCCATTACAGAGCACACGTATACACCTCTGTGACATGAATGGATTTTAAAAGATACAAATATACCTGCAATTGGAGAAAACACTGAAAAGAGAATCCAGACTGCAAGCTGCAGCACTCTCCAACGTCCTGATCCTGCAGGCAGCCAGCAGCAGAGGAAAAGGAAGCTGTCCAAGGTACCAGCTTCTGTCTACACTGACAGCCACTCAGCCAGCCAATCAGTGCCATGTCTTCTATTGATCTCATCTGTCTGGAGAAGGTGAATATACTCTGTCCTAGTTATGTTCTGGTGGCTATTTAGTATGTCTGCCGTGATTACTCCCTTGTGTTGTTGTGTCTCCAAACAGCCAAACACCGCAAACCCATTTGTTACTTTTGGAAATGCAAATGTTTCATGAATATACATACTTTCATTTTTTAAAAAGTAGAAGTACGAAGTGTATTTGTTGGAGACTATTTTCAGCTGAGGATCTAGTCTGCTAGCAAGTGTTTACAGCAGCAGAACAATGTATATGTGATTGACTGAAAATAAACTATAGAGACCACTTTAATTGTAACTTTGGAACATGAAAGCAAATGATAAAAGTGTGGCTCACTGATAGATTTCCAATAGCTTTTGGCTCAAAGGGATAAGCAGGCTTTGGATACACAGTCAGTGTTTCTTCGTGAATCAATGAATTGTTGCTTTTGTTTGTTTTTCTCATGGGATTTGCAGATAATAACAAAAATACAGAATGTCACCAGACTTATCCTTTAGATCATTATTCCCTTATCTAGATGTTTATTTTTTTCGGTCTAGTTATTTAGCCTTGTTTAGTCAACAAATGGAATGTGTGAACATCGCCAGCCCCCTGCCTCGATCTGTAAGCGGGTTCTCAATTGACTTCAAAGAGGACAGCAACTAATGAAATAAAATTTTCCAAGTGTATCTTATCGAGAAGGTAAAAGGAGAAACCATGTCAGAGGAATATGTGTGTGGGTTAAACAGCAGTGAGGAAAATGAGACTGACCTGTCGATGATACCGCACATATCAATCTGCAAGTGGCTGTAGTTTCCCAGCAGCCTTTGCTGCACCTTGATCAGGTCAACAGGTTGGTTATCCAGAGTCAACAGACGCATACAACCCTGAAAAACTTCGAAGAGGTTCCTGCACTGCGGGTTGCTGTCCTGAACTGGACAACCTGAGGAGGGAAACACATGACACTCGATCAATTGCAATTCATTTGAACTAATTCTGAACTGATGGAAGGATACAGAACATGGATACTATGTAGACCAGCTCACACAACAGGCACAATTAACTGAGACATCGACTTTCATGTTTTATGAATATAAGCCAGTATGTTAAACTAATATATATGTAAGAGAATTGTATCCTATATATATCAAGAAACCAAGATCGAATAGAACTGCTACCGTAGAGCAAAAATCATTTCACACTGGGGTGTAAGAGGAGTACTGCTGTCGTGCTAAAATTAGCAGTGTCTTTTAATTAATATAATGTGTATTATTGTTCTATACGTCTCTATGGTGGAGTGAGCTGAAGCACTGGCAGGTTGGTGGGCTCTTCATAGTAACAGATTTGTCAGGTGGTGAAGGTTGACAGTGTCCATGTACGTCTAACTTCTTTGTTTCTGGTTGGAAGTTAGGGATGTCAGTTTTAATGTCAGGTTTAAGCTTCACTGTGATATACCGCAGAAGGTTAAAACTCATGTAAATGGGTGTCAAAACTGATGTGATTTATTTTTAAATCCCAGTGTGAAATCCTTCCTGATTGAAGAACGCTGAACGTTTTTCCTCTCAGACCTCACTCTGTTACGTCTGACCCTGGAGCATCATCTGAACTGTAGTAACCTTGTCTCCCTTGAGTCTATGATCCTGTTGACACCAGGCATTAACATGTGTCTTGAGTGATCACTGCACTACAAAAGCAATGTGGTCACGTGTCTCAGATAACCTTTGTAAGTGGTTTATGTGATTGGATCCCAATGCGTCTCGGTGGTCGTCTGCACTTGTATTTAGCGCTGTCCACGTGTGATTGGATCACCCAACATGGATGTTAATGCCAGGTGTCAACAGGGTCTGTGTGATTGTCTGCAGGTGTGTCAGCTGCACCTCATCACTGTAATCAAGACCTCTGCATCTACTCAGCTCTGCCGTCTCCACCCTGCCAGATCGTAGTCTCGTCTACCAGTTAATGTTGCTCTGCTCCGGCTGTGTATTCTGCTCTTTGTGATTTGCTTCAGTTGTGTTCTCCATTCCCGTGACTAACTTTGTTCTCCACGTCTTCATAATGCTGCTGCTCCTGACTCCAATCCTGCCTCCACTCCCTCGCCTTTCTAAGTCTGCAGCTGTGCCAGCCTGTCTCAGATCCAAATACATCCAGTTCTCCTGGAACCTCTCAGGACCTGAATCTCTTCAGCCTCACTCTGCCCAATCAAGCTCCAGTCCCTGGATCTCTCCTATGGCTCCCCTTCCCTTACTTCAATTGTCATCTTCTACATACTGCAATAAATACCTTTAACTGCTTCCCTGATTTCCCTGGTTTGTGCATTTGGATTCATTTGTTTCATAGCCATCTAACACACTTGTGATACAGGATGAAACAGGGCAACAGACACTGTAACACTGTATAATTCACAGCATTATCTACTCTCAGCTTGTCCTGTTGAAAGAGACCACCATTCAGTGTTGTGGACTGATTTCCTCTCTGAAGACTGCACCAAGCTGCTGTCTAGTCCCCTGCAGAGGGAAAACTTTCCTTGCTCCTGTTCCCCTCAGCACTGTTGCATTTAAGATTCAATGTGGGCAAGAGGATTAATATTCCACGATCGCTGCACAATCCATTCTTTAGCAAGTTTTAAGTTCATAAGCGTTTTTGTTCTCCCTCATTATGTTGGTGCATGGTGGCTGTCACATTAAGCCATTCTTCAAGAATGCATGTGAGCAAGCTCTGAGTCTTATCCATCAGTCATTCATGCTCGAGGTTGGTCCTGGATGGTGGCATCTTGTGGCCAAATACAGCATTCCTGCTCCAGGCTCTGCGTTGCTCTAATTACAGGCAGCCCATCAGGCGCACAGATCGACACCTCCCAGCAGAGGAGGGAGGAATGATGAGTCACTGTTTATTGTCACTTTGAATTTTAGGAGCTCAAAAGATTTTTGTTGGAGGTGTCTTCCTTTTGGCAGCTAAACATGGAGGAAGTTTTTAAAAAGTTGTGTCAATACACTAAGTCATAGAACTGGAGTTGCATCAGTAACGTTTCACTTCCAGGATCATCACTATTCATAGGATCACAGGATTTATGAATATTGGGGTTAAACTCACTGTATTTTTTCTTGTTTTTGTTTTCATGTTTTGTAACATTTCACTTGCACGTATCTACAGCCTTCATTTGTATGTGAGTGTGCAAGAGTTTGACTAGTTGCATGGAGAACATATACGGGCACTGCAGACTCTAGAGAGGAGAAAATGAAAGACAAGAGAGCTTGAGAAAAAATGAAAAGGGAAAGTGGTTCGAGAGAGTGGGATGCATCGAGGAGGGAAGAGCAAAAAGCAAGAAGGAGAGAGGCGAGAAAAAAGTCGAGGAGAAAGCCCTCTTGAAGAAAGGAAACATCAAAGAAATAGAGAGGAAAGAGGAGGAAGGAGCAGAGAGGGAGAGACTAAGCAGCTTTATGACTTCATCCCTCTCTGGGTGGCACTAAACCTCCAAAGGAGATCTGGAGATGATAATTATTACCTGAGTACCTCCATGAATTTTAACCAGTCCTTAAATATCCATGTCAGCAGTTTTCTCACCTTTCACAGCAAAATACTTGAGCTGCAATATAAAACACTTTGAAGGCTTTTAGTTGCAAATGCACACCTACACACACACACACACACACACACACACACACACACACACACACACACACACACACACACGCACAGCAGACAATACACATAATGCATGTATTCTTTCATTACCACCAAAGAAGAGTTGACTATCTGCAGTTAGAGGAAGTGGGATGCTGGTGTGAGCAGTGGCTCCTTCATCTTTGTCCACTGTGATGCTCAGATGATCTTGTCTGGCGTTCAGCTGCACAGAATGCCACTGACCATCATTCAGACCTGAGCCTTTGTGCAAAAAAACAGACACGAGCATAAAGGCGAAATTAATGAAACTCCTTTTTTTAGTTCCTTAAAATCAGTGGAGGTGTTTTAGCTTTAGTGGAGGTGTATATGGGATACATTTGTTTGTTATAGCTAAATTACTGTGCAGCACTGAGTGGCCAATAAATCTCATGATTATAATTAGCCTGAAGCACTGATTGAATAAAAAACTCAACATTCACTTATGAGCTTTACTGGAGCTTCCAAACACATCTCACAGCCTTCCATTGCAGACAGGGGTTATGACTTTTCCCCACATAAGACCATGTATGATAACATGTGACCGAACAACAGCAAACTATCTTCTGAGGATAACTTTGACACATGAGTCAAAGCCCCAGGGAGCTACTATGTGGATCTTGAGACAATGCTGAAACTGTTTTCAAGGTCAACAAATGAATCTGAGCTATCACACACGTTAATGACACCCCTGTTACGCAGCTGAACAACAACAGATTCACTGGACCAACCTGCGCTGAGCTCCAGCAAGGCCCTGCCACCTTTACTAATCTGTAAGTGGAGTCTGGCCTCACTCAGGTACAGCGAGACTGTGCCCTCCTGCTGCGGGAGGTCAAAGGTCAAGAGAAGCCCCGCCTTGTTCCACGTCCGGAACTGCAGCGCCACAGAGATGAACTGCGACGGCCATGCTGTCAGTCCCGGCAGCTGGAGGAAACTCTGGGAGTCAGTGAACGTCACAGAGACTGAGAGTGGCTCGGAACAAGAAAAGGTCACATTGCCCTGAGAAAGAGTGGAGGGAAAGCGGAGAGAGAGAGAAATTATTATAAAGAGCGAAAAAAACATGAATATTCATTGGTTGCACAGGCTGATTCGGTTTGACTTGGTGTCACAGAGGTCTGATCAGCAGCCTCTGAAGAAGGACAGCTGTATTACCATATTGATATTAGCCGAGCAGCTAAAATGAGATGCCCGAAGCAACCTGAAGGGTCACACAGTGTTTGCACCCACTTGCCTCTCATCTCATGACTGCAGCATGGCTTCAGAAAGTAGAAATGATAAAGTGGATAAACTGATCCTGAAACGTTGCAGTTCAATCCAAAGTTCAGAGGCATTAGCATCATTGAAATTTCCATAACCCATCACAGAAACTGAATAACTCACTGACATTCAGCACAATGGATAAATAATATGGTTAATTCCCATTTTCATGCTAACATTAAATTTATATGAAAAAAACATTTCTGTGAAGACTAATATGCATCAGAAAGAGCCAGTTTCTCTCCTTCATTTTCACTCCACCTCCTTTCCTCCCTGATTCAAGTTTCTTCTTGTCTTGTCTTGTCTTGTCTCCAGTTTTTCGCTTTGGGCTTTCTAACTCCAAAATGTGCAAGTGATGACATTGGTGATGATAATGACGGAGATTATGTTAATGCTAATGGCGATGATGATGATGGCTGGCATAAAAATAAAGAGGATGATGATGGAGATGATGAAAATAATGATAATGACAATAATAATCATGACAGTGACCATTAGCATAATAATGACATTAATGAGAGATCATGAGAAAGCAGTGGGAGGAGGAGCAGAAAAAGTCTGAAATGAACAAAAGAGTCCACTTGTTTCTCATCATGGCAGTATTTGATTAGAGTGCCGATAAAGGATGTTAATAACTGAAAAACAAATGGACAAAAATAGTGAATTAGTGGTGTGATAAAGAGGTATCCAAGGCAACACTTTACTAGGAGCATCAGAAGGTACCAAGCCACTTTAAAAACAAATTAACTGTGTTTATGTGTTGCTGCAAAGTTCAATGATGTGAAGTCAGAAAATCAACATCAGGACATATATTTAACATTACAATTACTCTAAATGACAACAGAGATATACTGGATGTGTGTTTTTGCACCATAAACAGCAACACTCCACAGTGTGTGGTTTGCGCCAACTCTACGTACATTTAAGTACAAATTTGAGGTACTTGTACTTTATTTGAGTTTTTTTCTTTCCATGCCACTTCCTGCTTCTACCCCACAACATTTCAGAGGGAAATATTGTACTTTTTACTTCACTACATTTATTTAACAGCTTTAGTTCCAACTTACTTTACATATTAAGATTGTTGCACAAATCATATGAAGAGCTTACAAAATATGATGTTTTGCTATAAATAAAAACACTCAACAGCCAATAGTTTCTAAAAGTACAGTCGTAACGACTCGTCAATTAATCAATTGATTGACATTTAAAAATCTGCAGATTAATCCGTAATGAAGTTGCAGTCCTATAGTTAAAAATGAGCACTAACTCAATCAACTGTAACCATAAAATCCTGTTTTTATATTAAAACATGAGTAATAATAATCTAATGATATGAAATATAATGGTATAACAGGGCTGCATTTTTCTGCATTGAGTTCTTTTACTCTTAATACTTTAAGTACATTTCCCTGATTATACTACTTAAGTAAAAATCTAACACTGACACCAGGCAATATACGAGAGACACAACATTTCATGACACAGTTTGAAGTACCATTATAGTGCATAATGATACAAGACCAAAATGTTATGTTATAATGAAGATACATTATAAATACTGAACTCAAATATGTAAATATTATTTAAAAAGAATTAGAAACTTTTCCATAAAGGGTCACAAGCCTACAAGGTTGGGAATCACAGTGTACACTGTGGAAAACTTTTACTTCACCTTCAACAGTCACCTGTTTGTCCTTCTGATGGCCACTGAATGGCAGATTTCTGTAATGATGCTCCAAAGATACTGAAACTCACCATGACAAAGACCTGGTGGTTGTTCTTTTTAGCCAGGTCTATCAGGTTGAGGTCATTGTAGAGGAGGTTTTCCAGGCAGCCATGGAAGTTCCTGTTGGACAGGATGGGTTTCTGCAGTCCATGGCTCTGGACAGCTCCCAGACTTAGCTGCACAGCACAACAACACGTGACATATGAAAAAACAAATGTATAAGTAACAATCACATCCTGTCCTCAAAGCTTAAACACCAATAGAAACGGTCTCTTCATTGATAGACTCAGTATGTTCAACAGTCTTCACTACTACTGGTCAGGAAAACTGGCTGTCTTGAGTCTGGTGTTTAATTAAGATTTAATTAAGGAGCAGCTTAGACAATAAATGAAATAATGAGAGCTGTGCCTTGGAGCGGATCAGTAAACTACATGTACCATAGAAAACTTCAATCCAAACTGTAGGCAGCTGGAGTGCCATATGATACTCCATCAAGAATGACACTACAAACTACAGGAAATTCGTGTTTGGCACTAAAAAGATGTTTTGAATAGAACATCACTTTAAAATGCAGCACACCGTTTAAAGTACGTGCACATGTTTGTGTGCCAAAAAGTGTCCATTACCTGGTGAATGTCCCAGTGGCTGAGCTCAGGTGGAATGTGCACCTGATGAGTGTTTTTATCTACGGTGAGGTTGAGGTGAGTGCTGAGCCGCTCCAGCTTCACATGGTGCCAGTGCTGGTCATCTAGCAGACTTCCCAGAGAAACAAGACGCTGCCCATCTGAGGAGGAACTCACACCTGCAACAGAGGTGAGGGGGTGAAAAACAACCAATTACGTTACCATGATGGTGCATTTGATAGCTGCGCAACGACTCCAGCTAATACAGGAATCTTCTTATGTGAACTCCCTGCTGAGGAGCTTTGATTTTTTTCTGAGGTACCTACAAAATGCTCAAAGTCAGCATTCTTCACGTCCCACTCCATGATGCATTTTTAACAAGGACAAACATGCCTGAAGAAATCATTGTAAAATGCCTCCTGCGTCTTGGAGCAGTAAAACCTAAAGGCAGGTTTCGTTTTGGATTTGTCAAAAGTAAAAGACATGGAAACGTTGCAGCTTCAGGCGGATTTCAAATCTTTGTTTCAAACAGGGCGCAGGCCACTGAGGTCACCCTCTCTCATTAGACTGCACATATCTGTATGCTAGGAGGGAGGAGGACCCACCACAATAAATGATGATGCTGCAAAATGACAGTAGGACATAATTAATGACAAAACCAACACCAGAGGGTCCAAATTGGTGGATCCATCTCTGTACCCCCTAATGTGGTGGGACAGGAAAAGTTTATGCTGACAGAAGGAGCTAGAACAGAAGGAGCGAGATACAGAGTCATTAATTATGAAGGACATTTTCTTCAAAGGAAACGGATAGATAGATAGATAGATAGATAGATAGATAGATAGATAGATAGATAGATAGATAGATAGATTTTTCTTATGAACAAACAATCAACACCACCTATGGAAATTAGAGAAAGGAAAGAAACCCATTCACTGGCATTGGGGTGGAGGGGGGTGTAGAGGACAACATTCGGAGAAAAAGTGTGAGTTCATTCATTCCTTTAATCTATAATGCAGACATGAAAGCACATAGAAATGGTGACAGGTGGAATGGATCCCCAGTCAGCCTTCATTTTCTCAGGAAGATGGTACAGAAAAAATTGCATAGTGAAAGCAAGGCTTATAGGGAACTAATCTTAGCAACGTGATGATTGAACATGACAACAACAAAGACTCATACCAACCAGCCTACATCTAGGTTTTATTGTGAAAGGGAACACATTCTCACTCCCAACTTGTCATACACACACACATGCTCAGGACACTTTGGTGTCACTTTTTAAGGTACTGGATATCCCTTTCGTGTCATTTTTCAGTGTGCAGGGCTCTGTGATCAAGCCAGGAATAATAAATGTACAACGTCCAGTTACTCTTTCAAAATAAAGCTTGCTGAGAGCAATAAAAAAAATACATGGTTAACATTATGAAATGGTTGAATTTGTTTAGGTTAAGGCACCAAAATTAGGCTTAGGTAGGCTTCGGAAAAGTATTTTAGTATTAGTACATAAAGTATTACATTACTCTACTTACAAAAATCAAACGTCACTTTTGGTTTCACATGGGACATGAACCCAGACTCCTGAGTGAAAATCCTGTGCTTGACCCATCTTCGTCTACTTGGACTCTCGCCCTTTACACTGCATGATTTGACAGTGTTGGCGGTGAGAACAGACTCTCTATAAATGTCAACAGGACTAGTCTGTATACTGAAACATGATGCTAAGGGTGTACTCAGTGCCTTAAAAAGTGATGCCATAACAACAAAAGAATCATCCATAAGGAAAAAAAAACAGAAATATAAGCAGAATAGATCAGGTTGAAGGTATCGCTGGTCCTTTCCAACGTAAAGGCATCACCTTTCAACCTCACCATCCAGGAGAGGAAGGCTGTGACGTCACTGAGCAAGGACCAAAGCGTCACTCGTCCCAGCTGAAAAAGGAATGTACACAGTGGTCTAGTGGTCCTACCATGCCACGCTCACCACAATAGTCAACAACACTAATACATATGAAAAAGTGACACCAGATCCCACCAGTGGATACAAGAAAAAGGCCATAGAATGTTTACAAAAGCTACATAAGGAGAAAAACATCAATCATGAACAATATCATCAAGCATGGTGTCCTGTGATGTGACCTCTCTGGAAACCATAAGGAAACAACTGCTCCAAGACATCAACCTTAACAATCAAACCAAAGACATACATGGGTCAAAACTCGGTGGACAATTACATCAAGTTCACACCAGAGGATGTCAGGAACAATAGCTTGACTTCTTTGGACTGTGCCATACACACTGAAGAGGACAGGAGCCTCCACATTGAGACAGGAGGCCCACACACACAGACCAATATTTACTCTTTGATTTGTCACCCACTGGCGCACAAATTGGAGTTGTCTGAAACCTGCAATACTGAGCTGATAGTGATCCAACAATGTGAATGGTTGTTTATTGTTAATTGGTTGTTTTCACGGTACTACAACCAAGCCCAGATGGCCTGGAATCAACGCTCCTTATATAATTCTGACCTGGATGACTGACAATCTACACTGATATCTACAAATACAGAAAACACAACATAACAACAGAAACTGCTGCACACAGCTGGCACATGCTTGCTCTTGCCTTGGATTGTGACTGTGAAGTTAAGTGGTGTGAGGAGAATTTTTTTTTTTTTTTTTGATGGGATAACAAGCGAGTCCCAGCTGTGTCTGGGCATGTTCAATGTTACATTTAAATTAAACAAAAAAGGTGTGTTCATGTGTTGATATTGATGTTGATATTCTCATACACAGACTTGGCAGCATGAACTCATCTTTTATCATTCACTTAATGTAAATATCTAAGTTATTGAAGTTAAGTTTAGTTCAGTTAACTCACATTGTGAAGCCATTTTTAAGTTGAACCAGCTTAAAATGACATGCTGTGAAAATATTTGGGAACTTTAAATGGAGCCATGCCATCTCCTTGCTTCCAGTCTTGATGGTAAGCTAAGCTAATAATTTTCTGGCTCCAGTTCCATACTTGACACACAGACATCCAGACATTTGCCAAACTATTCCTTTCATGATTAGGCAATTTAATGAGGTGACATATTTGGTTACACATTTAATAGGTGGAAAAAGAGAGCAAGTGATCAATACAAGAAATCTGAGGGCAAACAATTATAGAAACACTTAACTTTCATTCATGAAACTCCCTCTCCCTTTCTCAGCGTCTGTCAGTTTTAATTTCCCTCACTCCTCCTCTCCTTCCCTGCATGGCTGTGAGAACAGTGTGAGGCAATAAATGCTTGATTTATCCATACTGAGTAGACTAATAACTGAATGTTCTTGTCTTTAATCTGAGGAGTGTGCGCAGAACACTAGTTTCCACTTTCCAGGAGTCTACCATTCCAGACAGCTCCCTGGGGCAATATCACCTTATCATATTCTGTCTGCTATTCCATTATGGCTCTTTGCTCAAGCTCTAAATCTGTTTATGAAGGACGACAATGACAGGTCTTATCAGGAGACAGACTGTTACAATTGTTTCGGCATTTCAGCACCACGTGGTGCAACTATTTCAAATACAGACTGACTGTTGCACTGTCTCTGAATCAATTCTCAGCTTTAGCCAAAGCTGGAAACTGATTTTATTAACATAAAGCAAACTGTGAAAAAAACAGCACAGCGATATTCATGGAAAGAATGCCACTGCTGTCAGGTGTCTCTGTCTCTCCAATTCAAACTACTGGCGATTTACTGGGATGAAGTTTGGATAAATCTGGCTAAAATTTGTCAGTGTGCATCCTTGTGACCTGAGACACTGATCATGTAATCACAGTGTATCACATTCTCTCCTTTTATCTTTTGTCACCTCTTGATTATCTGCTATCAAAAATAAAGGTGAAAATGGCCTAAACAAACACAAAAGGACACAGTTTCTCTCTTGCTGTCCCACTGTCTTCAGAGGAAGCCAGAGTGACCAATCATTCACATTTCCCTCTTGACTCTGAATCTGTGTGGCTCATCATCTTTTTTTTTTTTTTTTTTTGAGATGCAAGCTGTGTTGTTGCTGCACACAGATGCAGGAGAGAGTGTGTTACAGTAAGAGTCCCATGGCTATCTTAGCAGTTTCACGCTCCTCTGAAAACACAGAGGCTGCTGGCTGAGAGTCTTATGAGGCTGTTTACAACAGAAACTCCTGGAGGCTCGCTGTAAATCAATGCAGAAAAAGTGGACTAGAGTAAGCAAATGCAACAGTAATCACCACAATTCACTGTCTTCAGTTTTCGCTGCCTGGCAGGCTTCGTCCAGCGAAATTCATCTCTTTTCAACAATGTTCTACAGACGTCTCTGGGATGATCCAGCTGTGGCTGTTGCTGTTCTGTGTGATTGGTGGAAACATCTGTGATCATGCTGATGTTTTGTCACTGTAAAATCTGTAATATTTGTTGTTTCATTGCACTGAAAACACAACCAGCAAGCAGGACCCAGCCACAGCATGTCCTTATTATGGATACAGAGAAAAGACAGAATTTCACTTAACATGCAGCTTGCCCTGCACGCCTCTCTGATGCCATCCTAATTTAGTCAGCAATGCTTAACGCCGCTCGTCCAGAGCGCACTGGAGCAGGACACACTAGCCCTCAGTGTATTTACTGCCCTGTATTACAGCTTCCCAGTGACAGTTCAGAATTGAACTGAATTATGAAGCAGTGGATATACATTATAGCAAACTGACATTTTGATAAATGTAAAGCAGAGAGGAAATGAGATGGTTTTGGATAGCGGACATAAATCTTAATGAGTCAATTTATTCCAACTGGTAGGACAGCCACGGGGAGATAGAGAGGGCGTCTCACTCTATCATTTATCTGTTTGCTCTCCAGTCTGTCTGCCTATTGGTCCACTGTGCTGCTGTCTGTCTTTTGGTTTTCATTCGTCATTAATTTATGCTAATGGATGTTACACTGTCTCTAAAAAAAACTCAACTGCTCCGACAGAGCTCTTTATGCTTGTGTTTATACATGCGCTACACATATCCCTAATGCTCGGTGTTAGCTGTCATTAGCCATCTTTAGCTCCTCTGTTTCTCAGCCAGTTTGTTTTCCTCATGATACGACATGCATCACTGTTAAAGAGAGGCCTGGGACAGACAGGATCAGGTTGCCAAATGGGGGAGATAAGTACAAGAAGCCTCAGAGAATAGCTAACAGTGTGGAACTATGGAGATAATGCATCTAAATCTTCAGGTTTCATCTCTGCTCCCCTCTCCTCTTCTCTTAGCCAACAGCTGACAGTGGAGGAGCACGCTGTGACTCAGGGTGGGTGCTCCGAGCCATTGATCTATATTACACTGTCTGCCGAGTGCAAACTCCTGGGAGAGTGTGAGTGTGTGTGTGTGTGGGGGGGGGGGGGGTGAAAGAGAGGGAGAAAGAAAGAGAGGAGAGAGAAAGACAAAGAGCATGTATTTGTGAAAAAATAATCACCTCTGTAAAAAAAATATCTAGCAGGGGCAGAATTGGGGCGACGTGAGAAAAGCTTGGATAAATAAGGAGAGAGAAGAAAATAGAAAAGGCAGAAAAAGGGGGCAGTCAGACAGACAGGCAGCGAAACAAAGAGAGCCAGAGACAGAAACATGCAGTGACAGCACTGTGATTGAGGCAGAGGATGCTTTTTTTCACTATTGACTGTATCACTGGATTATCAAAGCTCAATCTAATCTCTGTTCCCTTACAATCCCGAGCCGTGTTTATTTTCGTTCCCGGCCATCCAGAGCGCTTCGAGCAGTTTGTTGACTATCAGCTCGGGTCTAGCAGGGAGCTGACAGGCGTCACTTAGGGAGCTGATGTCAGACTGATGGCTTCTGCAGATAACACTTCTCTACCGCTGACAGACAGACAATTCCACCAGGGAAAGAATACTCTCCCACCCCTTCCCAACTAGAAGGAGTCGGACAAAATTCAGTTTTTATAGCAGGAATGTCGGGAGGGAGTGACAAAGGGGGGTTATATTTATATTGTTATATCTTTTACTTATTGTTATATTTTCTACTATTGTTATATTTTTTACTTATTGTTATATTTTTCACTTACTGTTATATTTTTACTTTTTTAATAGCTTCTTTTAATAGATGTGTCATGCACCAACCTCACCAGAGCAAATTCCTTGTATGTGTAAAATCGTACCTGGCAATAAAGCTTTTCTGATTCTGATTCTGTTAAGACAAGTATGGAGGATGAAAGGAAGTAGAGAGAGAGAGGTATTAAAGCTGCAGTAGGTAATTTGTATAAAAGTAATTTTTTGTCATATTTACTAAAACTGTTCCTATGCTCAGACAGCAGCACATGAAACATGTAATCTGTGAAAAAGTCCTGCTCCATTCGTCCCACCTACTGCTCTTACTGTGTTATTTGCAATAACCAGAAAGCTAATGTGTTGATTGTTACAGTAACACTCTGCGGCGCGTATGGTATGATAGCGACTGTGATGTAGTGGCAGGGCAGAGTTAGCTTGTTTCCAATGCTAAGGCTAACGTTACTGGTTGTCACAGCAGCTGCGCAGACACCGCAGGGAGGAGGGACTTGGAGGCGGGGCATGAATGCAGCGGAGAGGGAGGGGGAGTGACGTGGAACTTGTGTTGGTTCAAATTTTCAGGCTGTCTGCTCTTTTCTCGATCTTACTTACTGCAGCTTTAACCACACGTGAATGCAGCAAACTTAGATGCTCGCCAAAATCTACTTCATTTCAAATGCAGACATCCAGGATTTTCAGCATGTGTGGTCACAAATTAAAGGTAGGCCTACTGAATTAAGAAAGCATCAACAGCATGGAGTGTATAATCTGTAAACTTTGTAGTTTTAGACATGACTTAATCACACATGCAAGATGGAGGCTAGAAAGTGCAGGGTGTCATTCATCAAGAAAACAAGCATCCAGGAACAATTCTGCCATGCTCAAATTCACTGAAACAACATGCAAAAATGGTTCATGTGATGGATTTTCCTTCCTTGCCACTGCAAACTCAGGCCAGCACTTAAATGATGGTCGTTATACTTCTGTTTCTCCACCTGTCCACATGGTGAAATGTATCAATAGTTGACTGAGCACTGCCATGAAATCCTCTTTTTCCTCATTACATTTTGGAGATGTAAGCATTTCAGGAACACCTTCACACAAAAACAAAGGGAGGAGAGGAACGGTTGGTGAGCAGAGAGGCAGAGTACTCCATCAGCCAGATGGCATGGTTGATGAGAGATCTGCCATATGGTGATAATGTAACAGCCCGGCAGTCCGACAACACCTCAGCTTTTACCTCGTTTACACCAACACAAACACACACGTTTCCTCCCACAATCTACATAGTGCCCCATTCTGTGCCAGCAGAGGCTGTGGATCATGCTATGCTGTGCTAGCCCACTGTGCTCCACAGAACTCACCCTTAACACATGTTGCTAGCATCCATCGTAGATTAGAGGGAGAGGAAATGAGAGAGGATGTCAAGCTGAGAGGGAAACAGAGTTGGAAAGTGAGGACATGAGTGGAGGGAAAACATTGAGGAAAAAATTAAGATAAAAGAATTTGTTATCCCCAACAAATGATGCTTCACATAAGTCAACAGCATGTATGTTTCCTTGTACTGATCTGTAATAACTGCAATGGCGAGCGACACTAATTCTCCAAAATTGGATTAGTTTTGTTCTAGATATTGCTCAGGACATATGGATAAACAAATAAACACTGTATTAAGCTAATCAGCATAAGCAGAAAGAAGCATAATTCCCAGAGTTTCTTCAAAATTGGATCAGTGGCATCTTTGAAATCACATGTGACAAACAGGCAAACAAACCAGCAGATGGACAGAGACCGACTTGTAGCTCCTCCCATTTCACTGTAGAGACAGAAACATGCTCGATACTAAATTCCTTAGATACAGACGGGATGGTGGACACTCTGGAGCCTGAGTGCATAATTACACAGTACGATTTAGGCGTTTAGCTGACATTTACTCAAAGCAAGGAACAATGAGTGAACAGACAGATACAGCTGCAGAGACTGCCAAAAAATTGTCCAAGAGAAGTCTCAAAATATTGAATTCAATTTAAATATCCAGTTTCAGCCAAACTGCATCACAGGCTTTCAGTCTTTGCCCTCAGGAAGTCGACTAGTGCTGTTGTTTGTTCAACCAAACAAACCTTGAAACCTATCACTGGATGTTCCAGGTGTAAAACAGTCCACGATTACGCAGTACGTCAAGAATGAAAACCAGCAGGACTTGAAACTTAACTGAGAAAATGACGACCAAACAATTAAAATGCAATTTGATGTTCAGCATCTCACCCAAGGGTATAAAGTAAATATTGGAAGAACAACGTTGTACCTTGTTGGTGGTAGAGCAGCAGCCGTCCTTTCTCTAACACCAGAGTGAGGCTGTGATCTCTCTGTCCCTCTGCATAGAGCAGCGTCCCAGAATTCTTAAGGGTTTTAAACTTCAGAGAGATGACCTCCATCGCCGTCCAGCTCGGCCTCACGCTCAGCCTGTAGATCAGGCTGCTGCTGCCATCAAAGCTGGCCACATCAGAGGCTACGGGACAGCAGAAAGACGGAGGAAGAGCTTTATCATACAGACAACAGGTAACGGTTTAACAGTTTAATGTGAAATTATACCTTAAAAGCTTCATTTTCTAAGAAGGTTGAAACAGAGACAAATATCAATAGAGTGCCAAAACAAACTGTCCAACAGCCGTGAGTCAAAATTATGTCATCTGTGTGCTGTGCAGTTTACTAATGTCACTGAATATAGATGGTAGAACAGCTACAAAACATGTAGCATTAACCTCTTAGAATCCGGCTTTTCCCTTTTTCTGCCATCAAGTGGATTCAGGATTAGAAACATCTTATTCCACTGTTCTGTCTGACAGTTTCACATCTGTTCTGTGTTGGTTTGTTCTAGCTGTTCATTGAAGCAATGTGAAATATTCAAACCGAAGACCACATCAAATGAAAGTAGTTTAGATGTGTTGTATATAACTTTATACAGATCCCCCCATCAGCCTGACAGTTTTGGTGTCTAGCATTTAAAATAAAACTCTGTGTTCAGTTTGAACAATGTTTGGCTGAAAAGTAGGAGGTTATATTCACCAACATGTGTTTAAGAGATTAATGTAAAAAGTTAAAGGCCCAAGCATATTATCTTAAAGAAATTCATTTATTGCTCATTAACCGTAACTGTCAAATGGTTACCCAAGAACACTGAAATTTATATAACGTCGACTGTCAACATACTTCTCTTCTAGATTAGTCATGGAAAATGTGAACCTTGCAAGTTTCCCTTATATGAAGCAGTACAAAAAGCTGTTGCACGATGTGTTTGACTTAATTTGTTGTTTGGCATTACATTAACTCCAATATGACTATTCCACATGCGAACGTCATGTCTGTGCTGAAATTGAAACTTGATAGTCTACCCTCCCTCTGTGATCCTCCCCCACACACACACACATACACACACACACACACATACACACACACACACACACACACACACACACACACACACACACACACATATCTCACCCTCATTCCCAGAAAATGAAAGAGTACCTTTCAAATCAATCAACTGATGGGGTAACTTTAAGGAATGCTGAAATTATCAGAGTGCAAATCTTCCACAAAGGAGACAAAAGGTTTCCATGTTAACTAAAATTTGCAGTCTGCATCGTTTCTCTAATCCACTGAAGGAGTGATGGAGGACAGCTCTCCTTCCACTTACAAGGAATTTAATGTCAGGCAAGTCAGGTTCCAAAGCCAAAATGTTACTATTAGCTTTGTTAATTAAAGATTCTCTGCTGAGATATCAGCCTGAATATTACTGTAAAGGCTGCAGGTTGTGTGTGCATGTCAATGACCTCTGGAAAAATATCAGAAATAGTTTGCCAGTACGTGTTAAGCATGACAAATCTCCAGAACATATGTGAATGAGGGTGGCAGGTTCCTGCAGGCTCCAGGTCAGACTTGAACTATGACAGTTTAGCCATCGACCAGTGGAGCAGGTGGACTATTTTACAATGAATAATAACATGTCTCATACAGATTAATGAGGACTGTATTTTGTCCAAAAGCATGAGCCATAAGGGGTCTGATATCAGAATCAGAATCAGAATCAGAATCAGAAAAGCTTTATTGCCAGGTACGATTTTACACATACAAGGAATTTGCTTTGGTGAGGTTGGTGCATGACACATCTATTAAAAGAAGCTATTAAAAAAATAAAAATATAACAATAAGTAAAAAATATAACAATAGTAGAAATTATAACAATAAGTAAAAGATATAACAATATAAATATATATACAATGTTTTTTTTGTTTGTTTGTTTGTTTGTTTTTTAGCACAGTCTGTTTTTTCAGAAGGGAGTCCAAGCTTAGCATTAATGTAACTCATAGAGTTATGGCAGTGTCAATGTGACAGATGAGGCAGAGGTGGAGTGTGAAGAGTGTCGGGGGGTTCCAGGCCTTGTTGCTACGGCTGACAGCAGACGGGAAAAAACTGTTCCTGTGGCGTGAGGTTTTGGTCCTGATGGACCGCAGCCTCCTGCCAGAGGGGAGTGTCTCAAAGAGTTTGTGTCCGGGGTGAGAAGGATCAGCCACAATCTTGACCTGCACGCCTCAGGGTCCTGGAGGCGTACAGGTCCTGGAGAGATGGGAGATTGCAGCCGATCACCTTCTCTGCAGACCTAATGACACGCTGCAGTCTGCCCTTGTCCTTGGCAGTGGCAGCAGCGTACAAGATGGTGATGGAGGAGGTGAGGATGGAGTCAATGATGGCTGTGTAGAAGTGCACCATCATTGTCTTTGGCAGACTGAATTTCTTCAGCTGCCGTAGGAAGTACATCCTCTGCTGTGCTTTCTTGATGAGGGAGCTGATGTTCAGCTCCCACTTGAGGTCCTGGGAGATGATAGTTCCCAGGAAGCGGAAAGACTCCACAGTGTCAATTGAGGGTGATGGGGGCAGGTGAGGCTGAGTTCTTCCTGTAGTCCACAACCATCTCCACTGTCTTTAGAGCTTAAGCTTCAGGCACTGTTTCCTGTCAGACAGGAAGTCTGTAATCCACCTGCAGGTGGAGTCAGGCACACTAAGCTGGGAGAGCTTCTCCTGAAGCAGATTTGGGATGATTGTGTTAAAGGCAGAGCTGAAATCCACAAACAGGATCCTGGCATATGTTCCTGCGGAGTCCAGGTGCAGGAGGATGAAGTGGAGGGCCGAGTTGACTGCATCGTCTACAGACCTGTTGGCTCTGTAGGCAAACTGCAGGGGGTCCAGGAGAGGGTCAGTGATGTCCTTGAGGTGTGAGAGCACAAGGCGCTCAAAGGACTTCATGACCTCAGAGGTCAGGGCGACAGGTCTGAAGTCATTAAGTCCTGTGGTCCTTGGCTTCTTGGGAACTGGGATGATGATTGAAGACTTGAAGCAAGCTGGCACGTGACATGTCTCCAGTGAGGTGTTAAAAATGGCTGTGAACACTGGGGATGGCTGATCAGCACAGTGCTTCAAGGCGGATGGGGAGACAGAATCCGGTCCAGCTGCTTTCTGGGGGTTCTGTCTCTTGAAGAGTTTGTTGACGTCCCTCTCCTGGATGGAGAGAGTCGTCACTGAGGTGGGTGGGTGGGTGGGGGGGGCCTTTAAGGTGGCCATTGGTGGAGATGACTGGAGCTGGAGCTGTTGGGAGGTGTCATGGGGGATGGTTGCTGGACTGTCCCTTTGTCTTTCAAAGCGGCAGTAGAACTCGTTCAGGTCGATGGCTAGGTGTTGATCGTTGATGGAGTGGGGGACTTTAGGCTTGTAGTTTGTGATCTGCCTGAGCCCTTTCCAGACAGACGCAGAGTCGTTAGCTGAGAACTGGTGTTGGAGCTTCTCAGAGTACAGTCGTTCAGCCTCTTTCACCGCCTTGCTAAACTTGTACTTCGACTCTTTGAATCTGTCTTTGTCCCCACTCCTGAAGGCCTCTTCCTTTGCCAACCTTAGCTGTCTGAGTTTGGCTGTGAACCAGGGTTTGTCATTGTTGTAACTCACCCTGGTGCGTGATGGAACACAGCAGTCCTCACAGAAGCTGATGTAGGACGTCACAGTCTCCATGTACTCATCCAGACTGCTGGTAGCAGTCCTGAACACATCCCAGTCAGTAGAGTCCAAACACGCCTGTAGGTCCTCCACAGCCTCACTGGTCCACTTCCTTGATGTCCTCACTACAGGTTTGCAGAGCTTTAGTTTCTGCCTGTATGCAGGAATCAGGTGGACCATGACGTGGTCAGAGTGGCCGAGTGCAGCGCGGGGGACGGCATGATAAGCATCCCTGACTGTGGTGTAACAGTGATCCAGAATATTCTCCTCTCTGGTCGGGCATTTAATAAACTGTCTGTATTTGGGGAGTTCGTGGGTGAGGTTACCTTTGTAAAAGTCGCCAAGGACAATAACTAAAGAGTCCGGGTTCATCCGCTCCACACGCAGTATCTGGTCTGCGAGCATGCGCTGTGCATCCTGCACGTTGGCCTGCGGCAGGAAGTAAACGCTGACCAGAATGAATGAAGCGAACTCACGGGGTGAATAAAAAGGCTTACAGTTTATGATGAAAGATTCCAGGTCAGGAGAACAGTGTTGCTGGATCACTGTCACGTCGTTGCACCAACCACTGTTGATGTAGAAACAGATTCCTCCACCTTTAGTTTTGCCGGAAAGTTCCGTGTCTCTGTCCGCGCGGTGGAGTTGGAAGCCAGCCAGCTGCAGCGCAGAGTCCGGTATTAATCCACAGAGCCAAGTCTCGATGAAGCACAAAACTGCAGATGAAGAAAAGTCCCTGTTTCTACCCAACAGCAGTTGCAGTTCCTCCAGTTTGTTGGGCAGTGAACGCACGTTAGAGAGAAGTATTCCCGGTAACACTGTGCGTAGTCTGCGCTGGCGGAGACGCACCAGTGCGCCGGCCCGTTTTCCTCTCCTCCGGCGTTTCACTGAGTGAGCAAAGGTGAGCGCACCTTTCATCAGAATGTCCAAAATTTCCACAGTTGGGAGAAGGAAAGTAGGAAATAAATCCTCTGGTGTTGCTCCCCTGATGTTCATGAGCTCATCTCTGGTGAAGGAGCTCCGGGTACTGTCACAAAAACCAGAGTTAACACACAAAACAAAAAAAAGCAACGTGCACCAACACACCGAGGCTGCCGTCCGCGGCGCCATCTTGATCATCTTGATATTTTACCTTCCATATCCTCACCCCACAGGCCATTAAATGAGTGCAAATGGAAGTTATTATGTGTTTTCAATTTGCTGCAAATTTGTCCAATAATACCTGAACCCACTGCTTTGGTTCCAAAAATAAAATCCATGAGTGTATCTTAGGGCTGTCAGGGAAATTGCTAAATACTGACAATATAAAACTGTGAGTTAGAAAATAACTAAAAAAGTGTCTTCTGCTGAAATTACTTTTATGTCAGTTTGATTGAAAAAGGCGAGTGTACTTTCTGTGTAAATACCTTTAAATGTACGCACTCTACCCATTTCCCTAACAGCAAAGGCTCCACCCAGCAGTGACGGTGGCAAGAGTGTTTTTCCTACAGCGTGGTCAATGTAAACCTCGCAAACAACAGCCCATGTTTTCAGGTGCATGACAGTATTTTTATTGTTTTATTGTTTGTTATTGTTGTTTATTCCTCTCTCTTTTTCTAATGAGCTGTGAGCCCATTGCCCCCTACGAACACCACTGTAAAACCATATGGTCTAGTTTCTGCTAATGACTACAGCCCAGCAGAAGAAGACAAGGGAGAGTAATAATTTTTTTTTTGTTGTGAAAGCACAATTCATGTGGATCGTAAGATATAAAGAATGTGTTACCACTATCATCAGTATTTTCCTCAAACCTCACAGCTCCAATTAAAAAGCGATGTTATGTTTAGCATATAAAAGATGACCCCAGAAGCTTTGGGTGTCATCAAAGGTGACTGAAGAATCTTCACACACTGTCGACCACTTGTACTCAGATTAGTATCTTTGCTCTTGCAGACCTTCATCCAGGAAAATTAAATTTTGTCCAATTTTACTTGATGGTTTGAGGACTGAAACAACTTCAAGAGCTGAGTGCAGGATTCTTTGATTTCTTCACAGCCTAAGCACACAATAATTGATATTTCTAGCATTTTTACACAATAATAAACACTTCACTGTAAATAAGTCTGAACTGGAAATTTAAAAATCCAGATACATCACCGCATAATTGTAATCTTTTTGTTGTCTTCTTTCAATTAAGGATTAGCACCAGCCTAAACCCACAAAGTCAAATACAGAAACTGAACTTACTATATTGACATCCATATATCTCCAGTCTGAGTCCAATCCTCCCAGTGGGGTTCCAGTCCAGAGGAATGAGGCGGAGGTAGCGGGCTATCACCGGCTGTTTAAGTTTGTACTGGACCACAGTGTCTGCATTACTGTTACCTGGAAAAGCCTGAAACAGCAGAATAACATGTTGGTTTGGCCATAAAAACATGGAGCAGCAGCAGTGACACTCTGATGGCAAACTCTTGGTTGTAAATTGCCCTCAAGTAGCTTAGAGAGGGTTTTTTATATATATTTTGATGTTCATTATCAAACTGTTTAGTGTGGAAAAGTATTCTTTTTTGAAGTTAAGTGCCTATCCCAGAGGCTAAATGCTAAAATCTTCCATTATCACCTTCTACTCATGCTCCTGTTTGTAATCAGGGGATCTTTATAAGAAATAGGTGCATTACTTCTTACTGAAATGAACGTTTGGAGAGGAGAGAAAAACTCTCCCTAACCTTTCTGATTCAGAGACAGTCTGCCTGGATTTCCTAACTTTGAGCTCACAGGGCCAATTGATCCTCACTGCTGATAATGTCTCTCCCTCTCTGTGTCCAGTGATCAATAACTGGGACCTAATCTGTCTCCGTACCAAACCTCTCTTAAAAAGACTAATGGCCTCCATTTTCCAGTGGGATTCAGTGGATGACACACAAATAGCACACCCAGAGCATCAGCATCTGTGAGCCATGCATTTGTGGTTTGTGTGCGTATGCGTTCGAGTGTGCTTTGCTTGTGTCTGCCCTCCCTACTTGAGGGTGTGTGTCATGTACTGATGTGGCAATGTGAGAGAAATTGGCTTCCCTGCCTCTGCATAATTGTGATCTCAGTGCCGTCTTCAGTGCTTTGAAGGGCTGAGCTGGCTGGCCAGCGAAGCGTTAAGCTCAACAAACGGCTCTGTTTCCTGCTGAGGAGGCTGAGGAGAGTGGCATCTCATTTACTTCCCCGAGTATGTTTTGAAATATGAGTAGCCTCTGACAAGACCTCAGTCAAGGAGAGAGAGGAGGGTAGAGAATGAGGCAAGGAGGAGGATGGGGGAGGGCATGAGAAAGAATCACAGAACAGTGGTGGTAGAAGTACTCCAGTACTTTCTTCAGTAAAAGTACCAATACAACGGTGTAAAAATACTCCATTACAAGCAAAATTGCTAAGTAAAAGTGGAGCAGCCAGATGCACCTGCAACATGCAAGTTCAAACACTGAAGCTCACACTTTCACTGAGTCGACATGGTTAGTTTCAACATACAGTTACTGTTGCTGGGATTACACAAGGGCACAAGTGTGACTTCATGCTACATTCACTTGAGACGGGCACACTTAGTTGCTTGTAATACAAAGTTATAACTGCTGCTAAGATGGAGGTTTTCCAGAAGCTTTTGTGGAGAGTTTTATATTTGTGACCATATTTATGTGTCAAAGATTCCCAGTTTAAGTTAAATTTCCAGTTGTGCCACAGACTGCACGTTTCATCTTCTCTAATTTTAGCATCTGCATCATTTCTGTAATCCAGTGAGGGAGTAATGGAGGCAACTCTCCTTCCATTTAAAAACAATTTCACATTGGGCAAGTGAGGTCCCAATGCCAAAATGTTGATTGATGAAAAACTTATTAAAACTACACTTGTGATGACATATTTACTCTGCATAATAAGTAGGCTAACTCTGTCAGCTGATAGCGGCCACAAGCTGTTGCTGAAAGCCTCAGAAAAAAGTGGACCTTGAGTTGAGCATTTTTTGTTGAGCAACTTTTTCAAGGTCGAGAATGAACCCTAAAACTCAACATATGAATCATGTATCGTATATACTCACTGCTGTGTGTACTATAAGCTATAGTTCACAATTACAATCATAAACACTTAGACGAGTCCTTATATTTCCTTACAACTAAATAAGTTTGTCTGAATGAAGAAGGTTGTGTTGAGTTTGGTTTTGTTTCTATCAAGTTTGAATGAAGTGTGTTTTACGATGATAGAATTTCTGTCTCTGTAAATGGAGTCTGGTGGCTTGGATGAGAGAGATATCGCGGCTGTTTTGGGCTAAACAAAAAGGATTTTACTCTTTAACAAAAAGGTATCTCTGTATGGATCCTTTCCATAATGTCACACACTTTGAATCACAATCTGAGCCTGTCAGTGGCAAAAACAAACACTTTGAGTGAACAGTGTGCAAATGTCTGGAGGGGTTACATTAAAAGCAGCACTCCAATCCAATTTTGAAAAACAGATATCCCCATTAGTCACTTACACACGAATACATGAGAACGAAGGGTCCATAATCCAATAATATGTGACCAAATGGTTCAGACTTATGTGTTTTATCAAAAGGAATAATCAAATGTCATTTTTGTCCAATTTTGACTGCCCTACTTCACAAACAGTTCACTATGTTAGTCCAGCTGTTCCCACGTTAAGGTTAGCACCTCCTTTAAAGAGTTCTAAAGATCCAGGGGGGCATGAGATGCCTAAGAGTTTAAGAAAGAAGAAAAATCAAACTATTTTTACACAATTTTTCATTCTTTTTTTTAATTTTTGCATTTTTGTGAAATGTTGGATAGTTTTACCTCATTAGGCCTCTCAGGCTATTTAAACCACCTGTTACAATTATTAATATAATTCTATGTAAGAATATAGACAACATTGGGGGTTACATTCTAAAAATAAACGGCAAATGGACTGTATTTATATAGCGCTTTTCACTCAAAGTGCTTTTTATAACACAAGTCTGCATTCACCTGTTCACACACTGTCAGGATTTGGCAGTGTCCACCTGCCTGTCTCCCTGCGTCTCCTCTGTTTCCCTTCCCTTTTGTGTCATGTGTGTTTTCTGTCTCTCCTGCTGTGTGTCTGTGTCTGAGCTGAGCTGGGCGTGGTCACCTGCCCTCCTGCAGCCAACCCACCTGTACACCTGTGGCTCATCACTAATCAACCTGCACAGTATATAAACTGCAGATCTTCACTCCAGTCTTCATTAGACTGTCAGTTGTCCCTCATGGTACATTGTCTCAACTCTCTTTTGGCAACTTGTGATTTGGTCTCTGTGCTCCTGACCTGTGAATCAACTCCTGTGCCTTGTCTCTCTGCCCTAGAAAAACCTGAGTCATTCACCTCCTTGATCTCCTGCAGCAGTCGGCCAGCTCTCTCTGCTTCACTTCTCTGGTCAATCACTGTCTGCCAGATTTCCAGGCAGCCCGGCTCAGCTCAGCTGGATTGCACATTTCATACTGACTGTCTTTTTACACCAATACCTGCTTCATCGTTCTGCTTTTACATTCAGAGAAAACACCCCATTATGACACATGCATTCATACAATGGTGGCCAGGCCTGCTGATCATGAGCATTAACCATTCACACACACTCACACACCTATGGCACCAGGAGCAGTTTGGGGTTCAGTATCTTCCCAGGATACTTTGGCATGTAGTATATTTTACTTTACTACTTATCCTTTACTTCCAAATGACAGTAACTTAGAAATCTCCCCAAAACAAACACCTTGGTGCAGGAACCTCCAACTGAGGAGCGCAGTTTCTTTAGGAATCAGGCTGAAGAAGCCTCAAGAAGCCTCCTATTGGGATGAATGTTTACTACCAAGATATGTGTGAAAAAGTTATTATTAAAATATCATCTGATCTTCAAGCTTTAACAGGGTCTTGGAGTATGGATCTAAGCTGTAGTATAACTGATGATGAATGGACTGAGGTCTGATGAAGAGCTCAGGCTGGTTTCACTGGACTCCCAGTAGGATGTGGAGGGCTGGTGAGACAGCGCTTACTGGAGATGCTGTGGAATGTTGTGGGAATGTGATACTGTTCAAAAGTTTTGGATTGATGTATTTTTAAAAAATGATCTCGTTCTTTGTGTGATAGGTTGTGTCTGGACCAATCAACCAATCAACAACATAATGACGGTCAAAATAAAAGCATTTCTTTGTGAATGGAAAGATGTTTTAAAAACAAATCAAAAACAATAGTAAAATAAATTAGTAAATTAGACCACCTCCTCCGAAGTCTAAAGGGGAAGCCAGTCTCATGTGGAACTGCTAACAACTCAAACACATCTGAAACAAGCAGTGCTGGAGGAAGTATTCAGATCCTTTTTGGTGTAGAAGTAGCAACAGCATGCTGTAACAATACACCAATAGAAGTAACTGTAACTGTTTCCCTAGCTACAGTGCAGCAAAATGGACCCCACTGTCATACTATCCCTGAAATGTTACTTAAGTACAGTACTTGAATAAAAGTACTTAGTTACATTCCATAAAAACATGCAACACCGGACCCCAACGACACACTTTTGTTTGTTTTTGTTGTTTTTAAAATTACATTGTACACAGACTGATGCTTTATAAGAAAAGAAAAACATTTCAAAAGTGGTGGTTATAGCTGTCAAATAAATGAATATCATATGTAATGTATATATCAGTCATTGAAATGTAGTTGATTAGAAGTATAAAGTAGCATTGAGTGGAATTACTCTGAATTACTTAGTATAAGGATCCCAAAATTGTACTTGAGAAAGTTGGGACACTTTGTAAAACATAAATAAAACACAATGTCAAAGTTTGCTAATCCTTTTTGACAGATACTCAATTGAAACAGTACAAAGACAATATATTTAATATTTGACCTCATGATTTTTGTAAATATCAGTTTATTCTGACTTTGAAGCAGCAACACATTTCAAACATGTTACGACAGGAGCAACTAAAGAAGTTGTGGAATGCTCCAAAAACACCTGTTTGGAACATTCCACAGGTAAACAGGCTCATTGGTAACAGGTGACAGTATCATGATTGGGTATGAAAGGGGCATCCTGGAAAGACTCAGTTGTTCACAAGCAAGGATGGAGCAAGGTTCACCACTTTGTGAACACATGATCGAATAAAGGAGATTACTACATGGGCTCTGGAACACTACATAAAATTATTGAAGGTAAATATAGTTTGTTTGTAAATGACTGCATTCTGTTTTTATATACACTTTACACAACAGCCCAACTTTCTTGGAGTTAGGCTTGTACTTGATTAAAAGCATTAATTTTTTCCCCGGCAATGGAGAGCAAAGGGAGGAAGATGAAGCATCTAAGCTGAGAAGCTGACTGATACAGCTGTTTTTGCAGTCAAATCTCCTCCTTAACCGACACACTAAGCTGGCCTGACTAATATATGGAGCTTTACACTGTGAGAGCTGATCTGGGTTTATCACCTTTCATCCTGAGTGTCAAATCAACAATTTTTTTAAGCTGCAAGAAGTCACACCCTGTTCTCTCTTTTTAGTGATGACTCCCAGGATTGAGAGTTTGTATCCTTCACTGTGAGAAAATTGTATCCTGTCAAAGCGGAATCAAAAGCTGTTCTCCGGGCTGCTACAGTAACAAGGAGGGTGTAGCATCTTCTATAAAGGAGAGAGGAGATGCTTGACTGCCTCTGAATCGGCATGGCTTCCTGACATACAACAGTTAGCTTGGTGGTGATCAGTCACTCTGCAGTCTAGTATTCTGTCTCTTTACCACAACATGGGATGGGCTTTAGCTCTAAAGATGCTATAAAAGGCTGGAAAAGACCTAAAGGAAAAGTGCCTCTGCTGTGAATCTCTTCTCAGTCTGCAGACGGGGCCTTCATACATGAGCATCAGCTGCACTACAGAATATTTAAGTCACCACATGCATGTCTCAGTCACATTTACATTTTAGGCACTGAGCCGCCACTCTTATCAGGACTAGCTCAGGATGGAGATGGCAAGCGTTCCATCGGCAACTTGTCTGGAGACTTCTGATAGACGCGCTCTCCGCTGCAGGAATCAAAGCTGTGACTTTTTGTGCACCAGGCAGTCTTTCTAACAACAGCCCCAACCTCCTGTCAGCAGAGGTTTAACTGTGTGACAGCAGCTCCGTGCAGTCGACAGAGCCCTGCCCAGGTTCCTTTCATTGTTCCATCCATTATTAATAAAGAGTGAAAGGCTCCTGGTGAGCAGGCTTGGCGCTGCAGGCGGTACCAGTCCCCACAGAAATGTAAATTATGTCTATGACAGTGAGGCCAAATGTATTTTAACTTATGTGAACCTGAGTTCTGAGCTGAACTCCCTCCCAGACTGTCTTCATAGCTGTTGAAATACATAATATTGGTATATATGTGTGTATTTTTTAATCCACATAACTGCTAATAGAGTCCATTGCAGAATATTTTCAGTTTTTAGATCACTTGTCTTCTGCCATTGGTTTGAATTCAGCACATTTCAGCACAAAACCACATTGTTTTGTGGAGACTTGAAATTGTTAGAGAAAGAAACTACAGGCTGACCAAAACATGTTTTTATTTGCTTTGCAAAAGTTTCCTGCTGATAATTTCACATTATGTAACACCTGCAGACTGACTCTAAACTTCTGATCAGATTTTCATCAGTTAGAAATAAAACTGAATGAAAGTCTAATGAAAAAGGTGTACATTTAAATACATTTGTGCTTTGTCAGCAAGCAGGCATTGCTTTTTTATTGATGCTGTTTTCAAATAGCCTTACACGTACAATATAAGCAGCCCTGTCTCCTAGAAATTATGTTGATGTACTCCTAATATGTTTTCTGAATTACATTTGATAGGATATGTAATTGCTGCCTGGGTTATGTTCACCGGCTTTGAGGCTGGTGGTCGTGGTAGATGTTGGTTGTTCAGGATTTTGAGGTTTTCTTAACTGAAGCACTTTGGTTAAGGTTAGAAAAAGATGGTGGTTATGATTAAATGTTGATATATTTTGAGCTACTATTGATTTTCAATATTCACCCAAGGCCACCCTCTTTCCCAAAGCTAAACCAAATGCTTTAAGTGCCTAAACATAACCATAAACTTTAATAATGCATTAGTTGCCCTGAGCAAATAGTGTTCAGCAAGCGAGTCAGTGAACATTTTACTGATGTGTTCAGAGTCAGTATTTCAAGTATTTTATGCTGGCAAATAATGTTTAATGACATTTTCTCATGATGTTGCTGAAGTAAGGTCCAGGTGGTGTTCACTTTCTTTAAAAGTGTATTTGCAATTAAAAATTAGTTGTGCTCTTCTTTTCTTTTTGTAGAGTTACCCCTAAGCTGTCTTCTTGCCGATGTTGTCTCCAGTTATGTCCTGTGTCGCTGAACATCAACAGGTAACCTGTGAGCCAATCAGAGCTGCCATAGCGTCCCTGCGAGGCAACAGCAGTGATTTGGGTCCGCCTCCCCAGATCCACCTCCAGCCACTGGTATCTGTCTGAGACGAGAGGAGACCAACCTCCAGCTCCTGCAAAGGGGACAGAGACAAAGGGTGTGTGTTAATGATGAGAACCACCTTTCACTTCATGTAATAATGTGTGTGTTTCAGAGTGTGTCTGAGTGTGCGATGGAGGAGGTACAGAGGCCGGCGAAGGTGACAGAACAGACAGCAAGGATCGAGAGACAAATTGTGGAAGTAAAATATGATTCATTACATTTTAATCTACTTGAAATTAAACTTTAAAACTGTGACTTTATGGTCGACACTCCGTGCTATGATTGAAAATCTGGCCAATAATAAATCTCCCAGTTTGTATATGAATGCAAACTGCTTATTTATGTGCTTGAGTAATGTCCATAGATTAGCGGTGAGGAGTTTGTGGATGACTGGAATGTCAAAGACAAGAGTTAAAGTACTGGAGAGGCATTTCAGCTCATGTTTGGGAAGTTATATAGTAGTCAGCACATTCAGAAGAAAACCCAGCTTTTTAGTTGAAATGTTGCAAAATACATTAGAAATCCAAGGAGGATCGAATGTAGGTTAACTGGACATAGCTGTAGTACATCCTGCCATGCATTTTGGGGTGAACACTTGGCCACGTGTCACCTCCAGTGACTCTGACGACTGCCAGTACAACAAGGAGCACTAACGAACTAAGTGGTATCAATGACCTTGACAATGACCCCAAAGAGATTAAATACATGCAGCCAGTTAGAACAGAAGGAGCACCTTGGATGGGAGGCCCTAGACCCTCTGTAGTTAACCATGACCTGGATGACAATTGAGAATCTTCAGATAGTAAAAAACATAGCTTATCCCATTTCTGGCTCTGACTTAAGTCAACTTACATGCTCACAGATTTAAAGCCCTGCACTTTGTCAAACACAGGTTTCATGATGACAAATAATAAATCCTCATCATCAAAGACATTAAGTGGGATATATCTGAGTCACAAACACTTGAAGGAAATGAATTAGACTGTGAAGCACCAAGATGGTATTTAAAGCAATTGATGACTCTCCACAACTGTCAAGATATGTCCCGCCATTTAATGTGTCTGCTCTGGTTTTTATGGAGCTGCCAGGGTGACAGTGCTCGGAGGCCATGTGGAATACGCTAAAAAATTATTTAATAACTTGTTCCGACATGTTTCCACACTGATACGGCCTAAATCACTGAGCTGAAGCTTTTGTCTTGTCAGCAGTGATTTGAAGAGCTGACATTCCTCCTATGTTTTTCGGGGTAACATCCTCCCTCTCTGTCCAGGCGACAGCTGTTGCAGCAGCTGGAGAGGACATCCAGGGACAAGTGAGCTGAACTCACACTGTGTTCACTGAACGACCGCGTAGGATGTCTGGCATTGCAATGGCAAACTCTTTGCCATAGCGAAAATAATTTCATTTTGACACCACTGTATATGAATTATATTCCACATCACACTGAATCAAAGTAGATTTGATGTGGCTTTTTTCAGTCTGATTAACAGAAAAAGTGAGGAAGTGGTCTCTATAAAGTGATCTTAATTAATTAGCAAAATATAATACAATATACTGTACTTGTTTGCATAAGTGTTGCACACAAGCCCGCCCCTTCAAGTCAGTATTTAAAAGATGTTTCTTTACCAGCAACATCTGCCTTGAGTCTGAGTGGATGTGTCTTTATTAGCTTTGCACATCTGGACACTACTTCCATTTTTTTTTTTTTCAAAAACATTCTGTATTGCAAAGGATCATGTAGTATATGTTGAATTGTATCACTGTAGTGCATTACAGTATATTTTTGATAAGGGTTTCAGTGATAGAAAAACTGTGAAGTAGCAGAAACATTTCAGATTTTGTTAATTACATGTAAAGCTTATATGTGTACTTTTGTATAAGAAAGTGAAGAGAAATATTGAGTCCAAATGCTGATTAAAAACATTAAACCATTGTGTGTAGGTAAAGGTAAGTCCTGTGTGGTTTGTGTCAGTTTTTATCTTTTCACTCACTTTTAAACATTCAAAATAAACCCTGATAATTTCCTGTTTTTTTTTTTGTTTGTTTTGTTTTTTTTTCGTAAAAGCTCCAGTTACACATCTTGATTCTATCCAGTTAATGTCCTACGCTCAAATTTCAGATTTAATCTTTTGGCCCAGTCATCTTTTTAAGAAGTGAAATAAACGTGCACGGTATTTCAAATTGACGACTCAGCAAAAGAGAAGCAAGTAACAAAATGGCTTGACTCGGAAAAAGAAAGTCCTCAGTTCTGAATTAACCTCGGTGAGAAGTCACGGTCAGCCCAAACTGGAAGCAAACGAGGAACTTTTCATGACTATGCTGGACTCTTTCCTGCAACATACCACACTGCATTTGGAGGATGTGCGGAGATGCTGAATCTGTTGCAGAAAGTCAGAGGGACGGTTGGGGCGAGAGGAAAGACAGCTGAGTGGTTTGTGTCACGCAAGAGAAAGAGAGACAGCAGAGGAAGAAATGGAGGCGATGAGTGAATGTTGTGCCTTTGAACTGAAGCTAAGCTTTGCAGCGACATTGCCAAAATTCACCCAGCTACAATTTCATTTCTGCTCTGGATGCTGCTGGCAACCCCTAGTCAAAGGAGTGTGTGTGTGTGTGTGTGTGTGTGTGAGAGAGAGAGAGAGAGAGAGAGAGACAGAGACAGAGACAGAAAGAAAAGGAGAGAGAGAGAGAGAGAGAATCAAGAGCTATGGCAGAACTTGATTATGAAGAAACATTGGAGTGGTGTGTGTGTGTGTGTGTGTGTGCGTGCGTGCGTGCGTGCGTGCGTGTGTGTGTGTGTGTGTGTGTGTGTGCATGTTTAAGACAAAGTGCTGAGTCAGGACAAAGCAAATCCATGGCACCTGAAAAGCAGATGGAGGGATTTCTCCCCTACAGAGCAAACACACACACACACACACACACACATACACACACACACACACACACACACACACACACACACACACACACACACACAGAGTCACACATGATAAGACAGCCAGTTTAAAGAACACTTGAGATTGCATTGCCAAGGTGATGTCATGCTGACACAAGGCCAATACAATCAATACCACAACACTCCAGACACACAGCCTGAAGCAGACACACTCCCTCATCTCATCACATTTATTATGCAGCTACTTATATGGTTATTGTAGTCACACAGCCAACCATGAACCCCATTAGAATTGTTCCACATATGTGCAGTGGGTCAGATATTTTTTTATACAGCTGATGTATCTGTTCATCGTTCCAGTCATTTCTCAGGAAAACATGGCACCCTCATAAATGTCAGGGTTTGCTGCTTTTCTTTGTTATACATTCATGACACCAAACTGAACATGTTTAGGTTTTGGAGTGTTGGTTGGTCAAAACAAGCAAATTGAAAAAAATCACAGTAGGGCTTTTGTAAATTGTAAATGGCATTTTCCAGTGAATTGGATGAATTTGCCACGAAACTTGACACAGACATTCACTGTGTGCCTAATCACCAGATTACTGTGAGCTGTGTGACAATCTAAACTTTGCATTCAGCTCAGTGGACAAAAAAAGTTTTAGTGCACTGTACACTGGCAGGGTACAGCTTTGCTGACCTTGACAAGCTGAGTCTGAAATGTCCCAAAGCAGCCATCGTACAGACAGTCTGGTCTCATTCCCAGAGTGTCAAATACTGGCTCTTTGTCCCGCCCCTGGCGTCTCATACAGACACACAAGATAAGCTTTAGCACCTGTAGGTAGCGAGGTTTCAGCTAACTCCACTGTAAACCCATCTGGAGCAATATAACATGCTCATATAGAGGTCAAATAGTGTAAAGAGTAAAAAAGTCGTTAGAGGGCTGGAGGTCGGGTTTAGTGATGGGTCATACACATTTTCTCCAAGGAGAGCGGGATTCATGGCCTGTGAGAAACAAAAAAGGAACAATCTTTTCTGAAACCCACATTAACCACATGTTAGGAAGGTTTTCTAGCAGGAGGGCTTTGTGCATCGCTGGAATGAGAACTTGTTGCAGTTGTTTTGTGTCTAACACTGACACAGATGGGTTAACAGTGGAGTTTGCTGAAAGGCTGGTGCTCTTATATGGATGCTAAAGGTACCATGTGCATCTGTATGAGATGCAGAGGGGCGTGACAAAGCATCAGGATTTGACACTAATGAGAACAGCTTGACACAGATGACAGAACTTTTTCCCTCTGGCACCATTGTCAAGAAAAAGTTCATTTTTTTTGCCCGACTCTTAATTTTTGGCACACTTTTTCCGTGCCCACCCATAGGCTTTTTTATTGGAGCCATTTTGACAAGTCATAGAAGCAAGTGCACACGCATACATATTAAAATTAATGATGGCTGAATTCTATTTAGCTGCTTCAGTTTCAGGGTCCTGGTGTTGCTCATGCTGGCTCACTGTCACAGCTAACTGGAACATTAATTAATGTTATTACCGGTGCTTTTCCCAATGGAAAAGGCTTTTCCGTCTGTTAGTCAAACTCACCTGTCATTCCAGTGGCCTGATTCTTTCACCTACTTGCACACCATTCACCTATTAGTGTCCTAATACATATACCGTATCAGTGTATTTCCACCTGCTCTCTGCCTGATTGTCCATTGAAGCATCTTAGCAGAAGTATTTGAGCTTCCTCGCCTGTGTCCTGCTCACCCTGTTTTCTCAACGCTGCCTATCTGTTTGGACTTAAACCTACCTGCCTTTGAGCGCAAAACTTGGTATCATGAGCTGTTGGTAATGATCTAAGGTGAGCAACATCTTATTCATTAAAAAAATCTAATAAAAATCTGGTATGGAATGAGCATTACAATCTTAAGGGGCATGGCTGTGGAGGTTCACTCTTGTTTTCATCAGACAATAATAAGTATGTGCATTATACACTTATAAATGTGTGTACATTCAAACCCAAATCACTTGGAATTTTAAGTTTGAGATTTAATTTAATTTTGGTAAATAGCGTTTAAAACTTGATAAACAGTACAGTTACCATCATTAAAATGTGTGAAATTAGAAGAACTTCTTGCATATGACTCAGCTGCCTTTGGGAAGGAAATGAATCAGCTTTCACAAAACTGCATCATGCTGTTATCCTGTCACTTTGAAAGTTGTTTTTCATGTCATTGTGACTTTTGTACTTGATTTCTTTCTGTTACCTTTGTTTCTATAATGATTAAAATCAGGTTTATGGATGGGAGATGGATACACTATCCTTTGGGTTGAATGTCTGAGGTCATCCTCTTTCCTCTGGCTTCTGCAGGGTTTTTTTGGGTTTTTTTTTTCCTCCACCAGCTGTTTCAGTGCTGTGCTGCCTGCTCGTTAGGGCAGCAGCTAAAGGCCAGAGCTAATAAGTACCTCAGTAACAGACATGAACACTGACAGCACAACAGGAGAGTGCTGGCACACTGACCTTTACTCATTGCTGCTGAGATGAGGGAAGTGCAGACACACAGACAAAAGAAGTAGAGTAAAAGTGATGGAGGGAGAGAGGCGGATAAACTGACATCTACAGGATGGCAGAGGAGGAATTAGGAGAAGAGGAAGAATGAAGGAAGCAAAGAGAGGGAGATACCTATACTCATTAGGAAGAGAGGAAAGCAGAAAGGGTCCAAATGAAGGCGAGTAGAGTGTATATAGGGACATCTGAGTGGAAAACATTCTTCACTAAATCCACCATGTTGGTCACACATCACTTGTTTGATCACCAAAACAATAGCTTCTGTCACGCATGCCTGTCAGTTCTGATCCAGTAAATCTCCTTGTTTTCTCTACCTAACTGTCTGTAATGATACCAAAGCCTTTTCCCCACTCAGGGAAGTAATTGAGGTTAAAAACAGGTCAGGAACATTGCATCGCTGCACTGCTGGACATTAAAATTGGCACATTACCACAATGAATTAACGAGTAAGAAGACCGCGACTTTTGGGGTCGACCATATCAGAAGACCAACCAACCAAACAGCCACAGGGGCAGTTGTGCTCTGAGCATGAAGACGTGGGCAGGAGGGGCATCAATCCAGAGGAAAAGCGTGCAAGACACACTGAGAATAAACTCATGTTGCTCTTGCAACACTGTAAACAACAGCTTGACATCATCATAAAGTCAGCAAAACAATATGACAGTATCAGAACAATAGAGTAAAGAAATGCCACCGCTGGTCCAAAACTGCATTTGAACTTTATTCTGTTTATGACAGAGAGGCTGAATGTGGTCCAAACCTTTCTGCCACCACATACCAACGCAGATTAATCAGGGTACTACTCCTATAATACTTATAGTAAATACTATAGGAAACCATCTGGAAGGCTTGTGCTGTTCACAATTATTAAAACAACAGTTACAGATGACATCAGGTGCAGGTGGGTATGGTGACAGAAAGAAAAGAAAATATAGAAAGCTGTGAGTGGCAATGATTGGGGTCGAAGCAGATGCTTGGATTTGGATGCTTGTTTCTTATCAAATAAGCATGTGATGCGACACATGCACAAATTCCCACATTGTTGGCAAGTAGGACTCAACACGATGTTTTCCACCACTGTTGCTCTCTACCTGTCAGCTGCCAGCTCCCACTTGATCTTCGGAGGCAGACCATTAAATAAGCAAACTAAAATGACGAAAATTGGCCCCCCAAAAAACAAGTGGCGTTTTGCCAATATATTGTTCCACTTGCCCAACCCTAGTAGCCTACCTGACAATTCGAACCTGTGCACCCTTTTGCTGCTCACGATCAGCAAACTGGACAGAGGCATATAGGTACAGCCTATGCCAGCCTCTAGAAAACAATAAAACACTGGCTCGTATAGCCTACAGTACATTGTGTTTCAATTTAATTCTTCAATTAATGTAATATTTTAAAAGTATGCCAAAGAATGCTCATTTAAAAACATAACTAAATAACTGATTATGCTATAGTGCGATGACAACTTACCGCAACGTTTTAGAATTTGTAGAAAAATGAGTTTTCAGCTCTGAATTTGATGCAGCAACATGATTCAAACAAGAAAAGAACTGGGAAAGTTGTGGAATGTTCCAAAAACACCTGTTTGGAACATTCCACAGGTAAACAGGTTCATTGGTAACAGGTGATAGTATCATGATTGGGTATGAAAGAGGCATCCTGGAAAGGCTCAGTCGTTCACAAGCGAGGAAGAGGTGAGGTTCACCACTTTGTGAACACATTATTTTATAAAGAATACAAGGACATGGGCTCAGGAACGGCCCGAAACTGTCATACAGGTGCTGAGTTGGAAATGCAGTGGGACTGAGTGACCCTTCATGGACATTAATACTTTATGTAATTTTGAAACTACACGTCATTAAGCTAAAGGGAGTTGATAAGTGTATAATAGTGAGTATTTTACATTGTCAGCGGAGTTTGTAAGAAATAACAAATATCATGTTTAAGCTTTTTAAGTGTTTCCCCTCACATTTCTGTCAGGAGCTGGATGGAAATATTTGTTTGTCTGGAGGCTGGTGGTTATCACTAATGAACTGAATTTTTTTTTAATTGTCTTTGTATTGCACATGCCACATCATTAACTAGGCCTTAGGACTTTTTGCATGTTTGTTTGTTGGGCACATCGCTGGTGACACAGACTCTGACAGTGAACCAGAGAAGGGGAACTAGAAACGACACACTAGTCTCTCCCAGACTCCAGCACCACTTATACCTCCACTTACATCAGACCTCTACTAGAGCTCTGCCAGCACACTGAATCTCTTTGTTTCACTAGTATCTTTGTGTGCTGTGATAGTATTAGTCTTTGAGCTTCTGGTCATGAAAGTATCCACCCATCAACATGAATATATTCAATATTATCAACTGCTCAGGTCTAGTACCAGCGTAATTTCAGTCGCTGGCTAAAAATCCTGTCTTCGTCTCTTTTTAGCTTCAGATATGTGGCACATTTTCCTCTTTAATATAACTGTAACTGTTGTTGTTTTTTTTGTTTTTTGACAGAACAGCTGTGGAGACACAGGAAGTGGTACAGAATGGAAGACACAGCAAAGGACCACAGGTTGGGATCAAACCCGTTGGGGGGGGTCAGTCTCAGTGCATGGGACGCACACTCTACCAAATGGGACACCCCACTGTGACTGCCTTAAAATAAAGAACTGTTTAATTTGGTTAGTTGCAGTCAACCTTCCCAAAAAATCTAGAGAATGCATTTGCAATTTTGAAGGTGTCAAATACTAAAAAAGCTGAAAACAGACCAGTGATGTAACTTTGGTTAAACTGACAGCAACTATGGGCTTAAAACAGCATCATAGCTAACAGGGGAAAACTGATGAAGTGCAACAGCAAACATTTTACTGAAAGTAACTTTTGGAACAACAACTTTTGAAGCTATATGACCTTCACAGGAAATTACAGCCAGCGATTAGCAGCAGAGCAGCGGGGGCCAATCTATCCAGCAGTCTTGTACTAGAGGATAAAGAGGGTGCGCACATACACAGTCCTGTTGAAGTAGCTGTGATACCCAGTTATTGGTATACACTTATTGGTAAGACCTGGGTGATGCAGTAACCCAAACCTGTGTCAAAGGCTATCATAAATGTCTGCTTTGGCAGGAAATTGGGCGAGGCTATAATGTGGCAAAGCATTTCCACTCCAAGCATCCACTGTGAGCCCATTGCCTGTTGAGTCAGTGCTGCAGCCTGGTTCATCTGCCTGCCAGCAGCTGTATGACTGGCCAAGTCTAAAAGCTGAGCTGTGCTGCAGACATACAATGTCCTCTTTAAGATGAGAACCACTGAGGTGGAGGTGCTGGATACGTACGGTACGGTGACATTATGTATTGTTAATAGATGTAAGGTTTATCATCATTTTCATGTACAGGCTTTATGGTACTTTGTTTATGAACTATTAATGTTGAAATCCAAGACTAATGAATGTTTAATGTTTTCTCTTCCTTCTGGCTTTCAGGGGTATTACAGAGTGGTGATGCAGCTCTGTGGTGTTTACATCACATATGGATACTACAACAAGGTCATTGCTGCCTGACTCAACAGTTTTTTTGTTTGTTTGTTTGTTTGTTTTTGTTTTTTAATATAGTCAACTTGTAAATAGTCTTGAGACAGTTTGGAGGGCTAGTGACCCTTTGTTTCGGAGGAACCTTTGGGTTTGCTAGTTTGGTTTAGCACTCTTTGCAATTCAGGTGGCAATACAGTTCTCCAAAAACATATTTGCTGTTGCAAATTAATATTATATAAAGGTAATTTTTAGGAGACAGGGTTGTAAAAGGTGACTTGGGAATACTTAAATAGTCTAAAATTGGAAAAAAAAAATTAAACCAGGAACTATCTGATCAAAGAATAAGAAAACAATCATGAATTTATGGATTTCATAGCAAAAAGGTCTCTCTAACCACAAGCTTTGGAGTGCAACCTTGTTTTCTGAGGATGTGCTGTTAGAGAGAGTGCTGGGAGCTAAAATCAATTGAAGTCTGATGAGTACATGGTTGCTCAACAGAAACAGCTTTTAAAATAAACCTAACTAAATTGCAGTATTGAGTGCAGCATGTTTTATTATTAAAATGAATTCATCCAGGGGCCAATAAAATACAGTTTTCTGCTTAAAGGTCAATCCTCTGCCAATCTGCTGAGTGTACATAGGGGATTTTGCTGTCCATGTTCTCATTTACTTAAGTTTTCCAACAAGTTCCCCCTAAAATTAGTACATTCCTCAAAAGAAGTAAATATGTGTCATCGTTGCAAATCATACATGGATTTATTTGGGCTAGCATGAAAGCATCAAAGGGAATTTTATTTTGGATGCTTCATCCTGGCACAGTGGATACAGGCCAAGGACGTGTGGTGTCAAGGCTGGATTATGACTTTTTTATGGTGGCAGGGGTGGGAGATGGAACAGAAACTCAGAGATAACAAGTTCAGTTCCCGCAGCAGCCAGTTCAGAAACCACAAGTGTTTTACAAGTGTCCTTGATTTTCTCCAGATAAGAGCACCATCTGAGTGCCTAACATCTTCTTAATTCAAAAAAGAATCTGCATCTGTGGAGCCAACTGGGAAACCTCCACATGCCACTGGGATTAGTTTAAATGTGGAGCAGATTTTAATACTGATCCCTGTATGGATCACTATCTAAGAAAAGAACAAAACACAAGATGCGATCTTGTGAAACTGGAATTCTTCTACTTTAAGTCTTTCAACCCTTCTATGTATACATAGCACATGTTCATATGTAGGGAACTACTACTTATGCTGACATTTAAGAGCAGCCTAACCCGTCCTGATATGGTAAGACTGGCTGAAACATGACGTGACTATGTATTAGTCCTACATAAATGGCAAAACAACCTGAGGTTCAAGATGTTAAGCCACATGCAGGTGTTTTTATACTATAAACTAAAGAAATATCACATATATTCGACATTATCTTTGTTTGTTCTTCACTGGGGTTAAAGATGTCCAATTTCCCAGCTGAATGCATTCTAGCACTTCTGCAATAAACTGTAAAAATCTCTATTTTCCACATGATGCTGTGAACCACAAAGCCCAAACCAGACAAGAGTTCACTCAGCGTTAGCCATAACTACTATGTAACATATTCAAGAGTTCACTAAGTGGAGAACTAGGCATGGCTGAATTGCAGCCAGATTGCACCACAACTGTTGCACAAGTGTCGTCTAGCTAGCTGAACTAACTGGGAAAGCATTAGCTTATATATGACTCATTGAGTGTGACAAGTAGAGGAGGTAAAATGAAATTTTGTCCGCACTGAAATTTGATTAAAACACTGTTCAAAAACCGGAAAGTCTTAAACGATATTATTAAAAAGACAATGCACCTCTGAGAACTCAATAGTGTTGCTTAGTTTAACTTAATTAGATAATTTCCTGCTCATTCTTACGTGCATGAATACTACTAATTGAAGTACATAATGATGAATGTAAATATGTAAATAAGGTAAAATCCACATTTACAAAGGGTTAGCTGTCAAGTTTTATGTATTGCTAAAACTTTTATTTTTGGCAATGACAAAATAATGTCAAGCACTCTTACCTCAAATACTGTTCACTATGTAGTCCTGATATGCTGATGCACAGAGCAAAGGATACGAAACTGGTGCACACAGTACATGAAGGGGAACTGCTGCAGTGGAAAAAACAGTCTATGATATTTTGTCTTCTCTTTCTTATCAATGAAAATTAAGAGAGATTTTGGGAAAGGTTTTATTCTTTAAAATACATTTTAATTGCGCCTTTTTTCATCAACAATATTGCATTTTGATATAGTCAGTTTGTGTTTAATAATGTCAGGGCTATTTATATTTACAGTATATTACAGTACAGTACACTCATTTTTGCTGACTTTTTAAATATGTGGAGCAATCCAATCCTGTTCTCTATTACCACAAAGTGTTCTCTAAGTAATGGAGGGTAGACCACAGCGAGACCCTTCAAGCAATCAGCCAGCTTCTGTAACACCACAGCTAGAAGAGTCCCTCCTGGTGTCAGACAGAGCCTTCTCCACAATGAGAATTAACTTCAGCTTTCGTCTCTCTTAATAAGAGAGTAAAAGAACACAACTTCCAGCACATTATGTCTATCTATTCAGTTCTAATTCCAGTATCCACCATGTAAGTGTCGACTGGGAAATAGAGGCTGACACAACTCTTGTCAGGGCAATGGCTTCACTAGAAAGAGCAGATGTGTGTGCCAAATAAAAGTAATGTTTGTTTAACACTGATGCACCGTTTTTCCACACAGTACCCACTGATGGAAGGGTGAAGACACCAAAGGGGACAGGAAGACAAAAACAGGACAGATGGGGAAAAGGATACCAGCGATTACAAGAGGAAAAATCTCCTAAAGTCAGTGGGTCTCAAAGAGAGGCAGTAAGACACAGACAGCCCAGCAGAGTGACATACAGTATAACCAGATCAAGATTTGTAAATGTGTCTGTGTGGGCTTGCAGGGATTTAAAAGTGCTTTAAGCTGATTTGAGTTGGAGAGTCATATACTGGAGTTGCAGTGGATTATAGGTGGAGCTTAAGGTGCTTTTTTGACAACCTGGGAGATAATGCGCAGCTACATATAATGACGACCACAGCAATGGAAAAGCCATATTAATATTCTCAGAGATGGGAAGCAACAGATCAAAATAAGAAGCAAGTCCTAACAGGAACAGTTTTTAAAATGGCAGGCCACTGGAGCGTGTGTGAGGTCATGTCCATTATACAGAGCTTGACAGCTGGAACAGCAAAGAAACCAGTTTTAGGAGTCTGAGCAACTGACGCAGAGCAAAATTAGAAGCAGCCCCTGGAGATGCTGACATTGGGGAATTTCAAGAAAAAGTGGGAGGCGGGATTGAAATAATGGGACTGAATGACAGGGAGGTTGATGACATGAAGAATAACTCAGTGAAACTTGCAGTTTCACAAGGCATTAAAAGTGTTTATTCATTCATTCATTCATACATACATCATTCTCTCATTAGATAAATTATACATGATGTGACAGTTGTTTGCATTGCCCGCTCTTCCTTTCATGCTTTTTCCTGTTAATTTCTCTTAAAAAGTACTTTGAGCTGCATTGGTTTAAAATGTACTGTATATGAAGTTTATTGTAAAATATTTCATTAACGTGACTCAATATTGGTAAAATAGACATCTGATGGTTCAGTAACGGCAGTAAAACGGTTGGGTAGTCACAGCATAAAAATCTGTTACAGTGTTTTTTAATAAGCTCTCATGGATTTACAACACGGGCTATAATCAGTAAATTGAGTGAGGGATTTAAAGGCAGTATAGCCAGAAAGCTAAGGTGAGAGGCTTTTCGCTGCATTTTGTCAAGGAATCGGGCAATATTTACCCTTATAATTAGATTTATGGAGAGAGTGACTACCTCAGATTAAGAGGATTTAAGCGGAGGAGCTGTGGAATTTAACTAGATATGGTGTTTAAGAGCAGCATTAAATGGGCACCTGGAGAGGCAGAGGGGGCGCATAAACATCACACAAAGATCAATACCTCATACGGTTCCCTCCGCATGGTTAATTTCAACCTACAGCCCTCTGCTAATGTTTAAATCCCCTTTTCATATCTAAATTAGTACTTCCAGAAAATGATTACTGGGGATTGATGAAGTGTTCCAAGCCTATTTCAGCATAATTACAGTGGTTCTAATGTGCAATTATCAGTACGGCCCACTGAAAAACAGAGACCGTTTAGATGTTAAATACTGCCATTAACATTTGCCGATAAATGTTAAATGTTGTCATTAACATTTGGCTATAAGATGGAATGGAGTTATCCCAATGTTTTCTTGGCAGCCCACATACGAGTGGTTCACCTTTGACAAGGAGTACAGGAGAGTGGCAGGGCAGGATGTGGTCTGAAAATACAGGAGCAAATGATGAAGAGAGGGAAGGTGATGGTGGGAGGAGAGAGCAAGGAGGCAAAGGGGAGGAGAGTAAAGTAAATGAGAACACATGAGCAGCAGAATGGAGAGTTAAGCATCCAACAGTGTGTGCCTTTTAGAAGAAACATTTACATCCAGGCAGTAGACTTTATCAACTTCATGTTAGACCAAGATCTGTCTGTGAATTGTGAGTTTTGTCCACTGACGCCATTTGGAGCTTCCACTTGCTTAGAGTGAAAACAGCAGCTGTCCCACCAGACCAGGGGACAGAGGAGCCCCGGTCTCAGACCCTCCACTGCAGACTCCCTGCTGCTCCTGAAGACCTCACACTGAAGGCTTGCAGCACCACTGATCAGCTTGTATAAAAAGCACTTTTTTCTAGCCTATTAACCCAATCTGCACCTGTCTGTGTGTGGAAACCAGGTTGTCACTTTTCAGGAGATTTTTAACATGACTGACCTCATTATTTTGTATTTTAAGGAGTGGCACACTTAAGCAGAATGGGGGAGGCAACTGTTCAAACTAACAGCTGGTGCATTGTATCATGATCAACTGTTCATGCTCTTTTCTGCCAGCTGCCTTTTCAGGTGCCATACACTGATGATGCAGAAGCAACATCAGTTCATTTCATTTTGCCATTTCTTGATTAAATAAAAAAAAAATCTCATCTTCAACACTGCTGAGACCATCAGCTGTGAGCTTATGCCTCCTTGGCCTCTAAACCTGAGTGGCTGTTAGTGCACCCCTGCCAACCTCCATGTCAAGGCTAATTGTCCACTTTGCACATTGTTATCCACCTTGGAATGATGAGACTTAATGCCAGTGTGGGGCTGGTGCTTCCTCCTGTTGCTGGTTGTTTAGAACGTCCAGCCATAATAGGACACAATACCTAAAGTGGAGGCATCACTGTGATGGGATTAAACTGCCATTAGTGAACAGTCCCATTAATGCCAACCCCCATATGGGCAAACCAGCCAAGATGACAAACTGGCAGCAGCGAAGGCCAAGAAGGTATGTGAGAGTTTTGTAACCTCGACATCCAAGCAGGCCACTTGGCCTCTGATAGAGATTTTGAATCTGTTAAAACAATTTTGTAATGGGCAGCTCACTTGGATTGGCTATGTTCTTCAGGTTGGCTTTTCCTTGGCCCTGTTCACCCGTGAGAAGGAGTCAGTGATGGCTTCCCCTGGTGAATATCAAGAGTCACTGATGTAGATGTAGGATGCTATTTCTTTACTTCCTCCAGACAACACACATATTTACCACATATTGAAGATATTTTCTGGTTCCCAAGAAAATTTGTGATCTATCCTGAACTTGTCCTGACAGAAATATGCACAAGACATGCTTGAAATGCTATATACTGTATGCTGATGGTATTTCTGTATTCTAAAATTTAAATGAGCCTATATGGTGTACAAGGTTGAACAAATAAAACAGAATCAAGAAAAGGCTGCAGGCATTTTAACAGGACATAACAGGAGAGTGTGCAACTCTCTGATGTGATGGAGAACAACCTGTAGGCGGACTTCACTTACAGGTCGTTTCTTCTCTTGCTTTCATGTATACCAGACATGAGAAAGCCAGATTACACATATGATGCTGGGAACATGCAATACCACAGTGAATGTACAATTATACGATGACCTGTCTATTACCCTTTTAGCCAAGTAATGCTCAGTCTGTCAGTCAGATTTTAGTATCGCCGGTTGGCTCAGATTCAGTCGTCTCAGACTGGATTGAGGATTGAGATGTATCTCAATTCCTCTGAGCTAATTTTACCGGCTCCAATATATCCATCGCTTGCTCTAACTGTCATTATTTTTCTGACTGCTGAGCTCCTGATAAAGTGTGTTGCGTTCCTATGACAGTCGGCATCGCTGAGTCATTAATTGTGGCAATGTTAAAAATGGGTATTTAGATTTTTTTGATGTTGGAAAACATAATATAAAATGTTATTAATGTAAAACTTTCAAATGTGGTGAAACATTATTAAAAAAGTCAAAATAACTGGACAATAAACCTTGTGGCACCCTGGCCTTGTCCTCATGGCACCCCACTTTGGGAACTGCTGCTGTAGGCTGCTGGAGCTGGTCCAGCTGTATGATTGGCTTTATATTTCAGCGGTGTCTACAGACCCAAGAGATGAGGACAACAATTCCTCTCGCAAATTAATTTCTTGCAGTGTGTTGGAATGTGTTTACAGGAAAACACTGTACAGCATTCATAATGGAAATTACTCAGAAAACAACATTCTGTCGGGTTATCTTCGATTTGTTGGTCAAATTATTCTTACAGTAGGAGTGAAAGAGAAAGAAATCCCAGTCTCCCTCATGATTTTCTGCTCTGAGTTCAGTCAGCCACTCAGCTCTGTAAATGAAGAAATCTGCAAGCTGTTCCCTCAAGAAAGCTCAAAAACAAGCCATGATAGCCCTTCACAAAACCCCACATCAGCAGCCAGTAGAGAGCTCCCTCTTGAATTTTTATTGCAGTGGGTGAATCACAACTCAGATTTATACCCCTACTAAGAGGAGGTGGCCCTGTGAAGGGTTTGATGTACTAGTCTAATATAATTCCAATGCATTTCTATATACAATACAGATGGTTGGAAGTAACTGCTGTCCTTTTAATCTGTCTATCTATCCATCTATCGTTCTATCTATCTGTCTGTTTTTGTCTATTTTTGCCTCCCTCTCTCTGTCCCTAGCCACCAAAGAGGTACATCTCAGACTGTGTGAATCCAGCTGAGGTTTGCCTTTGATGTTTTGTCCTCTGCGTCCTGTAGAAAGACTCTCTCCTACACTGAGGGGAAAATGCACCACTGCAGCCCACAGAACAGAACAGAACAGAACAGGACAGAACACATCTCATTAGAAAGAGGGAGATTCAGTCGAGGGACACTGCTTTTTCTCAGCCTGATCCCAGCATTTCACTGGCCTGAAGGTGCTTCTTGACAGCTGATGTCAACAACTGACCGAGTGCAGAAAGTTTAAAGCTGCACAAGGCAAAACTTTTTTTAAGGATACCAGCACACCAAACCCCTCACTGTGTTTCTGCTTTGAAACACAGCTGCGAAGAAAAAGTTAAAGGTCACAGCTGTAGCAGAAAAGGGTAGAGAGGAGTTTTAACCATAGAGCTTGAGCTCAAAGGAAACTCTTACATTTAGCCCTTTTTGACCAGATATTTCCAGGAACTGTGGAATCAGAGGAATGAAAAAGTCCATTTGGCACATTTCCATTCCCATTCCCACCACATCTGAAGAAATGTGAAGATTAGGCGAAGTAGACCAATGATGGATTAAAAAATATTTTAAATGCAATTTTGACACACAAGGAAACAACACAGTCACTCTGATGTTCTTTTACTGTTTAGTGTGGCATTCTTCTAATGTTGGAGTTGGATTTAATGAATGAACACAAAGGAGACATACAGAGATGAAAAAGCAGGCTGAAAACTCAAGAATGTCTGTCTTTGCAGGAAACAATTTATTGTTCAACGATAATTTATTTCTGATAAATGAAACTGAAATCAGCTTTGTTTCTCTTGCTCTTTCCCTAGTCGGGAAGCCAACAACAAAGCCTTTGTTTTTAACAATAAATACCAAGACATATCCACGCCCTAAAATTAGTACTGGCGGCACCACGTACCTCCTTATGTTGTGAATGAAACTGGAGACAAGTTGAATCATCAGAAAGAAGTACCCCTGGAGCAGGGTCTTTTCTTAACAGTTGGACCTATCGTTACTGAAAAGGTTCTTGGTCCCCTAGGAAAGTTCCTCCAGTGGAAACATCGTATTTGATAATCCAGCAACCCAATCAAGAACATTACCAAACACAGAAACACCAAAAATTAAGAACAAATTTACAAAGAAAGGTACGTGAGGACAATGTCCAACCAAAGCCAATGTCAGAGGTATGTGTGTAGTTGCAAGGCCAACAGCAATGTGCTGCACCATGTGGGCACACAAGATACAGGGACCATACTGTACATATGCAGCCATGGAGCTTCATACTAATAAATGTTTTTGTACGGCTGGTTTAACCCACAGACTGAACTTCTGGAAACAACCTCTAAACGAAGTAAAATTACACAATATAAAGCTGAATCTAAAATGATGGCTGGAACAGAGAGGTGTGGCCTTTCCCTATAAATCAAAACGCTTAAATGTGTTTACCCAAGTAAATGTCTGCTGGGTGTTTTATGTGTGTGGTCAGTCAAATGAGGTCGTCCCACAAAGTGAGAGGCCACCCAGAAAATAGTCTTTTAATCTGCGGCGAGGGAAACCTGAATTCATCACCACTGAATCACAGGCGCCGCCTCTTTTGCTAATAAGACATTTATGTCAAAGAATTTTATGGCTATGTTAGATTAAGTCTGACTAATGAATTCTGGGCAATAAACTCACTCAAACTTTTCAAACTCAACGGGCTTGGCGAGGTGTAAAGCTCTCCAGGGGAGCTCTAAATATGAGACACTGAAACAAAATCCTGCACCAAGCAAAGTACGCCTGCATGAACCGCAGTGAGTGCCTGGATCAGCTCAGACATTATTCAAGACAATGTTCAGGGTATGAATCCGTCTTGAAATGTGCCGTCAGTGCCAGTGGTTAAATATTTAGGCTGGACAATGGACATAGCAATGAATGATTCCTCACCTTCTCTCCTGTTGACCTTAGCAAAGACCGGCCCATGGCTGCCGGTTAGCTGCGAGGAGCTTCTGAATGATGATGGCGGCAGATTGGTCACGAGTGGGCTGTCACATACCTCTGTTAACCAATTACAAAGCAGAAAACACAGGGATCAATATCCAGGGTCATGGATGTTTCATTGAACAAATGGACCAATCATTCTCAGTGTGTTATCTCACTATAATGGTGGTGAAAAGCAGACTGAGGGAAGTGAAGAAGTTTTATTCTAATGGAAAGGTTAAACTTGACGCTCTCTTGAGTACCAATAACACATAATTGTAGTTTGGAGCAGATAATGAGTCACACAGTGCAGGAACAAGAATAAGACAACTTGGTTTCAGTGAGAGTAAAAAGCCAGTGGAGACCTTTTCATGCCTCATGCGCTTTGATGTTTATATGTCAAGGCTCAAACTGACTGTGACGCATGAACATGAAGTATTGTATAGGCTATGGATGACTAAGATGCATGCACACATTATGTTGATGAAACCATGAATTATCAGGATAAAGGATATACGTTTTCCAGTGTTAAATATTATCAAACACTTACGAATGTCTGTTCAGTCTTCAGTATTCTACTGTGTGATAGTTTTTACTGAGTCAAATATGACAGCATTATTGCTTGATAAGAAAAAAAAAGCTAACCGAACAATTAATTCATCCTACAAAGTAGTATTTTTTCTGTTTTTCTCTAACTTTTGAATACATTTTTCTTTCAGTAGAACACAAAACAACACACGCAGACTTCTGATTATCGGCACACACTATTGCTAATGTGTCTCTATGCTTTATTGCAGTCAGGGCCACTTCTCAATGGCTTAAAAACTGCAAAAACACAGAGCAGAGAGCTGTGGCGAACATGATTACTGTTCTGCAGCTGAAAAAAAGCAGTTATGAAACAGGAGCCGTGACTAATTTTGTTATTTATCCACGGTGAAGCAGTTTCCCCAGAATACCTGATTATTAACTAATAACGAAATGTTCAATTATTTCCAAGATTACTCTGTAAGTGTAATCTAAAATCTCTTTTTTAATGGATGTTTTTTCCACCACAGAAGACAACCAGTTGAAATTATTCACACTGCATTCTGAAATGCGCGGTGCTGTCTCCCTACTCTGACAACAAGGCTTCAACCTGAGATTACTTTGTCAACATTATTGGACTTCATTTCAAGCACAGAGGGATTTTCATTACCTGAGACTATAAACCATGGGCTGTTGACAGTTTTGAATAGGCTGTCATGTCCACCTAAGTCTGCCTGCTCTAACTCTCCTCTCTGCAGGCACTTCAGAGTTTGTCTGTGCATTTCCATTCAAGCTCAGGTCGTTTACTGCATCTTCAGACAGGGAGGAACCTGCAGGAAACTCATGGCTTTGAGTGGCAGTGCTCAATAACATAACCATCGCCGCTCTCAATTCTCACTTTTGATGTGTTTCTTAATCAGTATTTACATGCGTCAAATGTAAATTGAGTCCTCAATTTTTCCTCAATTTTCAAAACTCTGGTTAATGTTTTGTGTATATTTTCAGATGCAAAAAAAAAAAGCCTTAAAATGCAGGTCTTTGCCAAACAAACTGCTGCATGGTTTGCTCCCAGTAAGAAAGGAAACTCCTGACAACATCCCAGTCAGATCTCTGGTTTGTCTTACGGTTTCAAGGACCATGGTCCTCCTGACTAAAAGGGCTAAAGAGTACATCTATTGATTGTTCGCTAAATCCTAGCCCTCATACCTATTGCTGCCACATCTGTCAAGCTTTCCACATGGAACATATGCAGTTTACAATGGTAACAGTGTCAGATTTATCACTTGAAGTCCTCAAGTTTGAAATCAAGGACAATGGATCAAATCAAGGACAATGGGGCTGATTTCAGGACATCGAGGCAGGCCAGCCACAGGACTGCCACCCACCTGCCCTTAGCCCTAACACAAACACGGGTCATTTCAGATAAGTTCTTGGCCATTAGCACAGATGGAGCCTCTAATGACCATTTCCAAATCCGGTGTTATAGACCCATCCATGCTCTGCTTTGCACACCTATACTCAATATGGTGATAAAGCACAAAAGGTCAAGTCAGTTATTTCAAAACACAAAGAAAGAAATATTTCTAATTAGACCATGACAGTAATAACAAAAGGAGAGAAAGAATACCCTCCACCGAGTGAGTGATCAGGGAAAAGTAAAATCAAACCCTCACTGAAAGGAATGAGATCAAATCATGGGTGAACAAATGAATTTACTCTTCAAAGCATTCATTAATCAAAGCATTGGTCAAATTGTGCACAGAACTGGACTAATGTATAGAGTAAATGACAGTCAGCTGAAATGATTGTAATGATAACATCAAAAGAGGCTTATCCACATGTACAGCTTATTGTATTGTAATCAGCTCTGCAGCTGCATCTTATTACTTGTGATGTGTTGCTGACTAGTGTTTAGGTCCAAATGCAAGCCTAACTTTTCTTGCAGCAAAGTCACTGATAAAGTCCTTGAAGTCCAGTCTTTGGACCAGTTTTTTCTGAGTGGAGAGGATGGCAAGTCCATTACGCCTTCCCTGGCTCATTGTGCTGCACATATAGTTTTTAATAAGTTTCATTTTGCTGAATGTGCCCTCACCCCCCGTCGCGGTCATTTGTAATGTGAGGATGATGCACAGCAGTGTGCACAGGTCTCCACACATACCTTGGCGCTGCGATTTGCGTTTCAGTGGACTCAGATCCAGAAAAGTTGCAGTGTAGATTTTTTTGATGCGATGCACTTGACTCACCAGCACATCTGTCACACAATGTGAGAAGCAAAATGGCAGTGGATATGACTGGATATATGTTTTCAATCGTTTTGCCTCTGATCTTCTCTCCCTGGTCAGACTGCAGTTGGGGACCAGACTGTATGGGGCATTAAGCAATATCAATCAGACACAACATCTTTGGACATGCGTTCCAGTGCATATCTGACAGATGATGCAGGGAACACCTTGCAATGGAAATTGGGTCCATTTTGGGGGGCTTACACTAAATTGTGCGTATAACCTACTTCAGGGCATGACTGGGCTGCGTGAACCCCAAGTAGCTTTAGGGCATGTGATGCACATGGAGAGAACGTTGCTTTTGGATTTGGTTCTAACATACAGCCTGCAGCTCTTCTGCTTTTCCTTACATAAAACAGCCATTATCACAGCCCTGACCACAGCGCTCTGCAACATGAACGTGTGCTGACCGACATCTCAGCTATTCCTTTTCCCGTCTTCTTCCCAAAGTCTTTGAATTTGAGAAACCGCTCTTCAGTTTTGCCATTCTTCAACTTGTTTGTCAACTTATCTTTGTATAATCACATTCTGCTCCTTGCAAAATATGTCAGGCTGAGCATCACATATTGTAGAATAATATGTCACTTCCCTCCTGTCCTTACGAATGGCTTCTTATCCATGGGCACCACATATATCAAGAAATTCATTCTGTCAGCGGAGAGATAATGAGTCTGCATTTTTTTCTCCTGTTGTTGGTGTTTTCTCAGTCTCTGACGAGGCTCATTTAATATGATGTCATACCCAGTACCCAGTCGCTCCAGGGTGCCGAGGAAATGTCAGTTATTTGTGTCAATTTCCCTGTTAGGGTTCGAGACCTCTAAGAGCCATGTTTCTGGATGCCAAAGGAAGTGTTGCGTGCGGCAGTCTCTCGAATAATTCCCTGTTTTTGTCTGCTTCTGAGTGTGTCAGTCTCTGCTAGCTGTCTATCCCAGACGCCTTTAAAATGGAATCTGTAGGTTTTCCCATTTCCAGTAGCAACGGTGGTGAGCGAGGCTGCTCTCCTGCTCCAGGATCTGTTTGCACATTTTGTGCTACTTTATCTCTGTCACTTTCGTTCCTTCCTTAGACTTTAAAACGCTGCATGACTTGTTTTCAAGCTCCAAAGAAAAAAGAATGCATGGAATTCAAAACAGTGTCTTTTTACTGTCACCGTAGGCCAGCCAGTCTACCTCACTTTTTTCCTCATACATTTTCAGATGTAGACTGCAGCAGATGATGTGGAAATCCCTCACTGTCTGTGTCTTTTAAGGCCATTATAGCCTCAGCAAAGGGGACACTTTCCCAAGCTTATATGGAAAACGATTTCCTACCTGTCAGAATCCTTCATAATTGTCCAGGGTCATCGGATAGGCCTGCTTGTTTATTTTCCTGTGCTGCCTCATTTTTCACATATACAGTATCTCTGACTCTGAATGTGAGTTAATGCAGACAGAGCTGGGGAAGTGGACTTGGTCTGCATGGAGATAGTGGGTTTCCCTCAGTGGACCTGCTTTGGGTGGGAACACTCAGCCCTCCCTCAGTTTCTCATCTTATATTTCTTAGAATTTATATATATTCTTTAAATTCTACTTAAAGGTTAAGATAGCTAAAGCTTTACTAGTCTGCCTAGTTCCTCAACTTTGCCACATTCAGCTTCATTGTTAGGCCACTGTAAATAGCAATCTAAAGATAACACACTCCAAACTCTTCAAATTGCTCATTGTCACAGCAACATGCACATCACTTAAACATGCAAAGAAGTCCAACACTTGACCGGCCTTCTGAGCTTTTAGTTGCTCAGCTATATTTGGATAATTGCTGTTCAGAAGAGCAAAGAGCTCAGACGATTTCTAATCTGACCGGCTCACAAAATTCTATCCAACAAGCTTCTTTAAATGAGCTATCTGGGTCTATCGGCGCACCAAATACCCATTTCTGACTAAAGAAAACAACCCGTGTAAATGTTGGTCCTAACACTATTCAAAATCCTGCTGTTTCGTCATCTTCATCCAGCCAGGCTAAAGGCTGCCAGAGGCACAGAGCAAGCTGTGGATAATGGCAGAGCACCGCCTGCAGAAAACAGTTGAATTAGTGTAGAGGTGAAATGAGCAGTGTAAAACCTCAGTGGATAATGTGTCATGAGAGCACGGCCTTGGCTCAGAAATGCCGGATGAAAGAAGCAGAGGTGTTTGAACAGGCAAGGCTGATTTTCCTTGGAGGAGTAGTGACATTTAAAAGGTGACTGTGAGAAAAAGGCAAAGCACAAATAGAGAAAGCTTAGAGGAGAATGAAGGTAAAAGGCTGCTCAAGTGCCAGCCACTGACGGGGGCTTTGTCAGACACGTAAACATGTAACTACAAGGTATTTCTACAACAGAGCTGCAACAAATGCACAGTTACTAAATTCTTGACAACAGAATAAACTGACAGCAGAAGGGAATGCATTGCAATATTGACCAAAACTACTGCAGTAGAAACCTAAAAACCTTACCTTTCTCAGCCTGTCTATCATATCTGGTTGGGGGTATATATTTGTGTTTTTGGACATACAGTACTAGAAGCACATGCTCTCAACACAATACCATCTGTACCACCAGTCCCATACTGTATGCAATGCACTGATGTAATTGAGGTTGGGCCATATTTCAAAGCTACAAAGTAGTGCTATTGCTACAGTCCAGTCTTAGAAGACCAACAACTCAACAATAACAATTTTCCAGTATCAGCATAGGAAAGCAGCAATGTGATCACATTTGCTCCCTGATCAGCACATCAGCCTCTGTGCCTTGACTACTTCTTTTGTTTCCATGAAGCAGCAATTGATGTGAGTCATATCACAGCACTCTGTGAAGCGGCCAGTGTGTTTTGCACTTAAGGCACACGGTCACTGGACAGTCCAAGTTTATCCTTCTGCAGTGCACCATCCAGTTTTTTTTACTATTTTAGTGAAATAACCGAGTACCCAGAGGGACGACAACAGATCAAGAGATGCTGAATACTGATGAGTGCCATCCATCACTTCAACAAACTTAAAAAAAAAATAGAGTTCTCAGAGCATTGTGAGTGCCCAGTCAGAGTCGACTTGTTGATCAGTGTGATTTCTCTCTCTCTCTCTGTCTCTCACAGTAAGCAGAATCTAACTGCCAAGTAAAAACAGCTGTGCGTGTTTTGTTTGTTTGTGTCTCTTTACAAACTTCTCACCTTTTACAGAAGAGGTTCCAGCAGACAGAGGTTCATTTGGTTTACACTGTGTGACTGCTTGCCTGTAGGAACAGTTCTGGAAACTAAAAGGTGCACAAGAGCACAAGCCTCCGCCAACACTAAGCAGCTTTTCCAACAAAGATAACACTAACATAACTCATATCTAACAATGAATTCAAACTCCGATTTATTGCCTGAACTTACAAACATGCCCTTAAGCACTTGGCATCAAAACTTGTGTTTCTGTTGTCTTTGTGATAATGGATGTAAAAAATTAGAGTTTATTTTTGGACACTTACTGTTTGTCCTGTCCTCTGGATGGTTTTTGAGATGGTGACGCACAAACTCAAACTTAAAGTGGTCAAAACATGACAATCTGTAAACGAGTTTACATCCTGTCTGGTCCCACGTGTACCTAGAGAAACAAATCTGAAGGACGTGACCAGAAAGAAGTAGATAGCTGACACTTAGAAATTATTCTGACAATGAGTAAGAGCGCTCTGCCTCGTGGTGTAAAACTGTATATTTCGTAGTTTTAATGTGACGCAGTGTTGGGACAGAAGACCAAAATATCTGTGTGTCATGTCACGTATGACCTCACAATGTCATCTGTGTCAGGTCTTGTCTTCTGTGTGTGTAAGTGTCTCAGTGAGGATGTCACTGCAAAAATGTCAAGAAAAAATCTGGCTCATTGTGCCTGCTGTAAGAAAAACTGAAAAGTAATGAAAATGTATTTTAGGTTATCAGCTTGTCAATGTCCTGCTTATACCATTGTAACACAAATGACCCATACATCTGAAGCTACAGCTCAAACCATGATAAACTCTTCTGCTATAGGATTCCAAAGACCTTCATTTTGACACCACCCTTTGATCATTCATCAGCCATGCTGAGGCTGGATTTTGTAAGAAGTGCTTGGAGTTAAATGGTCACAATATCAATGTTAACATGATGCGTAGCAGCTATATTTTTTTTTTTTCATGTTCAACATCTTAATTTGGTAATTAGAACTAAATCTAAATTACTGTTGAGATTCATAGGAATGTCATAAGTTTTGCAAGTGTTTGGTCATGAACCAAAGTATTAGACAAATTGAAATTTTGACCCAATGATGGCTCTAGATTCATAATTCGTCCCCTGGGAATCATGAATATCAATTCATCCAAAATTTGTTGTGTCCATTTGACCATTCAGCAGACCAGTATGTTCCTACTAAAAACAAAATGTCGAACCTCAGCCTTCTGATCTGATTGTCATAAAAATTAATTGCAATTAACATTTCAGCCTCACTGGGCCACAAGCATGGCAGCAGTCACATTTCTAAGCAGCTGCTTACCTGGGTTTATATCTGATGTAGAAACAGACAAAATATTCACTTGACTGTTACTTTTGTCAAGGGAAATTTTGTTTGTTGACGTCCTTTTATTTCATGCCTAAGTAGCAACAATATAAATGAAAAAAATTGACCAAAAAAATTAAATTTTCTTTTTTAGCCAATCATTTATCTACAAGTGCAAGTACAACTTCTCACTGCCTGTATGCATCTTCCTCATTGGTGATGTGTTTTTTCTTATAAAACATCATCTATGATCATAAATAGACACTGACTCATTTGGTGAACATTTCATATATTTTGGTATAAATTTTTAGCTTGTGTAAAGTGAATAAACATGATGTGATGATTATGATAATCTGCCTTAATGATTCATTTAACACATTTTTATAACTGATGATTTATTAAATTAGAGATCTACAAAACATGACGTAGAATTTAGAAGAAAACCTCAGTAACTACATAAAAAGTAGAACTAAACATAGTAAAGCAGGCTGTGACTTTTCCTATGATTCATTGTAGGCTGACTGTGACATCAATAATTCATATATTACTATAACATCAATCATATCAATAATCAGTCAGATGAGATTGTTTTGCAAAACCAAACATGCAGAGGCTGCAAAGGAATGTTCTGTTAAAGGTAAGGAGTAAACGTGACCTGTGAAGGAAATGTTATTGTATTGCACTTTTACTGGCAAAAAATTTAAATTCTTTGTTTTATAATATGAAAGAAGTACAGAAAGTCAGTAACACATCCTCAGCCAAGGTGACTAAACACACAGTCCAAGGTACACTTACCTCTCACTGGAATTTTTCCAGCTATGAGAAACATCCTTCAGCAAAATCCATCACAGTCATGAAATTAGACTAAGTTCAACTTACTAAATCTTGACTAAAACAAAACAAGATTAAAATGTGACTTTTAACCAACTGCACTTTCAGCAAGACACCAAATACTAAATTTATAATCCTTGTCAAAATGAACACTGCTGATTTTGGAAAGCTTTCATAATTAAACTTCTCAGTTTGTGAGTTCCTATCCGTAAGATGTCACCTAAAAGTATTGTGTTGAGCCATCCGTAATTTTTGGTATTTTGTGTCTGTGGAAGTCAAAGCAGTGGTTGGCCTGGTAAAGCAGTGCGGCTGAGGCTGATATTAATATGTGGCTCCATGGGAGGCACTCTTAATCAGCAGAATTAACTGATCAAAAGAAAACTGCACAGCGACGAAGCAGCAATTAAAACATTTATCTAGAGTCTGCGAGGTTTAGCCCCCATCACATTAACACACATGCTGAGGTCTTAGGCCAGCAACACATACATGAACGCAAACACAATAGTAAGGAGAGAGAAGATTCAGAATCATTCGCAGAAAATATGACAGGGTGATGCAGATTCGGGTGGATTGCTGCAGGTTACATCACTTCTGCTAATGGACTCTGGGAGATGTGTGTGGTATGTGATGAGCATTTCATTAACGGATCGTATTTGCATTTCAAAAATTGCAAAATAAGGAGAAGGAATTGAATGGCATTATTTTCTTTGCAGACACTCTCATTGAGAAGACATTAAGTCACTTTGTTACAAAAAAAAAAACACTACAAATTGTCATGCTCTCCTTTCTGTCTACTCTGCCTGCAGCTCTTCGTGTTGGCTTTCCCCTTGGGTGGAGAAGAACAGAAATTTCTGAAATGATTTTTTAAATAGTCTGACACAAGCATTGCTTTCTTTTCTGAAAGCCAAAGACGGTTTGTGCAGAACTTGAACCTTGAGCCACACAGACTTTATAGGACAGAGTGGGTAGATTGTCCCCCTAAAAAAAAGTCCCCCTAATTGTTAATGACACGTATAAGCATTTCCTGATCTGACGTCCGCATTGGCTGGATGGTACATTTATCTGTGCCCTCCAAAACTGTTGCAAATCATTACTGAAAAATAAATCTATTGTATGATCGATGATTAACGACTTGGTTTGGCTGAGGCCAAGCCTCTCTAGGGTTAAGGTTGGCTAACGACTGCAGTCATGGTTGGCTGTTGGTGGGAAACTGGAGACAAACAGCAGTGTTTTTCTTGTTTTAATGTTTTGTTGACTCATCCATTCACCCCAACCTCCTCCCTCTGTATACATTGTGGTTCTATGGGAAACAAAAGTTTAGTGTAAACTCATGTTTTGTTCAGCAACATAACGTTCAAAAATGAAGACCACTATTATGATGGTTGAAGTGCAAACTCAATTACCTGAAGTAAAAAGCAAACTTTAGGCTATACAATGAATTACAATTCATTCAGTTTCCTAGCACACTATACTATACACACTTTAAATTTTTAAATCTACATCTAAGTTTGAGTTGGAACAGTTTGCAAGAATGCAAGTATAAACACAATGAGGGTCCAAAGGTGGACTGAGGAGTAGATGAGTTTCCGTATTTGTTTAATGTCCCAGACGACCTCTGCAGTCTTTTAGCCACCTGTAAGTAATCACCTTTTTCAATGCACAAAAGCTTCAAAATTCATGAGTTTGGTATTACTTTGGTGTTTTATGTGGCAGAACAAAACATGAAAACCTCTTAAGCTTGACTTATCCACAGACCTTAATTAAGGCATCTAACCAAGAGCTATTTAAATGCCCCACTGACGCTGAGATGAGGGAACTGGATGCGCAACAATGCCAACTCATTTCTGGGTTTCAGGACTCATTCTTGCAGCACAGTTGGTGCTTTTCAATCAGCTTGAGTTTCTTGAAGTCTTGCTTTGTCTTCATGGTGTGGGTTTTGCCACCAAAAGTTGGACCCTCCAAATGCAGGTGTATCTACAATCTACTGAACCCACTACACACAGGTGAGCTCCATTTTATGTCTTATGTGACTTCTGCTGCACCTGACTGCATGATGATTTAGCCATGTCCTCTTATTGAATGAATAATTATACAAACATGTCTTCTGTATTTTTCTGTTGAACAGTGTCACATTTAATACTTTTATTCGCTGTTGTAAAACAATAAAACCTGAGTTTTATAGGCACTGTGTGAAAGAACATCATTTCCTCTATGTTCAAAGTTCAAGACTGAAACACTGTATCTGCATGATTCATATTACTGATTCATATTCTGTTGTATTTGCTGATTTGTGAGAAAGGAAAGAGTTTCCTTGGGTGAGATCCAGCAATTCAAAAACTGCTCAATTCCCCAAGGCCTCTTCTCCAGCTTAAATAATAACCATCACTGATGCAGCCTTGTTGTAAAATGTAGAATCCAGGATTTCTTTCTGGGTCGTCTTTTAGTAGTTTTTCATTCATGGTTACGGCTTCATGGTTATAATAACTACAATAACTAGACTTAAACTACATCTGATTGTTTGCATGGTTGCCCCAAGTCGAATATTATCAAAAGAAAATGGGGGGATGACCAAAACTGCGGGAGTAAGATCCCAGGATTATTAGCTTGATGGTGTCTGGTATGTGGTGAGCCTTCTGCTCAGTGTCATTACATAAAGCTCTTTTCGTAGAGAGAGGGAGGTCAGAAGAGTATCAGTGCGTGATTAGAAGTCCTGATGTTATAATTACTATTTATTTCAAGAGGCACTTACATGGCCCGCTCCCACTGCTCCACTCCACTCCTCAAGCCAACAAATATGAAGGCTGTCATTAAATCTGAAAGGCGGAAGGTCAAAGTGGCAGGTTAGGTAATTATTAACTGTATTTCTAACTAATCTGATGTCAATTTGCTCTTTAATTGATTGAGACAGCAGCAGCTATGAGACAGAATGCAGAGACATGTGATACTGTGTATATGTAAAGATGAGCCTTTTAAGTAGCACGTAGTAATATACAACAACAATAGTACTTTCAAAGAAAATTCAAGTTTATTACATCTTGGGTCTTATTTTGGCAATTTCACTTGTCAGTTCTATCATTTGTAAGCTTTCCCTTCCTCATGAAACATTGACCAATATGCTGATTTTTGATTTTTTTAGCATTGTGAAAGCTGCATTTTTGTTACATCCTTATGTAATAGCTTGTGGTTTTCTTCTTCACTGTCTTTGCTGGTGCACTGTACTGTTCATGGTGAATGACAGGCACCCTGTATTGTGCCCACTGTTGTCTCCAGCTACAGAGAGTCCAGCCTGCCTGACTGAACATGCATTTTTGTGATTTAATTGACTATTTTGAATAAAGTTTGTTTGTGTGTCGACTGTGACAAAAAATAAAAAGTCAGACTTGGACCATGTCTGTGTCTTCTGCAGAGCAGAGACGAGCTCCCACTACTGCCAAGGGGTTCTCACCTTGTGTAGCAAACAGCACCAGTGGGGGAATTGTGGCCTGTTTGTATTGTTGCTGATGCCACCTCCTTAGTTTCTGTGCTATGTGTAGCAAATTGGAAATAACGCTCAACACCACTGAAGCTGTTTTGCAATTCATTATTGGCAACAATACGGAAAAGGCATTTCCCAACATCACTATTTTGTATTGTACTTACAAAACACTACAAGCAACCAGTGCAAATGCGGGATGCAGTTTCAGCCACCTGAAGTTAATTAAAAACTTTCTCCAGCATGCATGAAAGGAGGGCAGACTCTTAAACCTCACCTACCAATCCTTACAGAGGGATAAGAATATGGTGGCTGAAAGGTTTGTGAAGATGACGGAGAGGAGGATGGTGCTTGTTTGTGTTCAAACTTTGTTTTTGGATATTGGACGTTCAGGACATTTTATGTAGGGTACAATACATTCAATGTCATGTTTGCTTGAATCGACTGAAACTGACAGCTTCTGGATGAAAATATCATTGGAAAATTGTTTCAAATTTATCATTTGTGATGACACAGGCTCGTCCTAGATGCTGGCTATCTGGTCTTTTTCAAACATAGCGTTGCTTGTTGCTGACTGTGTTGGAGACCGCCAAGTCTGCTTTGTTATTGTAGTAACAGCAGGCCGCACCTGTAGTTTGTTGTTGTGTGAGTTGATTATGTGGCCTGATTGTGTCATCTATATGGCCGTGAGACTGTATGGAAATCTAACACCACTGAATGTCAAACTGTGTATTCATGTGTCTGCTATCTTTGGTTTCCTGCCCTGCTAGTTTAGTCTTCCTTACTTCTTTATCCTTTATCTACCAGAGGTTTGAGAAAAATATTGGTTCAATCTATGCCGCTGACCGCTGATCAGCAGTTGTGCTGCTTAAATATCAGGAGGTCGATGTTTAATGATAAATCCGTGGCACAGTCTATTGTGCTGAAAGAGCACACATCATTGTAATCTCCATTTCTCTCTGTTCTGCCCTTACATCTCCTTCCTCATAAAAGTTCCTCCTGGGAACTGTCTTGCATCTCAACACAGTCTACAGGCTGTATAAGGGCCCACTACAGGTTCTTGCCCCTTTTGCAATGAGCCATCGGCTACGAGCTTGCTCCTTCAAGAATTAAGAAAAGACAAGGAAAAGTACCTCGTGAATTACCTTAACAGCTGTTGTCAGTTAAAAAGAAGCTGTCGCAGGGGCAGCAGACAGTGGAGCTGATCACAAAGATCCACCTACCATGACTTCCTTTAGTAGGACAACAGGTGATGAAATTATCGACCAACTATCAAACTATCATAGCACTGAAACTGCTTTATTAAACAGAATTTCAACAATGGGCCTATGCTCTTTTATCACAAGCCATTTAGATTATTGTATATTTCTTTTTACTGGTTTCCCTCAAAAGTCTTTAATAAAATTATAGCTTATTCAGAACACTGCAGCCAGCATTGCAACCAATACAAAAAAAGAGATCACATTAAGCCTCTGCTCGCATCACTGCACTGGCTACCTGTATCTTTTAGAACTGATTCTATCTATAAAGCCTTACATAATCCAGTACCTTTGTATATCAGTGACTGCCTCTCATTTTATGCTCCAACAAGGATTCTCAGATCTTCCACTGCCCTCAAGTGTCCCATAAGAAATCTGGTAAGGCTGCTTTCTGTTTTAATTACCCTCAACTATGGATCACCTTCCCCTTGGATCTCAGAACAACTAAATCCATGGGAATTTTTCAAAAGAAACTAAGGACGATTAAAGACTATCGTTTTAATTTGGCTTTTAATTTAGGTTAACTTTGCTATTATTTGTTGTACTGTTAATTTTTTATTGTATTTTGATCAAAGTGTTTTTGTTTGCTTTGTTTTGTTTGCAACACAAGCCCACTGCCATCAGTTCCATTATATTGGAGAAAAGGCAGACATCTCTAGCCAATATCGCCAGAACTCACAGCAAAGCGATCTAGATGGATAAACAGCACTACACGCAAGAGAAGAAAAAATATATTTTTGATGTGAGGTGTCCCTTTAAGATCTTGTATTCAGTTGTTTATTTTCCTCATTGGATGTATTCTTTATTAATCCTTCATTAATTTAGTTGTTACTAGATATCTGACTCTAAATAAATCTCCTCATTTACCACCAAGGTAAGCAGTCTGAGTGTGTTCTTTGAGGCAAGACAGACGTCAGTGTATTGAAAAGAATTCCCTCTAATGAGACTGATCAATTTAATGATTCATTTGGTTTATTTCCTTTCCTAAACAAAGGTAGTGCTCCTAACTTAACAAGTGCAAAGACTTCCCTTTAAGGTAGAAACCACAACAGAGCACTTATCGGTTTACTCTAACAATTAAAGCTGAGAAAAAACAGATCAATACGTGGATGCCAACTTCATTATTGTCATATTAGAAACAGTATTTTCATCCCGACAGGCCATTCAACATTGAAACCACTGAGAAGAAACTGCCATTGTGCTGATACAGTTCACATGAATTTGGTTCTGCTCATGGATTGGGATAATTGTCATGAAGAAAATGACAATGTCTTCAAATGAAACACTTAACCTATTTCATAACCGCAAGGTTTTCTTCAAAGAAAAGGTAATTGCATTGAAAAATCATTTTAAAGTAATGCCACCCCGCTGGCAGGAGAGGAGAGCGGGACTTTTTGCTGAAACCTGTGTTACTGTGCACCACAGAGCTGCAGCTGTGTGAAGGTGAGATGAGGGGAGTTAGGCGAATGAATGTGACATCACGCACGCACGCACACGCACACACACACACAAAAGAAAAAAGAAAACCCACTGATGGGTGAAATGAGAGAAGGAGTTGGGAGTGTCACTGCACGGCTTAAAGACGAAGGTCAAGTACAACGAATGTCCACACAGTGCACTGAACCAAACTCCTCCACTTCTTCTCATTTTTTGTACACTACTCATTTTTCTTCTACCAACTCTTGCTGTAGTTCTTCCCCATCACACTAATAGAAATGATGCGTCCTTTAAATTGTCTATCTCTGTTTTACTTAAAATATTTTGGCTCAACTTTGTCCACTGTCCATCTTTGTAATAAATCACAAAATTAATTTTGGCCATCTTGTGTATTACTTTGGCTGAAGGACCACATCAGACTGCTCCAGTTAAGAGGAAGTTCTACAGCTCTTCTGATCAGCATACTTCAGGAGACCAACCTAACCAGGATATCCATCTGGGAATCTTCCCCCAGAAAACTGTTCATTTCAGGGGCTGTTGCGGTGTTTTTGTGAATTTCTGGATTAATTTTGTTGCTGTTGGGAGGACAGGGTAAAGGGGACACTGAAAAATGGGACCTTTAGGAGAATCTGGAGGGTTGGCAAGTAGCTATATCTACAAACAATAACATTGCATGAAAAGTAAATCAAGGAGAAAAACATATGGCTCAAAGTGGATCTCACAGGATCATTTTGAGAACAAACTAGATTTTATAAAACTGGAAAGCCAGCCTAGACACAGAGGAGAGGGAAAGAGATCTTAGTTGAAGTATATTGTTTGGAATTGTCACATTTTTCTTTTTGAATATGTCATAGATGCTTTCACACATATTTACTGCTCAGACTACAAAGGCAGTTCGTCTTCTGACACCTTGGCAGCTAAATTAACCCATGTTATTAACCTTGGCAGTTAAACAGACAGAATTTGATACCTTGCTAATCCTTTTTGACATGTACTCAATTGAAAACAGCACAAAGACAATATATTTCATGCTCTGCCTCATCAACTTCATAGATTTTTGTAAATATACGTTTATTCTGACTTTGAAGCCAGCAAGATGTTTCAATCAAGTTGGGACAGGAGCAACAACAGACTGGGACAGTTGTGGAATGTTCCAGAAACAGCTGTTTGGAACATTCCACAGGTAAACAGGTTCATTGGTAACAGGTGATAGTATCATGATTGAGTATGGAAATACATACATTGTTGATTATGAGGTTCAAAGTTAACTGTTGACCTTGGACCTTGAGTTGTTGAGAGAACAACCTCACAACAAGGTCCATTTAGTAGCTGTTGTGGAAGAAAATATTAAATATGTACCAGCTCCACCAGCTACAACATTAAAATGCATAGTTACTTTTACTCAAGTATTAGCGTATATGCATATTATTCCCTGAGAGACGTTTCTCACCATCTTTGCTGTTTGGAAAAGAACAAAAAGGTGGTAACGTTTTTATGAGTTGGATATCAACTGTTTTAATATTTTAGTGTTACATGTAAATCACAGACAGATTGACACAAAGAGGTGATGAAGTCATATTTGCTAATAGCTGATGTCCTCACTTTCTACTTTCCTCCTGCATTAGACAGTGACAGTGAAAAGTGACCTCAGCAGAATGTGGCTGATTCTTGGACCGATAACAAGTCATCTGATATAATGACAGGGCCATTTGATGAATGAGTCTGTTTTTAGGGAGGCAGACATTCACTGGGGAGCCGGCCTTGGGCAAACACAAAATCCCACAGGTCACAAAGGCAGATGGATGGACTGCAGTTCTCTGTCACTTTTATCGCTTAACTACTTGTCCCTGGATTAATAAATCTAGATTCATGACTGGCAGCTCCAGGCTCACACCACCAGCCGCTGCTGCTGTAACCTTGACTTTATCAGAACCTCTTCATGACTCCACTTCTGCTAAACACATTTTCATAAATGACACTAAAGAAGAAAAGTAAGGGCAATTTATCCTGCACTACTTTGCTTTCCTTATGGTGGTTCTCTAAGACAGAATAAAGGACAGCACGGTTTGCAGAGAAAATGTCTCACACATTTACACCAAATTGATTTTATTCAGAGGTTTATGTTCTCTCAGTGCAAACCACCAGCTCATTGAAAAGTAATAAATTCTGATGAGACAGGGCTGTTCGCATATGAAGCAGGGAGCTCGGCCCAAATTTAAATCAACTCTTCTCCCTGCATATTTCTTCCCAACTTATTCTCTGTCTGGCTGTGGACTGGGGGAGATGAATTTCCAGCAGTCTGAGAAAATAACAGCACCTTAATACCCCCCCACCCCCCCACCCCCACCCCCCAGCCTCAGCCTCAGCTAGTCAATAATCAAACACATCTATCCAACCCACAGTCTCAGCCATCTGAGAGATGAGACGCTCCTGAGGTTACCCTGCTGCTTACACTGCTGCAATAACCAAGTGAACACAAGGTTGTGTTTTCTCTAATGTTTTAGAGAAATGCAGAGTAAATGTGTCTACCTGAACACTGCTTGTGGTAAGGTGGTACAGATGATAACTGCAAAACAAAGGAGGAGGAGAGTATGTGGATATGAGGGGTGAATTTCCCACTGGGGTCAGTAACATTGAAGCTGGTGATGATGAAGATGATGGTGTGAGGTATGAGAATGTGTTGCGAATGATCATTGTTCACATGCTTAGAACGACTTGTGTTTTTCTGACGTGACCTTTTGTAGTCATGGAAGTAATTATTTTTCTCTGTCACTAGGCAGCAGGAGCATGACACTGTTATAATGGCACAAAACCACTTAGAAAGAGGTCGAGGAGAACATCTGGGCATTCAAAGCATATTACGTAACTATGAGTCTGACCAACAGGTGACTTCTTTGGTTCTTTTACCTATGAAGGGATTTTTTTCTCTAACCATGACCGAGTTTTAGCTGAATACACTTAACCAAACTTTAACCACAGAGGCAGCAGATTGCATAAAAGTCTCAAATCAGAAGTTTTTGGGAACATTCAAGAGTGTTTTGCAAGGCACTGACAATCTATTTTGTCATTTAGGTATGAAGACTCGCTGGATTTGTCCTATATTTTCTCACCTGAAACTGTTTGTCTTTGTAGTGTCTGTAAAACACATTCTGCATTGCAGCTTAAACTGGAACAACTGTGTGTGGTTTTATACTTCTGGACTTAGGTTAGGAATTAGGTTTAGGTGAAATTAGGGTAATGGTTGGGATCTACACAAGCATTCAGGCTGGATAACGCTGGAAAGTAGGAGATGCAATAAATGTTTAAACATGGAGATGGTGTTGCAGATTTTCAGACAGTCTCTCCTGGAAGGCATTCATAGTGTTGCACTTAGCATTTGTACATATGAAAAGTGAGAAAAAATACTTGGAACTAATTAAAGAAAAGAGTTCCAGAGAGATGTTCACACCCAGCCAGCTCTCTCACCTCCACACAGCTGGCCAATCACTTCACGAAGTGGCCCTGAATTAATGTCAGTCTGACGATTTTGGAAAGTTACAGAAATTGTTGGACAACGTCTGGTTCAAGAGCTGCTCAACTATCCACTTGTGATGAACCATACTGGCAGCCTACAGTAAGCATAAATGTGAGAGAGAGAGAGAGAGAGAGAGAGAGAGAGAGAGAGAGAGAGAGAGAGAAAGGCACTATATAACAAGATGATTGATGTGATAACGACAGAAACCTCCTGTCCTCCATGTACAAAACAGGATGACTGATACAGTTCTTTCCTGAGCTGACACCTTTCCATTGCTTAGGAGGCATAATCTGGACAGGGACAGATCATTAAGTGGATGATAAAGGCTCTGACTGATATACAGTATCCTGCAGAGCAAAATGTATGTAGAACAGTGGAGTGATACTGTAAAAACTCAGCATTTGTGATTTGTCTGTTAGTCTTGGGCAGACTGTTGAGTCTGAGCTGATAAAGATAATGTGCCCATTTCATCTGAACGTGGGTCAGTTTCATTCCTTACAATCAATATATCTCCTTATTTTAAAGCTGTCATCTTCCCAAACCATCAGTACAGTTGAGAAACCACAATATCTATGAATGCATCCATTCCTATTTTCTGTCCTCCACATCCACCACCATAATTCATCCATCCATCCACTCAACCAGCTGATTAACAATGTGTGTGTGAAAACGTTCTGATCCATCAGGCTTGTTAGTGATTTCTTTGCCAATGTGCCTGCAGGGATGTGATGGATAAGGCTGCTGTTATTTACAGCATCAGTCCGGGGGAGTACAGTATACAGTGGGGAGGAAGGGTCATCGGATTTCACTACCTCAACAGTGCAGCAACTGGAACTATTCATTAAAACCTCATGAGAGGAAAACAAAGGCTCTGGGACTTGTTGAAGGGTAGATTATCTTGTTCCTTAAAACCAGTGGTCTCACACAGCTAAATAAGCAACTTTTTCATCCTCTACCAAGGATCCTACTTTTGGGATCTTTTCTGAGTGTAAAACTGGAGCTGAAGCAGCAGCAGTATCCCCCCCATGCAGCTCTCTCACATCTCCAGACCACTGTCTCCCTCCCTCTTTCTCTCCCTCATGAGAAAACATCAAATGCTGGAAAAGCTAAAATAAGAACACAACTTGTGGGAGTCACTGTCTCTTAAAACTTGACAGCCGTAAATCCCCAGAGGATGTGTGCTCCCTTTCAACAACAAGCCCCCGAGGTGGTCTGATCAGACCCAGCCAACTGTTTAATTCACTTAAGTCACAGAATAAACTGCATGAGCCACAGCACCTCTTCCCAATCTGGAGAAACACGTTGCAGCGCAGATCAAAACCAACTTGCAGCTGCTGCCTTAATTTCCTTCTTTCATGCTGCATGCATTCATTTTGAAAAAAGAGAGAGCTCTTACAAACTGAATGATGGGGAAAAAAAAGAAAGTCAGACTTTTTTGAGCAAAAGGCTACAGATGGAAAAAATTAAGCAATCATTAATTGGACCATTTCGATAATAGTTGAAGTCATTTTCTTCAAGCATAGTTGCTAAAATCACAGCTTCTTTTCTCTGTTGTACATCAGTGTGAAGTGAATATTTTGGGTCTTTTGGCTGCTGCTCAGACAGAACAGGACATCTGAAACTCATCTTGTGCTTTAGGAAATTGTAATTAGAATTCTTTCACAGTTTTTGACATTTCATAGATTACATGATTAATTAGTCAAGCTGCTGATTAATCAAAAATGAAAATAATCCCAGCCCTAGAATAGTCTGAATTTTCTTGATTAATCAAGATAGATACTGAATCTTAATGAAAGTATCGCTAATCATGTTTGACCACTTTACACTCTGAAATTAGTTGTTATATTAACACAGGACAAAAAAAAACAAAACTTTTTTTTCCGTCTCCATGAGCTGATTTTGCCTCTCATCATGTAGACACTTAAAAGTCTCATCAACAGCCAAAGTTGATTACACAGCCGGTCAAATACAGGCAGCCACTGTCCCCCAGCATTGTTAGCACATGCCCTTACAGCCAGTAATGTCTTAGTGCAACAATAAACCACGGGGATTCCTTTCAACAGAGCAACGCGCTAAACATCCCGCGCACAGAGCCGCTCACCTTCTCCACCTGTCCCACAGGAGGCGAGCAGCAGCGACGCGAGCAGCGCAGTCATCCCTGCGAGTCCTTTACTCCCCAAAGGCATGTTGAAGCGACGGGAAGCTGCAGAGTATAATCCCGCCTGTCGGACGGAGACAGACCCGTCCTTCTTCCAGCCCCTCCTCTTCTCCTCTTTACTCCTGCTCGCTGCTCTCCTCCAGCTCCGCTCCGGTGCGCTGCGCTGCCCTGCGCTACAGTAACCCTGCTGCCACTGTGTGGAGAGGCCGCCCGTTAGCCGGTAGGGAGGATGCTCTCACACCGCCAGCCCTCCGCTAAGTGATGGAGGGAAAAGAGGAGGGCGGGTTTTTTTTTGTTGGGGGTCCAGCAGAGCGCACCGCCTCCCGCATTCAGGTCCTGAAGAAGCTCAGAGTTCCTGCAGGGAGTCCCAGCACTGGTGTCACTACAGCGCAAGGACAGTATGTGGCTAATTGCTGTTTCGGTTTTTGACTCTTAATGCGCCTGTGAGCTGTAGGTCTCAATCATGTGAAAGCAACACAAGTCTGACATTTCGTAGAATGGGACTCATGGACAGATTGTGATGGGCCCCTGCCTACAGACATGTAGAAGACCCCCCCTCCAAAATAGAAGACATGGACTATAAAAGTACTTTTTACGTCTCTTTGTGGCCGTTTTGCGTCTCTTGTTTAGTGTCTGTCTGTGGTAGTTTTCGATCTGTCTTTTTGCTTCTCTTCACAATTGTCTGAGGGTGTTTTGCGTCCAACTCTGCGCATACATCATTCTGCAGAGTGAAGGTCAAATATCCAAGTCAAGTGGCAATGCAAAGTTTTGAGTAGTGGGGGACTTTAAACTTGACTGAATCACTGCTTGAGGGCATTACAAAGTGCTATGAGTTCTTAAGTTGTTTGGAAAACTGTGAGCACTTTCTTGACTTGTAAATATTTATAAGTATAGTTTATATTAAATTTTATTTAATTTTAAATTCACGGAAATGTAACAAAATTCAGCTGATTATGAATCTTCACCTCAAGATGGACAGTGATATGGTGCAAACCTAAAAGGTGATGATTTCATGGCATAGCTAGTGAAGGTATTTGGCCATGCAGCCTCACAGCTGCAATGCACTTCAGCCAAATACAGACACCTTTGACAACCATAAATTCTGAATATTTATGAAGACCTCAGATTAATGAATATTTTTGTCTGACACCTCATCACTCATTCTGATGTCAATTAGAATATTTGGCAGAAAGTTCCTAAACACTTTTATAATTATGTATGTACTTTTTTCTCATATATTCAGTGAGTAAGGACTTGAATTTCAAAAGCTCCCTGGGTCACACATCGGCCAGTACAAAGACATTGTAAACTTTAGATGAACACCCACAAATGTCAGTCATCCACAAATACCCCAGAAACACACCACTGACAGTCCTTCTCTGTGGAGGGACATGTCCTGGTAGTTGGATTGCTGGAAGAAAAAAACAAATATAAACACAAATCCCAGGGTAAACATACTGTCTAGACGTATTTACTGCCTCATATACTCACTTCACAAATGTGTCCATGCAACAAGGGGATCTCTTAGGAATGACAACAGTGACCAATAAAACTCAACATACATGTGACATGAGTATTGTGTTATGACAGACTAAGAAATCTCTAACTACTTGCTTCAGGTTCTGGAAAGACTGTGGTTGAATAGCAGAATAGCAGACCATGTTTCCATCAAGTTGTTTTTATGCACATTTTCAAATATAGCATTCAAAAAGCACGATAAAAATGGCAAATCCAAAAAAACTTCCTCAATTTCACAAAAAAAGTTTTTACGCTCCCTTGAGGTGGCTTTTGCCTTTTTTGAGAAAGTGATAATGATGGAAAAACCTTTGCTGAATAAGTTCTGACATGCCAAACAAAACCCACATGACTGATCAGCTTTTGACCGAAAGAAGAAGAAGAAGAAGAGAAAGAAGAAAAAGCTGTTTCCGCTGTCATCGTCTTCCCAGATATTCCCATATCAGTCTTGGTCTTCCTCATCTTTATCTATGCACAGTATGAAACATGGCCAATACTGGTTGACATGAAAGAACAATTACAACTTGCCCACATGAAGAAAGATCTCTATCAGTTTTTCTCTCAGGTGGCTAAGGCAACTTGTGTTGTTTCGGGTTTTCAACATTCTTCTTCTTCTGCTCTGTTTATTATAGTCATGCATAACATAGCTTATATCACTTCTGATACAATGATGCTTTGCATCGCCCAGTTTATTCACTCAAAACCAGTTTATGGAAACACACCTGATTTGCATTTTCTTCTTCTTCTTTTCTTTTAACGACATTCCAAAATTTCGCTTGAAATTCGTCAGACGATAAATGGAAACACAGCTAATGACTGATAGGACATGAGTTGCAAACTGTGTTTGGTGTTAAAGTCAGAAGCCAAAGCTAAGACACTCCAACCTTTGCTTCGGTCATTATTCACACAACACCAAGAGGTTATTTGTCAAAGCCTAAACATAGATAGTGCATAGATAGTGATAGGCACCATTCTGAATGATCAAATACCATCTTTAAAAAGGTGTTCCACAAATATCAGGTTTATGTTTTGAAGTGTTAGGGAATCCATCACAGTCTCACCTCACCTAGAAAATCAACATAATGTCAACAGAGAGAGGAGAAAGTCAAGAGATTTGCATATGCATGATCACACAGGTGCAGAGAGGCTTATTTTGGCTGAAGTCCACTGTGCATGGCTCCATTTTCCTGCTTTACTGTACTCCACAAATGAACACTAACAAGACCTCAGTGGTGCACCAGAATGAGCAGCACAGCAACTGGTTCATTTCCCCACTGATGCAGTGCGCTGCCAACACTGATGAAGCTGCTGCATTATCATATTCAACAAAGCATGCACGCTAAGGAATGATGGCTGGCAGCACAAATGAGAGGTGGCACATGTTCATAGGCTGTTAAGGAGGGACAGTGAAGAATATTACATAAGGTTCCATCCACATGATTTTATGTGCATTTTCAATTTGCACATTAAAACAGCTGGATGGAAATGGCAAAAAAAAGAAAAAGAAAAAATGCTGAAATATCACAAAACAGTTTTTATGCTTGGATGAGGCAAAAAAGTTGGTGTATCAGTTAAAGCAAAAACCATGACGTATATGAAACATACATAGACTTAAACATTCACTGAAGAAACAAAAGAAGCCACAGAAGAAAACATAAGATCTGTGTGGAGTGATAAGGAGAATGAAATGTTTATCATGAAATAACATAAATGACACATTTCTATCTCATTTTCCACATTGTTTTGCTCCATTTGAAGTTTTACTGGCACCTGACTGAAGAAATTTGCACCACAAGCTTTTCTTGATGAGCTCAGGTTCTAAAATGCACATTAATTTGCATTTTCTTTTGCAGATTTTCTGTAAATTTTGTTGAATTGAAATCTGGCCAACGACATGAGAAGAGAGACAGACAGCAGGTTGAATGAATGAGGACTGACACACACACACACACACACACACACACACACACACACACACACAAATACACACACACACACAAACACAGAAAGCAACCTCTTAGTGTTCCACTTACTGACAGTAGAGGAATCAATGAAGTATGTGCTCTCTAATAACAGAAAAAGCAGAAAATGGTGTAAGATGTGCACAAACACAGTAGACATACATCAGTATTTTAAAAACACCACTGAATATCCACAAACCTCAGCAGCTTAAAAAAAAATGTTTTTCTCACTGATTGGATGCATCACATAAGTAGTGTAATAGGCAAAATGTGAGGGACTTGGGATATTTCTTTATTTTTATTTTTTTAAGATGATGATGAGTCTGATTATTAGTGTTATTACAAAATCACAATCACATTTTTGATTTTAATGTTTATTGTTATATGGACAAATACATAGCATAGACCAATGCCAATTACCACCAACATTCCAGGTCAGTAATAACAAGGTGATAAGGGAGTGATATTTAACCTTGTTGTTATTAGTCTTTTTTTCTGTCATAGGGTAATAGTAGTGGGGAAAAAAAAACTTGGTTGTAAAAGTGAAAATCTAAATAATAACTTTTTTGTCTCTCAAACTCTATATCTCACATAAAGGCCATTTATTACATACTTTTCTTATATGCACACCATGGACAGTACACCAACAAAATAAGGCAACTGAAGCCCCAGAGCTAAACTATCTAATGTTATTTTTCTCTGCATGCACATGTTGGGTGCCAACAATCTCCCTGCACTGCAGTCACCTCCGTTATACATGATTGGTGGAATAACAATCAATGACACAACCAATCAAAGCCATAAAACATAAAACTCTCCTGCCTTCTCAATAAGTGGCCTTTTTACAATATCACTGAGTGATAAGATTTTTCAGCTGGTGTTAAGTTGGTCTTTTACACATTTATCCTCTTGAAAGAAATCGTACCAGCTTCCCTCTCAATACCTTGCATGGCTATACATTATCTCAAGATGCCTGACTATTGGAGAAGATGCTTGTGACCATAAAAAGTTGGACATTTTAAACATCTCTCCAAATCCAAAGTGAAGCATGGAAGTTTTTGTTTTTTCCCTCTGTCTTTCTGTGTCTGTATTTATCCCTCTTCTCTCACCAGCTTGATTCCTCAAGGACTTTGCTCTTCCTCTCCCTACAAAACACTTGTGAGGTAGAGAAAACGCTTGTGAAAAATTCAAAAAGCAGCTCCCTCTCTCATTGTTACATTGTGCCATATAAGCGAACATAATTCCACCATCACCATCCCGTCCTCCTGTGAAAAGCAAAATTGAAAAATTGGACCAGTGCTATTTGTCCTCTTGATTATTTGTTGCCATATCTGAAAGATCTGATGAAATTGCCTTACAATCACACAGAATGCGAAACTATTCTGCAGTGGAGGTGTGAGAAAAGTAATTTCTCACACATTGTGAAAATACATCATCTCATCTCAGCCAGCTGACTCATTCGCTCTCAGAGACGCTTATTAAATATTACCATGAAAATACCCCCCATTCTGCTTTGAATACAAAGATGTTATATTATTGTTAATATAGTTACTTCTCTGATTTATCTAATGAGTATGTGCTGCATGAATTCCATTTCAAATGTGCTTTTCATTCAAAGGGATGCTCAAAAGGAAACAGCAAAAAGACCAGAGTTGAAAGGAAAAAAAAAAAAAAAAATGTAGAGTCACAAGAAAACTTGCAATTTGCAAGAAAAATGTTTTTTGTCCAGTTTTAAAGCCAGCCACTGTCTCCATGCTCAATATGTTCACTCTCCTGTCAGCCAAATGCAAAGCTACAACATCCTAGTGACAGGAGGAAACAGGCTATGACATGATGTGGAGGTGCAGAGACAGTAAGAAGTGCTGGGTTCATGTCAGATATGTCCGTCAAAATGAACTCATTTGTACAGGTTTCTGTACTGCGAGTTTTAGTCATGCTTACACTCTGGCAGATTTCCTCTGGAGGGAGAGTCAAACCTCAATGAGCAAAGGCAAAGAAGTGAAAGCTTCCTGGCTTAGTAATGAGCCCAAGTGAAAAATACAAGAAGGAAAAGAAGCACTATTATCATGAAACCTATTGCCACTGCTGGCTGGAAAAAACAACAACTTTCTTAAATTGTTGACTGTTAAATGCATTCCTGTTTAAGACACATTTTCTGTTTCCCATTTTATTGTGCATAATGATTTATCTCACCTAATGAAGAGGGCTGAATGAAGATGCTGATAATTTATTGATTTTCCTCATAGAAACTCTTTCTGCTCCTGCAAAGAGGTTAGAGGTCAGGCAGGCCACAGACCATTAGTCCTGGAAGGAGTCAAGAACTAATTTTTTCAGAGCTCTCTGAAAAAATAATGAATATTTATATTACACTTTTCCTCCCAATGTTACAATGTGCTCTACAGGGAAGCAAACAATAAGAGCACACAACAAAGCAAGCAAACAAACAAAGACAAACAATGAAATGATAAAACACAAGGAGGATGAAAATAATATAAAAAGTTAAATAAAACATAAAAGGACAAAATTGGAATTGTTTTCCAGAATAGATTTAGAAAGAAATTGAAGAGAAGTTCAAATGTTGGGCATCTTTATCTGAAGTATAGTGCAACGAACCAAAACACAACATTGAAACAGGCTTATGTAAGGAGAACATTTTAACAAACAGTTGCCTATTTACACATCCAGCAGACACAGAGCAACATTAATTTTGAGCTTTTCTCCATCTGACAAATCTAAGTCCAGTATTTACTCTCTTTTGTTCTTTTTGGGTCTCCACCAACTTCTGACAGAAATATCTGGCTCCTTAACAACTGAATTCAATGGCTAACCATTAACTATGCATAGCCAAATACAACACAAATGAGAGCAGTGAGAGTCAATCGAAACAGTAAAGCTGCTCACTATAAAACCAAAACAATGAGCTGAAAGATCCCAAATGCTCAATAAAGCTGAGGGGAACTGTACAGGTGGGTGATAACGTGTTTATCCCCAAAACAGTTTATATCTTTGTTTTCTACAAGGTTTTGCAAAGTTTAAATATAGTCTTCCTCAGTTCTATCTCGGGGACAGAATTAAGTTGCTGTGTCAAATAGCAACTACTGTTAGTATTCATTCCTTTCTTACCTGCTGTTGGCCCTAGTTAGCATATAGTGCAAATGAGTCTCTGTGGAGTCAGTGAAAATAATTGCCTCATTTACCCAGACATCCGCTTCACTTTGATATTGAAATCCTCCTGCATTAATATGTAAACAGATGCATGCTCACATAGTTAGGCTTTCTCATACCCTCACAAACACATACACATAGAATTCCTCCATCAACTCAATGCTGTTTTTTTGCATATCAAGCATCAAAGCTAGCATTACATTTCACAACAGTGAGTCCAGTAATGGCTGCTCCCCACTGGGCATCTAATTCTTCATTTGTTCACATTACTATTGTTGATTTTTCCTTTCAGCGTTGCTTTTTCTTTTTCTTCAACTCTCTGAGTAACACACTTTCAATAGATGAGCTGGGTACAGCCATGCCCTTTGTTTGAATCACACAAGAAGTAGGCTAGCATTGACTTTTAAATGGCACTGGAGTGCATTTCAGCATGTTATTTCTATGCTTGAGTGATTCCTAATCAGGGTTATTTGTACCCCAGGGTGTACTTCTACATTTACCAGGGAGTATGTGGAAATATTGTAGGGTAGCTACAAGTAATGGATGTGTGGTTGAAAGAGCTAGCTGGAAAAAAAAAAAAAAAAGTTTGAAATTATTTTAAAAAGTAATTAATTAAATGTAATAAATAGCTTTAATGTTTGAAACAGCAAAAAGTAATGACTAAATGTTGAGATAACTAGCTAAGAGTAATGGTTAAAGTAGCTAGTTAAAAGTAGCCTAACAAATAAATGTTTGAAATAGGCTAGCTAGCTCAGCAAAGGATAAAAGGATAAAGGATAAAAATGGCTAGCTGAAAGCAATGAATAAATGGTTGAATTAGTTAGCGAAATGTAATAGATAAATGGATTAATATATTCAACCATTTGCTGTATCCATTACCTTTAGCTAGCTAAAATGATTGGGTGTGAAAGGGGCAGCTTCAAAAGGTTTGGTCAATCACAAACAAACTTTTTTTTTTTTTTTCCCACAAATTACATCAAGGATATCATTACATGGGCTTACAGACACTTTTCTTAAACAGCTGTTGGTAAACACAGTTGGTTTGCAAATTACTGCATTCTGTTTTTCATCCCCTGAGGCAGAAAATGACGCAAACATGGAAGTACCAAAAACTGGCCACATGAGGCTCACATCAACAGAGAGTCAATCCCCATAGGTCCCCATATTAAAATGCCCAACTTTACAGCAGAAATAAACATGTTTACAACATACAAGCCCAACATTTTTCTGAGAGGCCGACACCCTACATTTAAGAGTAGGCTTACAACTTTCCTTTTTGATAAAACTTACAGTTAGGGCTGGCTCAGGCTTGCCTTGGCCCTAGTTATGCTGCTATAAGATTAGACTGCAGGGGGACATGACACACTGAGCTCCTCTGTTCTTCTCTTGCTCTCCATCTGTATGCATTCATGTCCTACCAAGGCATGTTACTAACTTAGCTTCTTCACCGGAGTCTGTTTTTCATCTTGCAGTTTCCCATGGATAGTGGTTGAACCTGGATTGTGGATTATGGCTATGTCTTCTGTCAAGGCCCTGCCCAACATCCACTGCAACTGCTATAACTATTAATCAGACGTGCATTATTATTATACTACATATAGTTAAAAGTCTATTATCAGAGCAGTCACTGCGCCAAGAGATAAAAAGAATGGTCTGTATCAGCTCTTTATGGAAAGTGTCCTGAGACAACTTCTGCTGCAATTTGGCATTATATGAATAAAACTGAATTAATTGATCCAGCAATGTCTTTGTTCTCAATTATTGACAGTAAGAGTGTGTTCAGGTCACCTTCATGCCCTGGCTCTTTACCACAGAGTTTTCATTTAGGGACTGTCAATAAATTAGAGTCAGAATGACACAATGCCAATGCTGTTTTTCACTACCTTCTGTCATGATTTGGATTTTTGGTTTTGCTATTTCTTGTTTCATGTCAAAGTTACCATCCATGTTGTGCTTTGCTTTCTTTTCTCATCTGTGTGATTGTTTGATTGTTTTCACCTGTTCTTTGTTAGTCTTCCCTCCCCTGTGTATTTAAGGTCCTGTCTTTCCCTTACTATTTGCCAGATTCTTTATGCCTGTTGCATCCTGTGAACCTGACTTTGTGAGTGTTTTTCACCAGTGTCTCCTACACTCTTTATGACACCTTTGTGCAAACTTGCCCATATTAGTGAAAATTATGAACATAAGCACAATCACAATCAAGCACAGCATAAAGACTGTGGACTGCAGAGGACTCGTCACACTGTTTCTGATGCTTAGTGGCATTGTTCGTTTATTAGTGCCATCTATGTGTATAAATTAATCTTTAATTTTTGTTTTCATGTTAATCACCAGTGCCTGATTTCCTGTCGTTTTTTTTTTTTTTGGTTCCCCCTTTTGTTTCGTAAGTTCTCCTGCACCAATCTCCAGCTCCACCGTGTCTGCCACCACACCAACCAACCTCTTGCCCAGGAACTTCCTGTTTTGCCCTTATTCCCTTACTCAGCTATTGAGTCCAAATTCTGCCCAAATGTAACAATTTAATATATTTCTATATTAACTTCAAGGCCACAGACAGAAAAGTACAGACCTCTAGCAAAAATCTGGGGGTAGGGATTTTATCAAGTCTTTAATTTTTCATTGTTTTAGTGAGGTAAATATTAATCTGAGCACTGGTCCTCAATTACACTTGCTGTCTTTAAAAGCAGCAACAAAGATCTAAAATGGGTGAGGGTCAGCTGTTGTGAAGACTGGACAGAGGTGCTTCACAGGTACTGTTAACAATGAACTTTGAGCTCCCAGAAACCTGTCTCCATCATAACCAACAATGTCCAAATATTTAAGACTTTTTTCATCTCTAAATCATGCAGCCATTACTGCAATGTACAGTGTGATTTCATTGTGGTTGATTTCAGAAAAAGCTCATATTTGCACTGTAGCTTTTTATAAAGCTAGAAATAAATATTTTAAAGATTGATTTAGATTAATTAATTCTGGGATATTATGTTAAGGAAATGAAGTCCATGAAAGAGGGAGGCTTGAGGAGACAGCTAATAAAGATGGGTAAGACTATGAATGCAGGCAATGAAGACGATGAGCTTTCCAGTGTAAAACACAGAGCAGAAAGCATGACAGAAAACTGTGTAATACACAGCCACAATCTGACATAGAGATGACGGCGATGACTATATGAAGACTGTGGGACAGACGAAGAAAATTCCTACCTTAAAGGAGAAGTGCAACAATGCAAAAATACAGATGGTCATCGTGTACAAGCTGAGTACAGAAAGTACAGTACAAGTGATAGCTGTAAAAAGAATTCTCCTCAGCACAATGTGCATTTGATGGATTCAAGGCTGTCTACGATTTCTCCAAAAAAGCATGCCAAATCAATGGGTTAAAGAGATGAAGGCTGCGAACCTAACTAGAAGCCTCATCAAGGACATTTTCAAGAAAATGTCCTCTGAGGTGAGGAAGAGTGTAATGCTCCACAATTACTTGATGCTTGAACTCATGCTGACTCAAAGACTAAAGAGAGCAGCAGTCATACAGCATCATCAGAGGGCTATCTTCAGGCCATACCAATCAGTCCCTTTGTTGTACATTTACACACACACACACACACACACACACACACACACACACACACTGGAATGAAGATTGTAGCTGAAAACAGAAGACCATCACCCTTGATGCTACAGGTGGTCTGATACAGAAAATCCCTCATCAAAAGAATCCAGGCTTATACTAAGCTCTGGTTTTGCCAGGCATGGGCAAGGATACACCTTCCTTGCCTGTCATAGAACTGACCTCCAACCGCCATTCTGTTCTATTTCTCACTGGCTCATGGAGGTCAAGAGGAAGTCGTCTGACACAACAAAAAGAAAATAGTACAGTTTGAGACCGATTATAGTTGGGCTCTGATTGTTGTTAATCATAGCATTGTGCACATATACTTCAACAAGGCAAATATAAGGAGAATCTTTTAGTGTACCCAGAGCATTGAACTGATTCCCAACTTCATGGTGCTGCATCTGTGCTCTGTCCACTGTGTTACAAGCATTTGGCAAAAAGAATGATATTATTGGAAAGTCACATTTTGCACATGCTTTACAAGTCAGACAGGACCACGCCGACTGTGAAATCCACTCAGATGAGGCAGTTGGCAGAAAAAAACCATTACCTCTGTCCTGATCATCAGTGTGCTGTCAAAAAAAGCATATAGGGATTTTCCCATGGTGGAGTGGTTTGTTGCTTGGGAATCTGTCAGCCGGGAAAATGCACAACCTGTAACAAAGATGAAAAAGACATAATTAGCATACCAACTGTCATGTTGAGCTCTGCCTTAGTTTGGTCAAACACTTCCTGTTAAAAGTACCAGAGTGCAGCAGAGTTTGCATCCAAAATGTTTGCCTACAGAAAAGATATGTAGAGCACATAATCTGCCAATGATTATGTGCTCTACATATCTTTTGTAGAGTTTGAATACAAATTTATCTAATTGTTTAAAGTGAGTCACATTTAGTTACATTCATATTCATAAACAACACTGTAAGTTGATGTAATGATGAGAAGTTGGTGATTGATAAGTGTAGAGGTCAGTATTCAGTCAGTAATATTTATGGCTGATCTTTCCGCATCCCGTCTGCAGTAGTGATGATAAGGTGTACACAAATTGGCTATTCACTGGTGGTGTAAAATTATGTACCAACATTATGTATTGGCACCATACATGCAATCTGCTTAACTATTTAAAGTGTATTAACATTAACCTTTCTGAGGGAATATTTAAGGTTGAGGATGACAAAAGACAGGGTGGATGTTATGTGTCACCCTCTTCAACAGGATGGAAGCAGCCGTGGTGTTATTGCAGTCAAGGTAAGATGAGGAGATGTTGTTTTTGTCATGCCATGTAACAGATTTTTTTCTTGAAAAAATTGCTTAATTTCAATCAATTGATGTTAATGTAAATTTCAATGAGAAATGACATATCTGTCTTGGGAGGCCTTTCTAGTCATGGGTCCAGAAGTTACATTTGAGACATCCAAAAAGGAAATGAGGGGAGGGACAAAGGGAGAGGAGAGGCAAACCTCAAAGGCATCAGGTTCATATGCTGTGAATCCCAGTTCATGCAGTATATGTCATGTAATTCCATTTTCTCCCGCTCTCATCCGGGGCCGGGTTGCGGGGGGAGCAGCCTGAGCAGGGACGCCCAAACTGCCCTCTCCCCGGACACTTCCCCTAGCTCTTTCGGGGGGAACCCGAGGCGTTCCCAGGCCAGCCGAGCGACATAGTCGCTCCAGCGTGTCCTGGGTCTTCCTCGGGCCTCCTCCCGGTGGGACATGCCTGGAACACCTCACTTGGGAGGCATCCAGGGGGCATCCGATAGAGATGCACGAGCCACCTCAGCTGACTCCTCTCGATGTGGAGGAGCAGCGACTCTACTCTGAGCTCCTCCCGGGTGACAGAGCTCCTCACCCTATCTCTAAAGGAGCGCCCTGCCACCCTGTGGAGGAAAATCATTTCAGCTGCTTGTATCTGGGACCTCATTCTTTCAGTCATGACCCAAAGTTCATGACCATAGGTAAGGGTAGGAGCGTAGATTGACCAGTGAATCGAGAGCTTCGCCTTTTGGCTCAGCTCCTTCTTCACCACGACAGACCAGTACAGCGACCGCATTGCCGCTGCACCGATCCGCCTGTCAATCTCACGCTCCATCCTTTCCTCACTCGTGAACAGGATCCCGAGATACTTAAACTCCTCCACTTGAGGCAGGAACTCTCCCCCAACCTCGAGGGAGCAAACCACCTTTTTCCAGTCAAGAACCATGGCCTCGGACTTGGAGGTACTGACTCTCATCCTAGCTGCTTTACACTCGGCTGCGAACCGCCCCAGTGTATGCTGAAGGTCCTGGCTCGAGGGAGCCAACAAGACAACATCATACGCAAAAAGCAGAGATGAAATCTGCTGGCTCCCGAACCGCCCCTGGCTGCGCCTACAAATTCTGTCCATAAAAATGATGAACAGAACCAGTGACAAAGGGCAGCCCTCCTGGAGTCCAACGTGCACCAGGAACAGGTCCGACTTACTGCCAGCAATGCGGACCAAGCTCCTGCTCCGGTTGTACAGGGACTGTACAGCCCTTAATAGAGGGCCTCCAACCCCATACTCCCAGAGCACCTCCCACAGAATGATGCAAGGGACACGGTCGAATGCCTTCTCCAAGTCCACATGTGGACTGGTTGGGCAAACTCCCATGAACCCTCAAGCACCCTGTGGAGGGCATAGAGCTGGTCCAGTGTTCCACGGCCGAGACGAAAACCGCATTGTTCCTCCTGAATCCGGGGTTCGACTATCGGCCGGATTCTGCTCTCCAGTACCCTGGAATAGACTTTCCCAGGGAGGCTGAGGAGTGTGATTCCCCGATAGTTGGAACACACCCTCCGGTCCCCCTTTTTAAAAAGAGGAACCACCACCCCAGTCTGCCAGTCCAGAGGCACCGTCCCTGACTGCCGCGCGATGTTGCAGAGGCGTGTCAACCAAGACAGTCCTACAACATCCAGAGACTTGAGGGACTCAGGGCGGATCTCATCCACCCCCGGTGCTTTGCCACCGAGGAGCTTGCACTTCAGTCCCGGTGATGGATGAAACGACCTCCGAGTCCCCAGTCTCTGCTTCCTCTACAGAAGACATGACAGTGGGATTGAGGGGATCCTCAAAATATTCAAAAATATTCAAAATATTCCTTCTAACCCGACAATATCCCCAGTCGAGGTCAACAGCTCCCCACCTTCACTGTAAACAGTGTTGACAGAAAGCTGCTTCCCCTTCCTGAGGCGCTGAACGGTTTGCTAGAATTTCTTCGAGGCCGACCGGTAGTCCTCCTCCATGGCCTCCCCGAACTCCTCCCAGACCCGAGTTTTTGCTTCTACAACCGCCCGAGCCACTGCACGCTTGGCCTGCCAGTACCTGTCAGCTGCCTCAGGAGTCCCATGGGCCAACAAGGCCCGATAGGACTCCTTCTTCAGCTTGACAGCATCCCTTACTTCCGGTGTCCACCACCGGGTTCGTGGGTTGCCACCACGACAGGCACCGGTGACTTTTCGGCCACAGCTACAGACGGCTGCATCAACAATGGAAGTGGAGAACATGGTCCATTTGGACTCGATGTCTCCAACCTCCCTCGGAATCTGGTCGAAGCTCTCCCGGAGGCGGGAGTTGAAGACCTCCCTGACAGCGGGTTCGACCAGACGTTCCCAGCAGACCCTCACAGTATGTTTGGGTCTGCCAAGTCTGTCCCGCTTCCTCCACTGTCAGTGGATCCAACTCACCACCAGGTGGTGATCAGTTGACAGCTCAGCCCCTCTTTTTACCCGAGTGTCCAAGACATACCACCGAAGGTCAGATGATACGACTACAAAGTCGATCATTGACCTCCGGCCTAGGGTGTCCTGGTGCCACGTGCACTGATGGACACCCTTATGCTTGAACATGGTGTTCGTTATGGACAAACTGTGACTAGCACAGAAATCCAGTAACAGAACACCACTCGGGTTCAGATCGGGGAGGCCATTCCTCCCAACTCTACACTGCTGTTCGGCCCGTAAGCCGAAACAACAGTGAGAGACCTATCTCCGACCCGAAGGCGCAGGGAAACGACCCTCTTGCTCAGCGGGGAGAACTCCAACACATGGCGGCTGAGCTGGGGGGCTTGAGCAAGCCCACACCAGCTCGCTGCCTCTCACCGCGTGCAACTCCAGAGTAGAAGAGAGTCCAGCCTCTCTCAAGGAGTTGGGTTCCAGAGCCCAGACTGTGCGTAGAGGTGAGCCCGACTATCTCTAGCTGGTACCACTCAACCTCACGCACTACCTCAGGCTCTTTCCCCCCCAGCAAGGTGACATTCCATGTCCCCATAGCCAGAGTCGTCGTCCAGGGTTTGGGTCGTCGGGGCCCCCCCCCACGACTGCCACCCATACCACAAAGCACCGGCCCCTTCTGAACCTTCCTGCGGGTGGTGGGCCTACGGGAAGGTGGGCCCATGTCGCTTGTTTGGGCTGCGCCTGGCCGGGTCCCATGGGCAAAGACCCAGCCACCAGGCGCTTGCCTGCAAGCCCCAACCCCAGGCCTGGCTCCAGGGTGGGGCCCCGGTAACGCCAATCCGGGTGATGTATGCTTCCTCGAATTCTTTTCCTTCATAGGGGCTTTGTCATGTAATTCTTCTGTTTCAATTTTTGATGAGTGCACTTGCGTGCAGCTTTAAGGACTCTGTGATCTGGACATCCCATTACAGACTGGGCGTACAGATGTTGTGATGCAGCAGTTGCAATGTGGAATCGCGATGTAGACATGATGAGTTCGCTTGAGTGTATCTGAGAGAAAGGCAGCTCATACAAGCATGTAAATGCCTTGGTATCTAATAGCAAAATGATAGCAACATAAAAATAAACCAGTTTCACTTGAACAGGTCCATTGTGATGATTGTAGAAGATGCTTCTGTGTCCAATTTAGGAAAAGATCATGGTTTGACTTAAAATAAGTACAGTAGTTTCATTTGTTACATATGTACATTAAGTTACGTACATTACAATACTTCACTTAAATCAACCAACCTCCTTTAGTTTCACACAGGACACAAACCCCAGTCTCCTGGATGAAAATCCTGTGCTTGACATATCAAACCACCCCACCTTCCTCCAAACACAGACTTTTCTTGCTCTATGCACTGCATGATTTGAGGTGCTGGGAATGAGAATGCACTGTCTGCACTGTAAATGGTAGTAAAGGGCTACCCAGTGCCTTAAAAAGTGACACCAAAAAGTCCTGCAACATTCAGCTTCTGAGACTCCAAGTGGTGCTGCGACCAGCTTAAATATTGACAGTTCTCCTGTATGAAAAAAATGCTACATCCATAGAGTCAATTGTGTCAAATACCATTGCTTGAAATCAGTGAAAGGGTCCACGAAGAGTTCATCTGACATGGCTGTGGAGGTAAGCCGGACAAGACAGGATGGGGACCACTGCCACATGTACATGATGGAGGGTGAAAAGAGGAAAAGATGAGCGAGGGTGGGCTTTGGGGTTTGTAATATTTGCAGGTTTGGGTCTGAGAATCCATTCATACATATTTTGATATACAATTAGCCAGAATGCAATATTCATGGCTGAATTTTAGAGCACAGTACATTTAACTCCAGGATTTTCAGCAGTTATGTGTCAGTTGCCTCACTGTGTGAATATTGATAGTAAATGGAGGTTATTTCACCCCAGTGTCCTTTATGGTTGAGTTCAGCTGATAGGAGCTGATGAAATTTCATATCAGACCTTATAATGGTGGCCGTGCCGATCATCATAATTGGACTTGCTCTGGGGCAAATAGTGAGAGTCTGGACTGCTCCCAGGTTTGTTCCCACTGCTGGAAAATTGTATTCAGTTTTGCTGAAAACCAGCATGTGTGTTCAGCAAAGCTTCCCTGTGTAAAGTAATATGAAGATAACATCAAATAATCAACACTTTAAACATTTTCCAGTGTGCTCATATTCTACTCCAGCAAATCATTTGGCAGGGTCAGGTGATAAGGGAATAATAGGCAGTGTGGCCTATCCAGCTTTGACTCCCGATATGATGCTTTAATTTGCTTCTAAATTAAATGAAACATTTTTCTTCGCAGCTGTTCCTGAACCACTCTACAATCTCCAAGTCCTCGTTTTTTTCCCCACGTGCTCTTATTTATTTTGCAAACCAAATGGAGTCAACCAAGTGATCAATGCACTCTTCCTCTAACTTTTTATTCACAACATCTGCTGCTAGATTCTCAGAGCTTTTGGCAGGTCATTTGGCTGGAAAAATATTCAGTGTCTCCATTGCCGCATGCTCCTGGAAGAACCTCAACATCCCTTTTATGTTTTATTCATTCATTTTCCAAACCTACTTACTCCTGTTCAGGGTCACATGGAGTTGGAGATCTATCCCAGCATGCACTGAGTGGAGGGCAGAGATACACTGTTCATATGCAGACGCCCAGTCCAACGCTCAGTTTCATACCTGTGGGCAATCAGTTATTATTTATTATTATTATATTATTGATGTCCAATAATCCAAGTGTAAACTGGCACTGGGCAATTGTGAAATATTCTGGGCTGTAAGGGTTTTGTCAGTAAACTGAGAGCTGCTTCACATCTCTGCCCAGTCACCCTTGTAATGAAAACAAACACAGCCTCAAGGTGTTACTTATGAGACTGGATTTATAAAGCAAGGTCAGACAAGAGAAGAGAAAACAACAGTCTATAAAAGTGATATCAGTATTCATGTTTCCTCTGGCTCATCCTTGAAACATTCTGATATTGCAGGTTTACCAACACCTTTCTTAAATCGATTTGTTCATCTTCCAGGAAAACACTAGCCTCTTCTGAACTTCTCCTCAGCTTTATCTATGATTTATTTATTTATTATCCAGGATTCATTCTTTTCTAAGTATGGCTCACTGCTGTCAATCAGGCAACACGCCTCCTGAGGATGGCTGATTCGCGGCCTGCTGGCACGACTCTGCATGCCTGATATCATCATCTCTGACTAATAACATTATAAACATTGATTGTCTGATATGAAACCCTCCCCAAAATAGGTGCTTGAGAAAAATCCCAAATAACAAGCAGTAGCTACAGCTCTTTGACTTCCCTCGCTGTGAAGTGAGCAGTATGTGTCAGCCAGAGAGTTCAATCTGAATCTTTTGCGCTCCTCCCCCAGAGACAGTTAATGGTGCCGATATTGGGGATTCAGCTCTTTCGGGATTCCTACAGATAGCAGTTTTCCTTCCATTTAGCTGGTATTAATTACATTTTTAAGTGTGTGCCTTATACAGTGATAACTGTATGCAAGCTGTTTCTATGGAACCAGAGAAGCATAACATCCATTTAACCACAGCAAGATGATATCCCCACAGCTGCTTCATTGATCTGGGCGACACAGTAACAAGAGAGTTTCTAGCTTTCACTATGGTTGAAAATGGATTTTTGCCTTTTTTTATAATCCACAGGGAAAATGTTTCACGTTATGTCTAATAATAGCATTCAATTTCACCTACTTAATTAAAAGATTGTTCAAAAGAAATTAATCAGAGTTTAACCTGCATGTTGCTGGAAGGCGACTCTGCTTGAGTCAGAATGAAGATGATGAACAGAAGAACAATTCTGCATTTCACACATCATACAGTAATTAAATGTTGGTATCATGGCGTTTCTAATCAGTGGTCTCTTGCCTTTGTTATGCGTGTAGATCACAGCCATGCAGTGATCCAAACACACAGTAAAGGCTGAAGACAGCAGTTGGCCTTGGACGTTTTTATTGGAAGCATTTGTGGCACTTTAAAAAACACACTTGAGAGCACATTGAACTTGATTACAAATTGGGACAGACAATAACATAAGCATTACATGACAGCTAGACCAAAGCCACTGTAAACACTAATTAGTACAAGAAACAAGTAACAAGAAAAGGGTATTCACAAAGTACAGACTAACTTTGAAATAAGATACTTGTCCCTCACGCTGGGGGCAAACAATGTATCATCAGTTAAAGAACAATATTCAGTCCCAGAGGACGTACCACAACGTAATTCTTCTAGGAAACATACTGTTCGCCCAACATAGGTTTTACTTTGAGTGTTGTGTTAGGAGCACACAGGTTCACAGAAAAACTGAATTAACAAACCAGCAACAATAAAACAGCTGTAATAAGAAAAAGAGTAGCTTCAGATAATGCTCCAATAGAAGAGTAGATAAAAGATGTCTGTCCAAGTGCACCAGCAGGGGTTAACAGCAATAGAATGCCCAACATTTCATTTAATATTCTATCCGTCTTTAGATAGTCGTCCACATTGACCTTGCAAGGAAATATGGGCAGTCATGTTTCTTTCAGACAGATTAAACAAACAAGGGCAAAGAGCTCTGCTGGAAAACCCAGCACAGGCATGATCTCCATGCTGGTTAGTGCTGGTTTGGTACATCCCTCCTTTAGTCTCAACATTGTCTGGTTTTTCTGGCAATACAGCCTGTACAACATTATAACAACTTGCATTAACAGTGTTACAATCATCCTCTTTATAAATTGTTCTGGAAGTAAAGGTTTCATTGATTTTATGCAAAGACATTGTTAAGTGACTGACAGCTGGAGCATTTCATTCATCAGTACAAAAGATGGAAAACTGTTAGAAAATACCACCTTTAATAAAAATTCAAATGTAAAACCATGTTGACATAAAAACTTCAGATTCACAAGTACAAAAATACTTTCAGAACTCCAATATTTAGTTTTTGTCTTGCAAAAAGACCTGTTGAAGGATTAAAAGAATGTTTGAGATTCCTTATTCAAGAAGGAGTTGACAATGGCCATATGTTCTTTGTGGGATGCCAAGCACTGAGTTATTTGATCTGGAGTATTATTTTACTTTATTTTAACGCATCACTGCATTCACATGCGGTAACAAAACACCTTTGTCTTCTCCAGAAACCTACGTCTGTATTTATTAAACTGCTTACAGTGAAAATTTAGACTTGGAATCAATCTCTCATATTTCATTTGTAGGAAGCCCTGGTCATATGCTCAGGTGGACTGAATATTTTCTGGGACCATATTTGATACTCAGGTGCTTATTTAGAACAACTTATAGGAGACAGAGCTGCAGAAGAAGGACTGGACGGTACATTACTGAAAAAAACAGTAAACATTTACAAACAAAAAAGCCACTTAACAAGTGAGAACGTGAGCATGTGTATGTATAGTGATAAAGCAAAAAACGCTATTTTTCAACCACTCTCAAAAGTCTTGACCAACGCCGGCAGGTCTGAGAGGCTACAGCCAATAGCATAGATGCTCACAGGCACAATGGTGCTTTGAGCTAAATGCTAATGTCAGCATGCTCTCAATGACAATGCTAACATGCTGATGTTTAGCAGGCATAATGTTCAAGATTATGTTGGCATGCTAACATTTGCTAATTAGCAGGTATAGTGGATTTTGCACCAGGTACCACTTCCTTTTTTTTTAGCTAAGCTAAGCTGAGCTAACTAGTTACTGGCTATAGCTTCATAGGTTTATTCATTTGACTCAAATAAGCAAGTTTTCTCAAAATGTCCAACTGCTGTATTTCCAATTTGCTGCATGAAGCTTGCTGTCACCCCTCAAAGCAAGAGTCTAATGTAAACTGGCCTCAGGTGCCCTAGAATATTGTAGGCAAGAAGAGAAAAGACAGTCAGAGATTCAGGTGGATTCACAAACACACACACACTAACTGACGGAGGGAAAGATGACAGACATTTCAAGGGAGGATAAATATAGGTCTTGCATCCTGCACAGATGGGGGCTGACACGGTAAGACATGAACCCACGGATGACATTGGCTCTGCAGGATTCTGCTCATTTGTCAGCTGCAGCCCAGGCCTGGACATCAGCGGCTAACCTGAGGGGATGATAAGGAAGACCCCGGCCTGCTGAGAGGCGGCTAGCAACATCCCACCAACAGCACCAGTCTTATCTAATCTTCTCCATGGATGAACAGAAGATTGGGGAACAAATAAGTAAGAGGCGTTTCAGGGTTGAGATGATGAAGAGGTTCTGTTGTTGGTGGTGAACTCAGTTTTCTCTGGATGGACTGGTTTCTTTTATTTTGTCACCTCCTGTGACCACAAACATTTTCCACCAGTGAAAGTCACTAAAACTAACATTGTGACAGTTGCATTAGCACCATAAACTGCACTAGACACCAAACAAGCAAGACTACAACAGCATGCAGTACTCTCTCACTTATCTATTACTAGATATTGACAAACATACACTGACAAAGACCTCATATTTTTAATTGCCTAAAATCTGGAAGACAATTCAGGAAACAACTTACATACACAAAAATGACACAACTAATGTGACTGTGGACTGCTTACGACACTTTGGTGGCTCAGGCTGGGCCTAATAAAGCTGCAGCCGGCGTTTCCCAGATGAGTAAAATTTCTTTAGTAAACTGTCTTGTCCCTGCTGCCTTTGCTTGCTTGGTGGTTACATCAATCCTACAGCCTATTTCGTCCTGGTTAGGGAGACGCCAGAGAATTCGGCTGAATCAAACATTCAAATCCAAGAAGACACATACAAGCTAATACTGAGCAGAAAAGGCAGTTTTTGCACTCAATATGTGTTCTGTTGGAAAAATCATTTGTATTAACATCATATGCCAACAAGAATCTTTGTGATTAGTAGAGTAAAAGAGTTTATGAGCTTATTTGGTGTGGAGTTCCTGGTTTAAGCCACCACTTCATTGGTATGAAATCATTGCCTGTTCTGCCTGTGGTGAAAGAAAGAGAACTGAAGGACAATATAGCAAGAGAGATAATTAAAAAAAAAAAAAAAAAAAAAATTAAATTGAAGAGAGAGAAAGAGAAAAAAAAAAGATTTTAAACTGTTAACAGGAAAGATATCTTATCTTTCCAGAAACTGCAAACAGTTTTGATTCAATCCATTTTTCATCCAAAAATTGTCTCCATTGAATCTGATGAGTGTGGATCATCAGTGGATTATTCAATGTAACAATGGACACCGAGATGCTGAGATCTTGGAGATAGATGTTGCTGAAAATCCATTCATCTCCACTGTTTTGGGGCAGAGACTCAAATCTCCTTCGCAGATAAAGTTACAGTACAGTACAGTAGTACTGTTAGACTATTGGCATCACTAGATGTACCCAAGACACAAGTACGTGAGAACATTTTGTAATTTTGATGGATTGATCTGACCTAATCGTAACACACAGAATAATATACCAGCGTATGGAATAAGAAGTGTAAGTGAAATGGAAGCTGCCTTGACATCCTGTGCTATCCTCCCATTTCTCAAGAGGATTTCAGTTGAGATTTACTGTAAAATCCCATTTCCGTCAGACAAAAAGATCTCTCTATTCCAAATATCTCTCTATTCTTAAGTGATGGATGGTTCAGTGGTGTTTACTCAGAGGGGAGGGATAGAAAGCTCGACAGACGGGTCATACCTGCTTTTTGAATCTGTTAGCTACTGTGTGCATTTGATTTTCAAAGATAGTCATCAGCACTACTGGGAGGACGAAAGCAGATCGATCAGAGGCAGGAAATGGACTGTACTAAACTGAAACAGACTGAAAAATTCTCCTGTAATCACAACTGTGTTCAATTAGCCTTAACATGATTGCTGGAGGGACCAAGGTACTTTGTGGTTCAAGCAAGATGAGCTCAAGCGTGACAATTGTGTCTGCACATAGATTACACTTACAGCGACGCGTTTAACGACACCAAGGTATCAGAGGAGAAACACTAGGGCAGACATTTTAAGCCTTGAGCTTGCCAGCAAGTCTGTCACTAGAAAGCCGCTCAGGTTTCAGAGGTATGAGCATTCAAATTGCACTCTTGTGTTTCCCCTCAGCTGACACTGATGCTCAGTGAATGAGCATGAGGAACACATGTATTGGGACACTGTTTGAGCACCGAGGATGAGGTGAAGCTCGCCATAAAGCTGCGGGGTATTGAGAATGTTGTGGAGTGTGATATTAGGGCCAACGCTTCCCACCAAGAGGTCTACAAGCCGTAACGACCTTTGAGCATCACCAGCACAGCAGCTATGACAGACAGCGTCTCTCAGCCAGAACAAGACAGAGAAAAAGATGGCGGAGAGTTAGAAGTGTTCTCCAAACAGACGAATATGAAAGTATCCTGGAATTGCAACTTACACTCATCTACACTCACTTTTCCACACTGGAGGAGGTCATAGTTGTGAGTGGTAAATCTGTCTTTATTGTCATGATGAACACAGGGTGGGAAGAGAAAGCCTGGCAGGCAGCAACAAACACCATGCAGGCTACTACAAAGCTATAAACAACCCGCTATTGTAGTTGGAGTAACTAGACCTTATAAAAGGAAATAAATGCTGCACAATTTGGACAATTAGTAATTTCTAAAAATGTCATCTCCCTGTAATCCTTGGTAATAACACAACTGCTTGCTGTTCACTCGCTCTTAATGCATTTTATGTTGCACCAGGCTATTTTCCATTAGTCAGAGGTTTTCTCCTCAGAATTGTAATTTATTTTTCCCTCCCCCGTCCTCCCTCCTCTCTCGCTCACCCTCCCAACTGTGCTTATTTCTCCACACAGCACCTGCCTGTTCCAGCGGTTACTTTCTTCTGTCTTAGTCAATCACCTGCTGACAAACAGAGGCCTGATCCACCACACAAACCTACTGAGAGACAGAGAATAAACACACCTGAAGTGGAAATGCAACAGGACACTTGTTCATTCAAAGGTTACATGTTTCAAAGTCCCTTGACAGCTAAATAAAAGCAGTTTGCCCACTCCAAAGTGGGGAAGGTATTTCATGTAATCATAATTCTTTCTTTCTGTTCCCTGATGTTAATCTTATACTAAATAAAAAACTAAATTAAACCACAGATGATGAAACACTGTACAACAGCGTTGATGCACAGGCTTTTTAAACTTTGACTCCAAGGTCCTACCTGTCAAATCCTCGTCGATGATTCCTCTTCAGCGTTAATCACACAGCACTCCTCAGCTGCAATCTAGACCAACCCTGATGCTCACATATTGGCTTAATGTAACACATGCCACCAGATAAAGCACCTCATTTCCCACAAACACTTTCCCTCTGGCCACAAAATGTCAAGCTACCATTCGCTAATTTACTTTCTTTATGGGCTCACTGCAGCTCTTCAGCATAGATGTGTTTCCAAACTGGCCATCACAGAGGCGTGAATTACTTTGTTTTAATGAGATCCCCCTCAATAACAGGAAATCTGCATGTTAAGTCTCTGGACTGTTTGAAATGCCGACAGCTGATATTGTCCTGGAGGAAATAATATATCGAAGAGGTTAATGTTTCTCCTGACACTGTAGAGCGGTGATGGAAGTATTTGTCAATCAGTGGCCTCAGGTTATAATGTATAATGACCTCATGTTGTTTTGAGAACATTAGCTTCTGTCTTTATTATCTAAATTAGATTAAACATGTCTTCCTCCTCCCATCTACAAGATTTATCCGTGAAAATAGATAAAATGTTAACAAAAAATACTTATGGAAAGTAAAAACTCACAGTCAAAAGCATTAGTCTTTAAAAACTATGACTTTTTCAAGGCTAACAATGACATAATACTATAAATACAAAGTTTGGATGACTAAATTAAAATTGTAAGATAAATGGGGAACTCCACATTGATTTTACACATTAAAGTAAGTATACTGCTGCATATATGAAGAAAGATGTCTGAAATGAAAAAAAATCTGGGGGTTTGAAATTAGAAAGTGAGTTGACCAGACCACCACAGCCCTCACTTCATCTCTACTTGAGATTTGTGGCTTGAGGTAACATTAGCAACTACTAGAATGATAATGTTGGCTTAATTTATCACGATTTAGATTTTTTTCTGATGGAAATGGATTTCCACAGTTTGGTGAATGACAGTGTAACATGTCATCTCCCTGCAGTGCTCCTCACCTGCTCTACATACTCTAGCAAAGAGCTTTCAGTCACACGTTCCTTCCTGCTAATTTATATTCCCAAAAAAACTAATTTTGCATTCATATTAAAGTTATTTATTAGCTGGTTTTGTTCGAGAGTGTCTTACACAATCATCTTATTGTCTCCTCACTGGGTAAAAAAATAACACTAATTTACAAGCTGGTGAGAATTAAAAATGTTAATTATGACTAAATGCATACCATGTTATTAGAGCATAACATCCTTTAATTTTTTGTACTTGAGAGTCTGTACAAATGTGATTTTATGCAGGGAGTTGAATAAGCAGAATGAATAAGTGAATATGACTGCATGCCTGTAACAGTCTCTCACCATGATGCTCCTGATGAACCATTGTAAAGTCCCAAATGTACTAATGTGGCTTAGATGTGAGCAAAGTTGTTCCAGGTAAAACTTTTCAGCAATATCAAAAAGCTAACCAATAGGTAAAAGGCCTATGGACACGCGAACATTACACCCATTCAAGAGTGTTGAAAATCTCATTCCAAATCCACAAGCATGAAGCTACTACAGCGTCCACTCCTCTGTGAAGACTGTCCACCAGATTTTGGAATCTGGCTGCAAGGATTTGCTCCCATTCAGCCACAAGAGCATTAGTGAGGTCAGCCACTGATGTTGACCAATAAGGCCTGGCTCACAGTCAGCGTTCCACTTCATCCTGCAAGTGTTGAATGGGTTGAGGTCAGGGCTCTGTGCAGTTCTGCCAAGTTCTACCTAACCAAAGTCAGAAGATGTGACATTTTGCACTGTGGAAGCGTCATGTTTAAACAGAGAAGGGAGTTTCCAAAGCAGTTGACATAAAGCTGGAAGCACACTATACTCTGAAATATCCCAGTCAGTCAGTTTATGCATGAAGCACCCTTTATCATTAATTAACGATCAAGTTGAGGAGTATCGCCACGCTAAGGCTGGCATTGAGAGTTGTTGTTCATCGTAATGGTGGATCATTATCTGCATCATCTGTAACCAGCCAATAACAGGCTGCCTTAGTTATGAGTGCCTCAGTGAGACAAAGCAGGGGTTTTTGATATTTCTTTCCATATTTCCAAACAGCTCTCTCTTTAGCAAAATGTCTCATTAATTCTGGGTCTGGTCTTGGCACTGTCTAATTCTCACATGACCCCACTTGAACTTGACTCCCTGAACCTAACTATGATAACAGCTAATGTCATAAATCCGCAAGAACCGTGTAATGTGGGGCAAATTGGGACCCTTGGTGTGCTTCACCTCTTTTAGAGCAGAAGCATGGAAATGGATAAATCTCCAGGCTCACACAATGGCAAATACACGTCATTTGGATGTATCAAGCTTTTATGGATCATGGGCAGAGTGTTTATGGTATTGAGGGCAGAATGAAATCCTTTTGCAATCCATTCAGGTGTTGAGGAAAAAGCTCCTTCTGACCCAGTATAATCAAAGGGCCTGAAACAGTGGTGGCAGTGTCCACCTTGTCTGTGCTACATTTCCTGTGCACACCTTTGCTATGCAAAGGAGACAAACAGTGCCTTATAATTCTGCCTGCTTTCAAATCTCTGCATGCATGTTCTTTAGAGTAGTGCTTCCCGACCTTTTTGTCTGAAGAACCCCCACACCAACCCCATCCATCACACTTTGTTCATTTGTTGAATGACCTCAAAGAAGGTGTTAAATAGTACTTCATAAAAGTGGACAGTTTTTTTTATTTTATTTTTTTTCATTTGTTTAATTTTTGTCAATTAGTTTTAGCTAATTATTACCTCCACTGAGTTTTCGGTTCCTTTTTTTGGTTTGTTTGTCTGCTTGTCAGCCAGATTATGTAAAAACTAGCGGCCTGACTTTCATGAAACTTGGTGGAAGGCCATAGCAGGGGCCAAGGAGGAATACCTTAAATTCTGGAGTTGATCAGAATCACCTGGCGGACACATTTCGTTAACATTGCGAGGTTGTGTATTTGACACTGACAGGCTACATGCAATATGTCTTAAAATCCAGGAGATGGCAGTAAAGGTCAATACTGACAAAACATAGCCAATTGTAGAAATATGATGACTCCATATCACAATCCACACTCAGCCAAAACATGCAGTCGCTCAAACTTGATTAAGAAAAGGAGATGTTATGAGCTCTGGGCAGGGGTTTGGTTTCATGATAGAACCAGTACAATTACAATAACACTTTTTGTCAAACTAAGGAGTGGCTGTGAGAAGTACACACCTATGTGCACACATATCATGCAATCATACTCTTACCCACATCCAATTGTGAACTGTCTGCAATAAAGGACAACGTTTGAGCTATGCAACAATACCGAGCGTGAACCAGTGTGTAATATTTAGGGGGATCTATTGGCAGAATAAGGAAGAAATGGAATCTAATATTCATTTGTCTGTTTTCACTGGTACAATCACCTGAATATAAGAAATGTGTTTTTGAAGCATTTCAGTGAGGTGATGATAACACTCTACGTTCTAAGATGTTTCTCAAGAAGGACCAGATCCTCTTTCTGCCCCATTACACTGTCATGTTGTACTTACTGATGACTGTGAGGATTTATTTATTTATTTATTTATTTTAATTGCTATCCTTCAGTCTTTCCATGTTTTGTGGCAAGTGAAGTGTATAAGAACCCCATGGAGTACAAATACCCCCCACTGGAATGCTCTTCTGGAGGACATGAGAAAACCCAACTGAGACAGCTTGATGGTTGACATCATTTTTACTTTATGTGTAAGAGGTATTGAGTTAAACTCTTGGGTGACCCCTTTTGTGTGAATGCTTCTGGTGCTTATAAAGGTTACAACAGGCTCAGAGTGGAAGTAGAAGCTTCTGTCATTGCAGTCACTGTCACATCTCTCTGTCCCTAATTATTCCAAGGAACTCCACCTCCTCTTCTGCCATCTTGTGTTCATTTTCAAAATCTCCTTGAGAGCGTGTGTTAAAGAGTGAAGTCTAGTGGCTGGTGGCAGAAATCAGTGGTGGGGATATAATGTAAAAATATGTCTGAAGCTGAGCCAGTTTCAACTGAGTAATATTCTGCTCCTCACTTCACGACTATAGCTCACTTTGAGATAAGAGACCAGCTGACTCCTTATAAATGGCCAAGATGCCATGTTCTTTATTACAGAGGATTGTATAGGAATGGAGCCCTGACCAACTGCTCAGCAAAATGGCCACCTGTATAATTATAATTCTTTCTGAGGAACAGAAACAATTAATTGGCTGCAAAAAAAACTCTGCAATCTCTCAAAAGCTATCATTTTGACCATCAAAGTGACAGCTCCACCTGCAATTAAGAGATCACAAAGCATACAACCATATGCATTTGATATTTACAAAAGAAATACATATATTAAAAGATTTTTTTTTAATTAAAAAAAAAGACATTTACTGTTCTTTAAAGCAGGGTTGTATGCAAATTTCTTCATTAAATTATGTAACACAGCTTTAAATGTGCATATAAATCCAAATATATCAAGTTTTTTTCTCCAGCTCATCTCTGCTTGGAGACTTTCTCAGTGCCAATATATTGTACCTTCAGCTGATGGCCCACCTGCCTGAAATTTGGATTGTTGCTAAGAGTTAGGTCACAAGGCCTGATACCACTCTGCACACTAACTATGATGACAGACAGCAGTGTTCTTGCATCGACACTGGAACATAAAAATCTTGCACATAAAAATCATAGCTACAGTTCAAAAGAGGTATTTAATACCAGCAAGGGTTCATTGCATGAAGTGACAACAGCTTCACTGCTTAGAGAGTGGTAAGGTATAACTGTTATGCAAGCCTTCAAATTTACATTCTCATGAAATACCTGGTTTATAAGCCAAGATATGCAACTATCACCTCATGGGGAATGTACTGTAAACCACAATAAACACATGGGTCAAGACTCAGCAATGTACCTGCACCTGAAAGATAAGGGACGCTCAGTCAAGGGCAACAACATACACATCGTGGATAGGAAAGCCAGATGGTTTGAAAGAGGGGTGAGGGAGGCTATTTACATAAAAGTAGAGTAACCATCCGTCAGCAGAGAAGGAGGTTTACGACACAATTTATCCCCCACCTACATTGCTGTCCTTTCATCCCTTCTCAGGAGATTTAACTACTATTCACATTTAGCTTCATGTGACAACTCCAATGACTGTCATTTACACTTGGCCTGAGGTGACTCCACAGCTTTAATGACTGCTGTTTCACAGCCAGGAGCACTAACGACCCAAGCGGTATCAGTAACCTTCATAAGGACCCGCAGGTTAAATACCTGGGACTCCCCACCACAGTCAGAACTGAAGAAGCTCCTTGGACGAGAGGCAAAATGATTTCAAGTTTCTACAAAAAAGTCCATTTGGACTAGATTCAATCCTCCTTGGATAACTATCACCTTGTTAGCTTTGGCAGAGTGCTGTATGGATGTTCGAAATGCATCTGTGAACCACAGATTACCAGTAATCTGTCAGGAAGAGAAGGCTGTTGCATCTTTTCACAGCATCAAACCACTGCCAGTATAAAGTGTATACATGTCTTTCAGCACGGGAAGACATAGGCGTCAGGATAGCTTCAGGATACAGAGCTATTCAAGATCCCAGTTGATTTAAAGCCACTATAATCAATATTTTTCTGAGTTAATTAAGAAATAACTATGTACAATGAAAGGAAGAGCGAGAGAGTGCGGTATCTGCTAGGTGTTAAAACATGCAACTGTTAAAAACTTGTTTCCACTGCTCTCCAAAAGGCCAAAAGCTGTTAATGCAAACTACTACATTACACTTATTTTTGCTTTATTAGCTAAACACACACAATACATTGCAGGAAAAAATAATTGTATCCTGCTCTGTAAAGGCGAAGTTGAATGACATTCACATAATTCAGATCAGACCTTTGGATATTATTAAGAAAAACATATCAAATTGTCAAAAGTGTCAAAAGAAAAATCTTTATTTAAAAAAGTATACACAATTCGGAACACAATGTTTCATTCACTGAAATCGGTAAGATTACAACAGAATGCTTCCTTCCTCTTACTTCACCAGACCATCATTTTATCCTGACATGGACACTCAATAAGATCATTTTATCTTGTTATTAGAGCCTTTCCAAATCACATGTCTATATGCAGGATGATGACAACAACACTAAATATCAAACAGTAACTGTGGAGGCAGGCAGAGCAGAAAATAAGCCTTCAAAAGAAAAAAATACCGGCTTCTTGTTTCTGGGGTCCAGTGGTCGATGCGAGTGTTTCATGGTAACACTGGGACAAACAATCTGTTGTAGCATTGATGGAGAATTAATCTGGTCCAAGTCTGAGGGTGGGGCTCTGTGTAGTCCAGGCAGACTGCTGCTGTGTGCTTCAGTCTAAAAAGTATTACGTGCCTCTGTGGGTCGATGCTGCTGAGCCAGCTTACCGTAGCCGCCTCTGGCTGGGTCATAGTCCTGCCTGTACTCATCTCTCACCTACAGAAGAAACAAAAACACAACCTGGCGGCATGAGTGCACACACATCTTTCATAATGTTAGTGGAGAGGTCTTATTCTATAGTTCCCCCGAACCCCACCCCTCCAAACCACAATAAGGCAGCTCTTAATTATTTATGTTTCCTTATTTACACTCTCCCAGAAGGCTCCCTGTGCACCACTACAACAAAATTGGACATGATTATGTACGTTGTATTTGTTAACAGCATAATATGCACTCATTTTTTAAATGCCACGCTATAGTGATGCCTTCTCTTCAAAGGCCATGGTTAATCATGCATAATTTCTTTTAGAAATTGTATCACTTTCTAAATATCATGCTGACGTATTAAAATGTCATGATGTACAGCATTGATTTTTTTGAAAGCCATTTCAGCATATGTAATTTTTCAAATGCCATATCATGCTGGGCTTTACGTAGATTTCCAAAAATGCTGTACTGCAGAAGAGCCTAAACTATTTTGATGTGAAGGACAGACAAACAGCCAAAAGACCCTGAAGTCCATCACACAAGCGGCCAGCTGGAACAAGTTCTCTACTCTCAAGCGCTCAAAACAAACAAGTTTTCAGAATCCTCACCTGTCCTCCAGATTTGCCACGGCCGTACTGCCGTCCCTCCTTGAATCCGGCGTCCCAGTCTGTCCTGATGATACGGTCGTCCAGCCTTGTGCCGTTAATGAAGCGCATGGCATTTTCGGCACCTGCGCGTGTGTAGTATCTGGTACAGCAGGGGTTAAGGTCTGTCACACTACACTACACACACTCATCATGCTATAGTGGTCAAATTTACACTCATAACAATGCACTCTATGTTGGTTAGTAATCAGGCAGCCAGGAAGATCGTGGGTTTTATATTGAGGTGCATTTGCTGTTCAATATTTTTTAAAGAAATTTTAATTTTAAAAGGATACTCTACGAAGCAGAAACCGCAGGCCGTCTTCTTGACTTTATCCAGACCAATGATGATACGCTTGACATCTCCACTTTTTGAAAACAATTCATGTACCTGTTTATTTTCAAAGACAACAGACAAAGGTGAGAACTTGAGGACCAGAAAATAAAGTCACAGGCCATCAAAAAAAGATGAAAAACTAGCAAAAACATATCTTTTCATAAGGCATGGATTTTTCACAAAATTATGAGAATTACTTCATGAATTTCCAGAGATGATGCAGGACTCAAACTGATGATGTGCTCAGAAATAATGGAAGTGTGTCCTACCTGCTCCTCGGTGGTGTAGAAGGAGAGATTACCAACATACAAAGTGTGGCTCTGCTTCAACAGCTTCTCCTGATCATAGCGGTTTCCCTGGAAACACATGTAACATCAAAGATAAGGGTAAGCATCCCTCTCTGGAAGCGAACATTAAGGACACTGGCCAACTTACTGGTGCTTCACTGTGCGAAATCGAAGACAGCACCTCTAAGAGATTTCAAGTCTAAGGTTAGAAAGAAATAAACGATCCATATAAAGAATGAGCTGCCCGCTTTGTTGTTAGCCAGCAGTTGTTGACTATTCGCTTACAACATTAACATTGAATTTAAAAACCCTGAGTTCTTTAAATATTTCTGCAGAATATATTCCCACTTACCTTAAAATGTTGGTCTCTGTACTGACTAATATCAATGTAAGAATCACTGTTCAAAGCGTTTAACTTCACAGACATTGTAAAGAAATCACGAAACGACGGCCAGCAGCTATTCGACAGTTAGCATTACGGAAAAGCGTTGATTGCGTTTCCGGGTCATGTGTCCGTCCTTTAAAGAATTCCGGAGGGAACGTGTTGAGACTGACGTCTGCGTCAGCTGAGCAGCGTCCCCTGTTGGTATGGTCTTGAGCTATTGATTTTGTTTGATGTAAAATATTAATAACTCGCTAATTAATCAAAAAATGCTGGAACCATGACAAATTGAGACCTAAAAATTGCCAGAGTCCAGAATTAAAACATGACTACACCCATCATAATGACACTCTTTCAGTCCTATCTCTGATTGAAACTTGCACACATTTAATCTCATGAAGTACTTATTTTTATTTTGAAGGCAGGAATTACATTGTTGATGTACCAAATTTGTCAGATTATTTATAGTGAATTATACAGCTCATGTGAAAACTACCAATACCTCACAGTCAGTGAAGACATAAACCAACCCATAATGGAAACAGAAAAATTATTATTATTATTTTATTATTATTATTTTTTTAATGTATTCATTTTCATTTGCCTCGTTTTTGCCTCTAATATTATACCCAAACACACTGAATCCAGCTCTGTAAACTTGGCGTGCTGAAGTCATAGACTGTTGAAAGTGCCTAAAGTCACATGACCACAGACACTGGAAACAACCGTGAGATGTGGAGCCACACTATTGGCTACAGACCCTCATCCAGTTTGATCAACCATATACCAACATATACAGAATACAGGAGGTGGTTGACACTGCTGACTGACATGTATCTATTACAAACCATAATTAGTGTTACCATTTATATCAGTGAGGGTGAGCAAACACTTCTCTGTATAATACAATAGAAGTGAATCTACAGCTCTCTGAAACAGTTTCAACAAAGACTTTTATATAAACATTATAACTTTTACGACAGAAAGATTTAATGCCCAACTGCTGTGTTAGACTGCATTAGTTTTTGATATGATTTACTGGCAAATAAACCTCAATGAAATGTGAATATGAGTGACAGTGTCGCGTCCCACTACAGTAGATGGCGCTATACGGTCTTCACATTGGTTGGTATCCGCCATAATACACAAGGAAGAAGAAGGAGCCCGTGTGTTGCGCCACTGTGGATTTGTTAACATCTTTCTTTTTGAAAATGTACGCTTTCTCTTGGTATATCAAAAATACTTTGTCTTGCCTAGTTATTGGTGATATTTAACCAGGGAGTCACAGTATTATGACGCCAGCACATGGCTAATCATCATAAAATGTTAGCAGACAGTCGTTAGCAAACCAACGGTGCTAACATGCTAGCTTGTCTTTCCAACTCTTTAAAGCAACGTCAGCTGAGGTGGTGTCATTGTAGGCATTCGTGCATTGTACCTCATTGTCATGACAGAAGACATTAGATTTATTAGAAACAAGAACACTATGTTCGCTGTAGGAGAGGCTACCTGCTCCTCTCACGTAAACTTTAATGTTGAGTTGTATGTTGTGTTCATGTTTATGTCTTAAAGACGTTCTTTTACACTAATGTCGATGAGGCTGTTTTACAGCTTTGTCGTTTTTGTTCGCAGTCAGTGTTTTCATTTTGAACCACTCTACTTGTTTATATACTGAGTTATATTGTATTTTTATTATATCATTATATTATAATAATAATGATAATATTATATCATATGTGTTACACATCATAATAAATATTATATAACTATATATTGAGTTACACTCATATTTTTCACAAACTGCTGTTCTTGTTTATATATTTTGCTACATTTTTGTAGATATTTTGTGTTTGTATGTTTAAATTGCTACTGCAACAGAATACTTTCCCAAATTGGGATGAATAAAGAAACAGACTGAGTCAAAGTCTCTCTTCCTGCCTGATTCCAGCACATTTACTCAAGTATATTCAAGTACAACTTTAGGTACTTTTACTTTGCTTCCGCTGTATGCTTCTTTCTGCTTGTACCCTACATTTCATGGAGAATAGTATTGTAGTTTTCACTCCACTTACAGCTACATTTGTTTAAAACTCGATATTGTGCATAATATCGACATTTTACAATAAAAACACATGATTGGTTTATAAACTATGACATATTGTTACAGATTACACCAACCAACAGTTTACGAAGAAGTTCAGACCTGCTACAACATGAAATGCTGCCGACACGTGAAGGCATCAACAACAGTAAAGAGATAATGTCGCAGTATGAAAGGGCACATTCTCCATAATAAGGAATTTTACTCTTATTTCTGCATGCTAATTTTGCTGATGATGCTTTCATTTTCAGTAGGGTCATTTTGCATTGTCGTATTTATACTTTGATTGAAATACTTATTGCACCACTGCCTGATTCAGTCAAAATGAGATTTACACAGTGAAATATGAAGACAGCCACATTGTCTCTGCAGGGCTGTATGAGAGGTGTCAGTCAAAGGCTGAGCATGATGAGCACGGCGCCTGCCAGCCTGGAGAGCCTGCATGTGCTGTACCAGAGTGATGACCCCATCGTGGTGGACAAGCACTGGGACATCTGCACTGACAACAAGATGTGGTATGAGGAACACACCGTGCAGGCACAACTTCGGCAACGCTTCCTTCAGCTGGCAGACCCTAGCACCTACTATGGATTCAGATCAGAATCACACCAGATTAATTCACATACATCATGCTCACCAAGAGTCATAGCCTCAAATCATTTTCTCTCTCCCCAGCAGGTTCTGTCGTCAGCTGGATTTCTCCACAAGTGGCGCTCTTTGTGTCAGCGTACCGCTGCTTCAAGGACCGCACTGGCACCAAGGCCTACCTCGCCCTGGTTGTAACACAAGCACGGTTACACAACAGAGCTCTTACCATGTATGTGTCTCTATGTGGGGTGATTAAGAAGATCTACAAGTTCAGACAAGTTAATTCAGAATTTTTTGCTTCCCAGATACGTGCTCCATCAGCAAGAACTCCACAGAAGGAAAAACACACATGATGTGTATTGGAACACAAGGTACCTGGAACCTGGTACCGCTGAACCTGGCTTGGCTTGTACTGTGTGTGTGTGTGTGTGTGTGTGTGTGTGTGTGTGTGTGTGTGTGTGTGTGTGTGCGCGTGTGTGCGTGTGTTTGTGTGTGTGTTCAGAGATGCTTTAAATTTTTAAATTCTCACCGGAAACACGTTTACTTGCGTCCTTGTTTCTCCACACAATTTTTTGAGGAAATTCACACAGTTAACATACAAGTAAAAACTTGCACATAGAGTTAGAAAATATATAAATATACATACAGAGTTTGACATGATCGATACTGATAGAAATGAATTGTTGACTATTTGATGATGCTGGCTTGGCATGAGTGAAATATTTACACTGCCTGCCGACTCATTCTTTCAAAAGTCAGTCAAAAATCTTGTTCATGCAATTTAGTCGCAGAAAACAGAAAAATGTGACTTCATATCAGAAGAAAAGTTTCTATTAATATACAAAGTGTTTTGTTTATCTGAAACCAAATATAACCACGAACTACAAAGCTTTCTGATCACAAACTCATGTCCATGATACATTTAATAGTACTCCATTGTATTAAATCAGAATGATGTTTTAGTTTTTTCAGGGATGTTTCAATAAATATTGTGACTTCCTCCACTGCTACTCCTCATAATGATAATTAGCAAAAAGCAGCTCTAAACATAATAAAGGTTGAACTTGAGACTCTGCAGCCTGTGACCAGATGGTGTCTCTAGACATTTTTCTTGTGTTTTAAAGCAAACCAGCTCTGCTTTGTAGCACACCACATGATTCATGGCCTAAAAGTGTTGCGCCTCCACACAGAGGAGCTGCTTCTTCATACTGCATATTATAGGACTCAAGTTTACTTTTGAAATGTATTTCTTCATCTTTAAACTGTTTAATGCCTCTGTTAGATGTAAAATATTGGATTCATCAGGTGGTACACGTGCTTGCGTCCACAGATGTGTTATAAAAACAAACGTTTCACTTTAATGGAGGCAAATAAATGCAGCTTGTTGAAAATGGCATTAATGAACATCTCAACGTGCTCGAGGCCCATATTTTAAATGGTGTGGTCAGTTTCCCATTAAATCTCACTGAAATGTTTTATCTTCTGCTCTGTTTTATTATGTTAGAAATTGTTTGATAATCTGTTTCAGTGTTTTAAACAATTTGTTTTTTTTTATGAAATGTTATGTTCAGTACATTGAGCTGCAGCTCAGGTATGAAGTGTTGAATATAATGAAGATTTAGTGTGAACATTTGCCCCTGCTGGTCAGAGTGGACAACTTTTAAAGTGCATATGGAGTGAAATCAAGAGTTTCCCATTGGGGAGAGAAGGACATGGGGACATTGATAATGGTCACCATATTTACAAATGAACTCTGGCTGTCAGGTGATGCTTTAGAATGGACTCAGAGAATCAGAATCAGAATAAGAAGACAGAACACATGTCCATTCTAAACCAAGTGTGTATAGAGAGAGAGCTGCTTCATTTCACCAGATGATTTCACAGCTGTCACATCGCCAACACAGAAATCATTGTATCAAGAGAAGATCAGAGAACCAAACTGAGCGATCCTTGAGCATCAAACCTTTTCAGTAAGTAGCCTACTTCAACAGCACTAACTGTCATACTTTCACATGCAGGAACAGATCCAGTTAAATCTGTAACAATGCTTTATATTTTAGAAATTAATCATTACTTTTTCATGTTAAATCTTAATCTGCCGAGTAACTTGTAACTACAGCTGTTACATAAATGTAGTATGGAAAGTAGAATTTATGCCTCTGAAATGTGATGGAATAAAAATATAAAGTAGAAGAAAATGGAGAAGTACCTCAAAACTGTACTGACTATAAAAACATCACTGATATTCAGATCTTCTACTCAAGTAAAATTACTAATACTGTAATGTGAAATTACTTCATTACACAAGTAAATGTTCCAGTTTCAAATCTTACTGAGCTAAAAATAGAGAAATGTAAAAGCAGCATTAAAAGTAAAAGTTGTCATCATGCAGACTGGATCCTTTCAAAGACTCACGTTATGACATAATTATAATTTTGGTGTACTATTATTGATGCATGCATGTAAGCAGCATTTTAATGTTGCAGCTGGTCCACTTGAAGCTAAATTTAACAACTTTATATGTTCCTGTGGAGTTTAATTCATGTAAAATCTATTTCTGCAAAAGTAGCTGTTTCTGCTCTATAAATGTTTTGAACTAAATGAGTAAAAAATGCTCTATACTATATGATGTTACTCCCCATTAAAAGTGTCAAGTGTCTAAAAAGCAGCTTTCTATCATTGTGTGTGACAGGAGTCCAGTAACCAGACAACCAGGGACAGGTAGCAGCGGGACAATGGTCTCTGCTCCTGACATGGATGTCAGGACAGAGGTCGACTGTGCTGTCGAGGAGATGGAGTGGGAAGAGGTGGTTTCCACCTTGGAGGCGGCTATCTATGACCTGTTGGCCAACCCTCCACCTGCTCCATCGACACCTCCTCCTCCTGTTCCTGTTGAGCTGGAGCTCAACATCTCCCCTGAACCAGTGGGTCAGGGTCGAGGATATGGTGGGTGTTTCCCCTCAGGAGCAGTTCCTCAGGTGGTTGAGCAGCAAAATCCATTCATGGAAGCTCCCACCATGAACTATGGACCACCACTGTTCCCAGACAACATCAAGCAGCCTTATAGGCAGGGACAGGTAAGCTACTAAGTATAGATGAAGTCATTAGGAGTAGATCAATGCCTGTATTGATACACATGCAGATACAGATGAAGGCCCAAAACACATTTGAATCTAAAACCTACAGTTCACAGGTGGATGTTACTTCACCTTAAAGGTCAGTTCATTTTTCATTCACAGTTGGAGCTCAGTTTTAATCAAGTCAGGACTCATTCAGTACTGCATGAATGCATTAATAACTGGTTTAGCTTTTGGCACTGTGGTCACCTGACCTTCACATGAAACCACACTCCTGACCTCTGACCTCTGTGACCCTCAGCAGAAACATTCAGACATATTATGGTTGTATACCTGTGCGTGGCAGATTCTCCACGTGTGTTTTCACTCCACAGATGTCAAAGCAGCTCATTCATACAGTTTTTAGAGTTTACAGGGAGGGGAAATCCTGACACCTGGTGGACATATGACACCATTGCAGCTCGTCTAATCACCTGTTCTGTGTGTGTTTGTGTCTCCAGAATAACAATGTACCAGTGGTGAGGCTCCCTGGCGGATTCACCCAAAACCTGCGCTGTGTTGGACAGCTGTAAGTAACACACATCAATGCAAAGACACACACGAGTGAACACAGAGACAGAGCTTCAGTTGCATCGTCACACACACTCTTTCAATTGTCTGATGCGTCTGTCTGTCTCTCTTTATCTGTGTAGGAATGGAGAGCTGCTGTATGAGCTCCCACAGGTTTGCCCTCCATCTGCCTTTGCTGCTGCTATGCCCATCACTTCCAACTCAAAGTAAGTTTGCTTTGGACAGTTTGGATCAAAATGGATGTTTCTCTTTTTTTCTGACTGGTCCTTAATTTGTGGCTGTGGTCACCATCAACAAGCCAGACTCATCATCAAATCACAGTCCTCTTATATTTAACTTCTATCAGCTGTTGTTTGATTTCAGGTGTCTGTTCTTTGTCTACCAAACATGTCTGCATGAATATTATTACAATCAGTGTCTGTTAATGGCTTTAATGCACAGCACAGCACAGCACAGACAAGGTTACATTTACACACGTCTTGTATTATTGTGCTTCTCTTAACATTTCCACAGTGGTACCATGACCCCTCACTCTGTTTTTGTCCCGTAGAAAGAGAAAGCGTGAAATCCAGCAGCAGGACGATCAGCCATACATCAAAAAGCCGCCAAATGCCTTCATGCTCTTCATGAAGGAGCAGAGGCCAAACGTGGAGGCCGACATCAGCAGAAGAGGGAGCGCGGCTGTGAATGCAGTTCTGGGTCAGAGAGTAAGTGTGCTGCTTCTGTATGTTTGACTTCTTATGTTCTTCTTATGTTGGTGTGTGCGTGTGTGTTGACACTGTGCTGTCCTCTGTCCACAGTGGAAGTCTCTGTCAGAGGAAGAGCAGGCCAAATACTACGAGCAGGCCGAGAGAGAACGACTCCTCCACGCCCTGCAATACCCGGAGTGGACCAGCGGGGAAAACTATGTAAGTACACTGAGCTCACACATCAGTGCACGAGAGCGAAGAAACACAGTCACTATAAAGAGTCTTCATCAGCTGACACCAGATGGTCTGTTTGTTTCTGTTTACAGAGCAAAAAGAGGAAAAAGAGACAGGAGAAAGGCACCCAGGACCTGTGTGACGGAGGCTCCGCGCACTCTGACAGGTGTGATGGTGCCCTGTCACCTGTAGACGGTCCAGGTGCAGCTGCCACACACACACAGTTGACTGGAAGTCAACAGCAAGGAGGTTAAGTGTGGTAATGGCTTATTTCATATAACTGTGAAGCGGAGGGATAAGTTAGTGCAGTAAATAGTGCGTTATAGCAGCGGTCCCCAACCACCGGGGCCGTTTGGTACCGGGCCGCACAGAGAGACTGAACCAAACATCTTTTATTCATCATCAGGGTCTGAAAGATGTTTTATTTTGAAAATCAGGTGCATCCACCTGTGCTCCTGTACACATGTCAAACCGCTCGTCTCGGTCACGTGATACGGTAGTAAAAAAGTAAGCCATCAAGCTATCAAAAATGAATAAAAAACAAACGTCTTTGGAGCTTTTTCGGAAAGGGGAAAGGGCCAAATGATGAGACAGAAGAAGAAGAGCCTACAACTTCCAAGAAAAAGAAAGCTGCATTTAAGAGAAATATCAGCAATCCTACTTTAAATACGGGTTTATCGCATCACGTGATTGTCACGCACCAAACCCGCTCTGCGTAATATGCGGCGACAGGCTCGCAAATGAGGCAATGAATCCTTGTTGTTGAAGAGAAACAAGCGCAGGACCCCCACCAATTACAACAGCTACAATCAGGGTAATGTTGAGTTGCACTTTTAATAATTTATTTTTATTCGTTTCTATGCAGGTCTGGCAAATTATTGCTTTACGTGAAACCGGTCCGTGGCGCAAAAAAGCTTTATATAGTTTATTTTAACAGTTGTTGCTATTGTATGTTGATATACTTAGTTATATATTTCTTTTAGGAAGATTCATGTCTCTTAGTTTTATTCTCATCCTTTTTCTTCTTTATTATTTTATGTTTATGTGTATGTTTAACCTGCTGCTGCAACAAATTAAATTCCCAGTTGGGATCAGTAAAGTCTAGGTCTAAGTCTAAACTGGCCTTATCCACACATTATCAGCCCCTTTCAGCATGCATGCAATGGTAGGTTGAGAAACCTTCATGATAATGTGTATAGTACATTTACAGGGTGTAATTAGCAGAATATTTCAGTACATGAATCAGACTTCAGGTCAAAAGTGTTCACAGACCAGCTGTGACGCTGTGTTGGCTTTATAGGCTGCAACTATAGAACTAATGTATACCATATGTGAGACATCAAGAGGCATCAACCTTAATGCAAAGACCAAAAAGGCCCATAAAATACACATAAATGAGGCAAAGGCAAACTGTAAAAATTGGTCTTTTCTTGTCCAACAAAACCACTGAAGACAGCAAAGTTTCCAGTAAGGTCAACATTTTATTATCATAAACATAAACAAAAGATTTATCCTAAACTGTCCCCGGCTTGACTTCTGACTTAATTAACAACTAACAACAATTCTAACTGTTAACAGTTAACAACTTAATTTGTGTGTGTATGTGTGTAAAGAATGTAAAGATATGAATGAAGTTAGAAATCACAGAAAATTTAACTGAAGTGAGAAGAAATGGCAGGGCATGAGCATTCGTCAGCTCACGGCCAAACACTGGTCTTAGCTGCTCACTGTCAATTCTACTAACGTTTAGGAAAGACATACAGTCACTTCTTGTATCATATAACAACATCATTTCAACAAATCAGAGCACAATAACCAGTTTAAAAGCGGGCAAAAGGAGGACGGTGGCTCTGACACGGGTTTGCCAGCTCTTCTCCCATATTTGCCATGTCGCCTTCATCAGATGTCACATGTCTGCACCCAATGCTGCAGCCAGCTCCTGGAACCTGAAACAAAGTGACACGGACCATCACATCATTAAAAACAGCAGGTGGAACAATTTGTGTGTTATTTTTCAATATATTAATTTGACATGTTAATGGAACATCTAGTAAGAGCTGGGTAACCTTTGAAAATTGATACTGATACAGTCCAGAGGTTTCAGCTAAAACAGGCCTTTTTCTCACTTCCTGTTGCCTGCAGCTGGTTGGCTCGCTGCAGCCGGTCCTTCTTGTTCCATTACTGACATATTCAATACTGATCTGCTATCCATCCGCTGAAAATAACAATGTGTTGCTTTGTAGACACATTTTGTTGAGCTATCACGCATAGCAGTAAATACTAGTTTGCTATAAAAGCCACCCTGTGCTCCACAGGTTGAATGCTCCTCATGTCAAGCAGCAGCAGTGAACAGCACACATGAAGGCGAACATCAACGTGATCAAATAACAGCAAAAACAGATAACAAACATGCACCACACCATCCATCCATAGCTCGGATCACTCCCTTCGTCCTCTCGTCCCACACCCTACTCCTTCATCCCTCGCTCCTCATCCCCTCATCCTTATGTGGAGATCCTTATCATTCACCATCTATGCTCTCCTCCATCCATAAAAAACATTACACTATTATAAATCTGTATCTAATCAGCGTGGTCTTTGTTAATGAAAAACTCTTGTCTGTGAAGGCAATTTGAATCCAAAGGGCCAATGGCGGACTCCGCCACCAACAATAACAACACATACTAAGAGAAGTAATGACTGAAAGTAAATATATTTGATGGTATTGCTGGAAAATGCAGACCATAAATAGTATCAAAAATGGGGGTTGCTTTCATGAAAACGCTGAGGTGGATCCTGCTTTATTACCGGAAACTGAAGTGGGTGATTCTGAGAACAGATGTAGTTTGAAGACTTTTATTCTTCATCGTACGCTGTGTATGTTCCTACATTAATTGGTGTTTAATCGCATGACCTCACAGGAAACCTGAGGCTATATTTTATTCCAGTAAAAATGCATGCAGGAGTATCGCAGGTTCGTAGGGCCCGAGCTGCTCACTTCGGCCCTCGGGACCGTGAATCAACCCGCGCATCCAAAGCTTATTCGGAGATACAGATCTGTAATTAACTTACGTTTTGACATTTGGCTTTCTTGCCATCTCTTCTTCATCAAAGCTCGGATCTCCTCTCGATACTGAGCAGTTCCACTTCGAAGATGAGCGTCGCTCCTCCGGGGATCTTCGGAGGAGCTCCCCGGTCTCCGTAGCCCAGCTCGGCGGGGATGACCAGCTTTCTCTTCTCGCCCTCGCACATGCCCAGCAGGCCCTGGTCCCACCCTTTGATCACCTGGCCTGTGCCCAGGGTGAAGGTGAAGGGCCTGTCGCGGGGAATGCTGCTGTCAAACTCGGTTCCGTCCTCCAGCTTGCCCGTGTAGTGCATGTTCAGCACGTCTCCTTTACGAGACTTGATGGGACAGTTGTCCACTCGCTTCTTGATGCCGATCTGCAGCTTCTTCTTATCGGCTCCGCTCACTTCCGCCGGGCTCAGAGAGAGCACAGTCACGGCCAACAACAGAAACACCCGCATGGCTGCAGTCCACTCAGTTTTTAGCTGTCACTTTTAGAGATGACAGAGCTAAATGCCCAGGGAGTAAATCACGCGGATGAATAAGGGAAATCAGCCGGGGAAATCAGTTACCGGAAGCGGATGAACGTACGGTGCGGACCCGGACGTATTCCACCGGTTGGTGTTACCAACAAAAACGTCCGGAGAAAAGTCTGTTACATACCTGAAGTTAGTTTCAGATTCGTAGGAGCAAGGTTTCATCAAACGTAAATTAAAATGAATTTCTCTACTGCGTTTAATTGTTACATTACTTAGCATCATAGTAGCAGTTTAAAATCCTTTTCCAGATTTGTGAAACTTTAATTCAACGTGTTTAAAATATCTTAACTCATAATCTTCTAACTTTCAATGTGTGAAAACTTTGCCTTTTTTCCCCTTTTGCAATGTGTTGAGGTAGAGGTGTCATTTACTAGAGGAGTACTAAAGTAGTATATATCATAACACTGAGGAACTGTATTGTCCCTGAAGTGTCTGCGCCTCGCTCTCTCTATGAATATGAAGCTAACTTCAGTTTCACCTCACGGTCTCTTAAGTCATTCCTTGTAAGTTAGCGGTCACCCGGCTCCGCTGCAGTAAGTTAACTTTTTTATGTATTGTTATTAAAAATAATACCAGAACTGTAATATAAATGGTAGTATAAGCAACTGTCGATAAATGTATATCCTCCAGCTAACTCACGGTGAACGCTGGTGTTATTACAGGACTGACACACGGGAGTTGAACGGGACTGCTAGCTTGCTAAGCTAACGTGTCAGCGGGGATCTGTGGGAAAAAAACCGACAGAATGCTCTCTCGGCTGTTATTTAGCCTCATCAACAACTTCCACGTCATCGAGAAGTTGGCAGAATCTCGGCCGATTCGCAGGGCGGCCCAGATCACAGCTTACGCCATCACCAAGGCTCAGATAGCCGGCAAGGACGCTTCGAAGCAGGTCCTGCGGTCCCAGACACTACGGCAGGTCCGGGAGGAGGTCGGAAAAGTCCCGGGTGACATGGGAGAGGTGGGCAGCCGCCTCCGGAGGGTCAGAGACACATTTGTGAATGAAGTGAAGGAGGGATGGAAGAACGGCTCCAGACAGATCAAGAAGTAAAGAGGACGAGCTGGCTGAAGCAGGCTAAAGAGACTGGGTGTCAAACTTGGCTCATGGCTGATTATTGATAAGTCGACAACATCTCATGTTTTTATAGCCTCACCCGACTTCCGGTTGAATAGTTATTAAAGTAGAAAAAACTGAGGTGCCTCAGCCAGTGACCCAGTGATCACTGGTTTTAATAATGTGAAGAGGGCTGCACTGATCTGGAATCTGTGGTCTCACCATTTATGGTAAACTCTATCATTCAATATATTCACCGTATCCACAATGCAGAGAACACACAGAAATATTGAACCTTTCAGAAGACCTGTTGAAAAGTAGGAACTGCCTTGGGGGATGTAAGGTGTAATTGTGGACTCATGTGGAGGTCAAGTCCAGCTCTCTAAAGCAATGACTTGTAATTTCAATAAATAAAACCTTCTCAGGAGAACAGACTTCTTTTAGTGATGGCTTCTTCACATGCAAAAACACACAGTTCAACTGATGATGTTCTGATAAAGTTGTGTTTTTTGTTTTTTTCCATTTCCCTTCAATTGATGGGCATTTATGCACCTGACACCAAATCCTGCCAAAGAGCTCTTATGGATTTGTACATGAAATTATCTTGGTAAATAATTGTATTGGTCCTAAATGTAAATATATAGAGAGGTGTGGTATGTATAGAGACTGAATTTACCATTTTGTGTGGACTGTATAAATAAAGATTATAATGTATAACACAGCCCTTTGACTGTTAGTGTGAATAGATATTCTGTGCCACTGATAGGTTATATTTCAGGACATAAAGCAAGTTTAAGAAAGAAAAAGACTCAGGCCATGTTTTCCAAGTTTGGATTGTTAAATTAGAACATAGCTTTTTGTTTGTCTGTGTGACTGCAAGTGTGGACGAACATCAGACACTGCCTATAAGAACAGTAGTGTCAGACTTAGAGTCAGAAGGTGTGACGCTCACATTTCACTGCCTTTAAGTTGTAACTCATAGTCCATTAGCTTTCACAATGACAGAGATATGAAACACTGTAAAGAATTGAAACACAGATAAGGACATTTTATTGCTCCTGCTGACATTTGGTCTCTGTGGTGGCAAAGAACATGTTCAATGACTGAGTACATTCCATCCATCCTCAGACTCTGGCCTCAGCCCAAATGCTGTCACTTAGAGCTGCAGTGATAAATCTATGAAGTGAATATCAGAAAAGTATTTGATAGCCATCTTGATGATTAATGAATCATTTTAGTCATTTTTCAAGCAAATTTTTGATGGTTTCGGCTTTTCTCGCTTCTCAGTATCTTAGAAAATGAAATGTCTGAGTTTTGGACTGTTCGTACAAAATAGAAGATGTGATCGTTGAAAGGCGTCACTAGTTTTGCTTTTTCCATTGTTTTCTCATGTTACTGTGTATGGATTAATCAAGAACATACCAGGCAGATTTATTGATTATGAAAAGAATCGTTCATCGCAGCTTTACTTTGACTACTGTAAAACAATAAAAGAGCACATTTTACTGGTGGTCTTTGTACAAATAAATAGTGAAATTCCATGTGTGGCCAAGATAAGATCCTCTTTTATTAATCACAGTCGGGGAATTTGCAGCATTACAGCAGCAATGGAGATAGTGCAGCAGTAAGAAGCATCAGTAAAATGTGCAGAAAGGTGTGAAAGGAGATCAGATTTCTGCTCCAAAAAAGATGAAAATAAAGCCATTTGTGTCTGAGGAAGTGCAGCCATCATTTATTGTGATGCAAATAGAAAATAAAACAGCTCTAGTAGCTGTAAAGGATGCTCATGTGACAGATCAGATGAGAAAAACAGTTTGAAAGATCTGCAGAAAATCAAGCATAAAAAGAACAGCTTGTGTTTTGCAACGCACACTTTTATTCATTGGAACAAGCAAAAAGCAGCTCATGCTGGCAGCTTTATGTAGCAATACTTATGCAGACGCACTGGCCTGGCAACTAAATATTAGTTACATGTTTCATCATTTCACATTGAAATAAATCTATCAGGAGGAAGAGGAGGCAGTCGTTTCTGACAGCATGAGTCAGTACATATACACTGATATGGCACCTGAACTTCATATAAAAATAAATCTCTCAACATAGGAAAATACACACCCAAATCGACATTTTAAAACAGGAAACAGCATCGAGCAGCAGGAAGTACAGTAGATATGACAGGAACTGGTTAGAAAGAGACATTTCTGGATTGACAGAGGTTTTTTTTGTTTGTTTGTTTTTCTCAATTATTCCTTTAAACTCTTGCATAAGTAAAGATTTTAAGCTAAATCTCTTCCCAAGTCAATTTCCGTACCCTAAGATAAACATAACACAAGTAAAACTGCCTTCTTTAACTTTAAATGTTGGAGTTACACAAAGAAATGAAAGCCTGTAGTCTTTCTTCAACTGACACAAACTCCTCTTGGACTCAAAACCATCCAGACAATCAAACAACTATTCACTCTCCAGCACAAACCACAGGATGTTTTCTCTATGTCCCCCTTTAATCTGATGGAACCTCACCTGTGTGTCAGACTTCTTCACTCCATTTGTGTTGAAATGCAGAAACTGAGATGCCAAAAAGGTGTGAAATACGGTGAGGAATTTTCACTATCTGCTGCTAAAGCAGTTCCCAGTTATTTATCTATTTCTTTACCTCGACACATGCTGACATGTGCTCTATGAATTATACAGCATTTCTGGGAATAAATGCTTCTGTCCAGTTTTTTAAAATGTTATTTTTTCAATGTGAGCAGAAGCTAAAACATTATCTGTGGCTCATGTGCAGTTCAAAATCAGATTGCTCTTTGCAAAACTAGCTTTGGAGAGACAGGAATGCACTATCCTACTAAAGCAATGTAACAGGTGGCAGCAGACACACTGATATGGAGGCTCACCTTCAGTAAACATAACAGCATCAACACCTTTCAGCATGTCTGAGTCACACTAGTTTAAAGTCCTTCAGCAACAAACTCTGTTCTCTGCCACCAAAACAAGAGACATCATGCTTCAGCGCCATTTAAATCCAAAGGCAGGTCCAAAATGCCATCCTCCCGTATCATAAAATAACACACAATCAGGCAGAAATTATTAAAAAAAACAAAAACAAAAAACACATATTCAAAGATTGAGGGAGCGGGTCTCCAGAAAAGTGAGGCTAAGTTGAAGATTCCTGGGAGAAAACTGGAGACAGTGGGAGGAAAAGAGGACAGAAGAGCCAGGCGTGGAGAGAGAGGAAGCAACAGAGGCTGAATGCTTGTGTCATAGTATGTCTTTACATCCAGATGTTGGTCAGCATGAAGCTGGACAGGGCCATCAGCAGCAGCCACGCAGAGGACATCACTGTCAGAAGAGAAATTGGACAATATTGAACACTTTGACGCAGTCTGACAAAGTGGCCATTTTATGCAGTGGTTTATGTAAAAAGTTGGCAGTAGCTTCCTTTCACTGAGCAGTGGAGGAAGACAGATCCATGATTTACATAAAAGTAGTAATTGAAGTAAAACACATGAGAGGAAAAAAATCTATTTCAAACTTAACAACAGCAGTCAGTTTGATTGGCATTGGATCATAAGGAATGATCTATGCAATCCTTTACCTGCACTTGATGAGTTACACTCCATTTCAACCAGTGAGTCCATGTAGCCCTGGCCCAGCCACTCCTGGTAGGTCTTCCTGTCACCAACACCCACGAGACAAACGGTGGAGTCTTTGAAGATGAGATCTGTGCCCGTGTAGCCCTGCGAGTCAAACATCTTGAAACCGGAAGCTTTATCGCTGCCAAAATATGTCTACAGGGAACAACAGACAAAGAGAGACTGATTAATCATCAAACCTCACCAAACAAAATCGATTCCCTGCATTCCAGTTAGCCAATGACGTACATTAACTTCTCTGTAAAATGAACTTTCAGAGACATGAGCCTTCTCTGAGAAAGCGTTGACACTGAACATTTTGCCACCATTTTCCCAAATTTATGTTATCTTTAAAAAGTAATCCTGCAGCAACAAGGCTCCTTTTTGAACACTCCATGATGGTGTGTTCAAAGACACATCAGCGTCTGAGAGTTGAATCATCTGAGGAAGTGCGGTCTTTGACTCCAGTTTCGGGTCTCACTCACACGTTGTATAGACAGTATGAACACTCTTACCTGTGCGAGGTCCAGGAGTCCATAGACAGCGTGGATGTTGGTGTCAGGCCGCACCATCACAGCGTGGGAAGGGACTCTAGCCAGGTGACATTGTCTGTACTGTGAGACCTCGACTTTACTGCCCTGAGAACAAAGCAGCTGGAAATCTGTAGACAGGAGATTCACTGCCCACGATTCACTAGAGTTACCTGAACAAACACACAAAGTTGATTAGGTCCCTCAAAACTATGAGACTCTTTAAAGGGGAATTTTATCTTGGAGTGAGTTGGCTTACCATCTGTGTTTTGGAAGACAGTGGAATGCTTAATAAAAGCCACATCGCCATCTCCCTTTGCCAGGCACCTGAATGGACAGACAGATGGACACGGTGCACAAGTTCAACTAACTTTTCTTCTGGAGGCCATAGAGTTGCTCAATCATTCATTAGGACGTTGCAGTTGTTCAGTACCTGAAGGCACCGTCGTATCCATCATACAGGTCTTTTCCCTTCTTGCACTTGTTCTGTCCTGAGCTGTCTCCCACACACAGATCACACAGGCTGCTGGGGAAACCGGGCTGATTGGCACCTGGTACACAGCTCTGCTTGAAGTACTCTCCCACCGCTAAGCATCATGGGAAACAGGAAATAGAAAGTCAAAGACTGAAAGGAAATTTCAGGCTTTGAGCCCTAAACACATCTGCTGTAGGAAAACAATAACTACTGCTGACGCAATTTGCTGATTAATTTGTAAATCAACAGAAAATCAATCCAATAATGCATTAAAGTCATTAATCAAATGAAACATTCTTTGCTTCCAGTTTTTTATGTGGCTCATCTCTGTTTTAAATAACTCATATAAACAAATAGAAAATGCCCTTGGTCATCGTGATCTGGGAAATTGTGGCGGGCATTTGCAATGCTTTCTTCTATTTTCTCAATTTCCAGTGCTTGACTGCCATGATTTTAAACTACTATAGCACACAGCTCTGCCACACACACACACACACACACACACACACACACCCACACACACACACACACACACACACACACACACACACACACACACGCACACACACACTGACCTTGGGGTATCTGACAGTCCTTTGGGGTGATCAGGCCTCTCTCTATCAGCTTTGCTACGGGAACGTTCCAGCCAGCTGTGCGACCGAATCCCGTGTGACAGGAGCGGCGGCCACGCAGGTCTTCAAGGTTACGGATGTCTTGGCTACTCTTTTTCACCACCGCCACAGCATAGTATATGGAACCATCGCGGTCCTCTGGAGACAAACACAGCTTGTACCTGTCTTCTTTGAAACAAGAACGTGTGACTGTGTGTTTTTGTCTCAGCTTCTGTGTTTTTACCTGTGTAGCTCTCGCCGGTGGCAGGGACCAAGCCGTACTCTTTGCCTGCTGTGTAGATGTAACCCCCATCCAGAGTGACAGCGTCAGCCTCGTTGTTCTACACAAATATGAAAAGAAAGATCAGAGCCTGAGATGCCAGAACTGCTAGAAAAAAAGCCATCATTTGGTCTTTTTATTTAGCTGTGACAGATTTCCATGCACCACTTGAGCCTGATAGATAAATCAATATGACTGATATTATCTTATCATAGGTACATATCAGTATATGATGGCTGATGGTTAACAGGAAATTGTACTGCAGAAATACTGAAGATATGTCTGTGGCAGAAGTGGGACAAAGTTTTTCCAGTCACAAGTCTTTGCCTTGACGTCTCAAGTCAAATCTTAAAGAGGAGTTCTAAGCTGTAAATGTTAGCAGGCTTAAGATGGTGAATCTTGGAAAATATTTCCTCATATAAACATCTGCATGCTCACATTGTCATTCTGAGTCTGATCATATGTTCATATTAGCGTTTAGTTCAAAGTGCTGCTGTGCCCAAGTGCAGCCCCACAGTGCTGCTAGCATGACTGTAGTGTAAAATGTGTATTAATTACTTTCAAATAAACTTCACATCATTTAAAATCAAACTAATCAAGAGTACACTGATGTGTCATTCTCGTGACAACCCTTGGTGATTTCTGAGCTGAAGGTTTTACATGTTGTTATCCTTCCAACATCTGACTGTGATAATCTGAGATATCACATACCAGCACTGATTGAGTGTCTTCCCTGAAATATTAAGAGCGATTCATGTTTTAATTTGAATTGAATACCACTGCAGCGGTTCTTCAGGAACCAGGCACAGTGAGAAACATCTGTTACCTTGATTTTGTTCATGCAGTCGGTCACAGAGTCCCCGTAGACACACTTGATGGCTGGAGTCAGGCTCTTACTTTGGAAAGCCGTGGCCATGTCACCACACTTCTGCTGCTCGCCGCTGGACAACACACACCACCGCAGGACATCTGAGATATAGATAGGTGGGTGGAAAAGAAGAAAAGGTAGGTAAGTTTTTAGCCCAGTTCCCCAGACAAGATTAAAACCATATAAACAAAATCATACAGAAGCTGCCAAGACAGCTACGAGTGCTGTTTCTCCTTTACTTTTTTTACAAAGTCATTTTCATGTTTGAGCACCATTTAAATATATCAAATATTATTAGATTATAAATAGACTGATGTTTTACCCTCAGCTTTACAGTCCATGGCTGTCAGAACATTATAATATAATTGACCCATCCACTTCTTGGGGTCTTCTGACTCTGACCCCTGAAAATTGACGGACGACTCAGAGAAGAGTACGGTTCCTCCTCCGTACTCCGTAGATGAAAACATGTTGAAGTTTGACTTTTTCTGCAGACAGCGAGAGACATTCCATCAGCCTCACAAATAGAATCTCACAGTATGTCATAATGTGTAAAATGTCCGATTGCTTGGCTGTATCCACATAACACTGCACACAAAGATTATTTTGTCTAGGGTAATGAAACTATGAGATTTTTTATTCCACTCAGGTGACAGGTGGAAAAGAACTCTTAGGTGCTATTGATGTACGAGCAGGAGTTGTGTTTGTGGGTGTTAACACAGTGATCTGAGCGGACGTACCAAGCCCTCCGCCAGCATGTTATACACCACAGAGGGAGTGATGTCATTGCCGACCACAATCCCACGAAATGGGATGCGGACCAGGTGGCATGTTTTCCACTCAGAGATGGAAGCTCTTTTGCCGTCACGACACAACAGCTCATAGTCCGATGACAGCAGATGTTGTGCCCAGGTTTCGCCACGACCTGGCAAATTAAGAAGTTGTTAGCCAACAGACATGCTGACAAGCTAACTGACTCTGATAAAGTGGCTGAACGGGTCACCAGTTACTGTAACAACCAAATAATTACAGACTAAGTAAGACGTTACCGTCAGTGTTATCGATGGCTGTCGTGTGTTTGATGAAGGCCACCTCTCCTGCATCTTCAACCATACACCTACAGAGATCGAAACAAAAAGGTGACAAGAATTTAAGTCGCAATGAAGCTGCCTGCAGAATTTCACACAAGCTCTTTTCAGAGTGATTGCATGTGCTTTTGCTGGCAGCGTGGCTCTGCCGATAGCAATGTCGGCTGACAGGGTCTGTGACTTTGGTGCAGAATTAAAGATTTCAACAACTACTTGTGGTTTGTCATTGAACTGTCCAGACAATGAATCCTAAAACTTTGGTTCCCTGACTCTTCCTCTCATGACAGGGCATGCGAAGATGCTAAGCTAAGAATGTGAGCGTGTTATAGGCTACCTGCTAAATATTAGCATGTTAGCATTGTCACAGTGAGGATGTTGTCGTGCTAGTGTTAGCATTTAGCTCAAATTATTCACTATGATAAACGTTTTTCTCAGTGCTACAATTGTTGCAAAAATATCTTTGCAACAGAACTTTAAACTTTTCGAGCACTTAATCGTAAAACAGCCCTGAAACTTCATTTATACTGTATGATGTAAAATGTACATATAGTAAACAAGTGGGACACATTCTACACATTCATTTAGATAAAGCTGCATAATTAATAAACTGTTGAACGCTTCGATTTATATCCTGGAAATTACATTTGTTAGAGAGGACATCTAAATATTTAAAAAGGAGTCATGATTGAATCCTATGGATGACATGCCATCCACTCCACATGGAAATATAATGTCCTGCAGACCTCTCACCTCTGTGTGTATAAGGTATATAAAGTATGAATGTGAGTTACCTGAAAGCTCCTTCATAGCTGTAGTATCTCTCTTGATTGCTCATCTCACATTTGTGCTGTCCTTTATCATCTCCTTTGCACAGCTGACACAGAGACGGAGGGTCACCAGCCTCATTTGCTCCAGGGATGCAGCTCGCATTGAAGAAACGTGCCACACCTGACCACACACACAATCACAGCTCTCTGTATGTACAGTCTATGTACGTGTATGCATGTATAGTGAGTATGTTTCCTACCCTGTGGGATTTTGCAGCCCTCCACAGACATGTAGCCCTGGTCTATGAAGTATCCTATCGGCATTTTCCAGCCGGCTGTTCGGCCTTTTCCTGTGTGGCAGCTCTTTCTTCCTGCTAGATTGTTGATGTTGATGCCAGAATTCGCTTTTTTCACCACAGCAACCGCATAATAGGAGGCTCCGGTAACTGTGGCAAGAACAGCAAATGTGTTAACGCACATATGACAGTAAATTCTGTCAGTACTTTGACACCAATGTACTGTATGACAATCTAACTTTGTGCACTTACTATCAGAGATCAAAGTGCAGCAGTCTGTTTTGAAATATCCCACATGCAGCGCAGAGGTCTTCGTTGGGGGCAACAGGTGTGATAACTCAGAACATGCCTGTTTTATCTTGCTCTAGGTTATCCATGATAAACAACTGAACTAACTCGAGCTAATCTGTCATCATACCATTGTGTCCACAGGTATTCTGCAGCACGGCGTGAATGGAACAACTCTTCCATTATTTGTTATGTTTTCAGAAAAAAAAAGCCTTCATATCAGACGTAATGATGCTGTCAGATCTCAGACATGATAAAGTTTTCTGAAAGTGACACTGTTCACACAAGAAAGCTGACGGTTTTATATTTGTTTGGACATTTTTTTTTTTAGAGTAGCTTGTCTTCCACCACTTTTCACACCTACTGTTCACTGTGAATCACCATCTCTGTCTCTTTCCTTCCATGTGTCTCTGTTAGAAAAACATCACTAAACTCTCAGTGCAGTCTTGCTAACGTGCTGATACCACGTCATCATCGGTACTGTGTTCCTTGTGGTTCTTTTGTAGGAGTGTAACTCTGTGACTGCTGCTTCTCTCCTTGATGCTTTGAAAAGATTTGAAATGAATCTTACGATCGGCCTTCGTTTCACTGCCAGCCATCTTGAAGGAAGCAGTCTTCCCCAGCCTGTAGATGTCGGAGCTGGACATGGACAAGGCATCTGCTTCTTTGTTCTGCAGAGGCACGGAAAACAAACAGATGAACAATGTTAGAAAGTTACAACAACACCATCAATATTTAGAGTGGTAGTGTTGAGAGGCTCACATGGACAGCTGATTAACTTGGAGAACATTATATGAAGAAACAGTGTTTGCGCTTGAGTAAGAATATGAACGTCTAAACAAGTCACAACTATCAGACTTGGTTAGATCCACAAAAGGTTTAACCAGATCTGCTTTTTAGATGAATAGCTATTAGATTTTTGAGCATATCAGCTATTTCCTTATCACCTATGTACACATGTATAATTCACACATTAAATCTCTGTTCCTGTTCCATGATCCGACCTCTAGCTTCTGAACGCAGTTGTCCACCGATGTTCCGCTGACACAGCTGAGGGAAGGACGGATGGAGACCTGGGAGAAAGCCTGAGACATGGCCTGACATTTCTTCTGCTCTTCACCTGAAATGGTGCACCATCTGATGTTGCTCTGGCCCAGCACTGACAGAGAGAGACACAGTTTCACTTCTTCACACCTCTGAAAACCTTGACAGTTGAACAAACTTTTGAAGGGACCTTTCCTGTCAAAAAGAGCCTCCAACCCTTTAATATCTATGTATGTATAAATGTAACAAACGGTGCCATTTTGTGTAACTTAACAGCGTATTTGCTTTTGAAAATCAGCTCTCACCAGTATGTAGCATTAGCAGCAGGGCTGCAGCTGTTCTCCACACGGCCATGGCCTCGTTCTCTCGTCCTCTCTGTGTTGGGTGAAATGGCCTCTTCTTCCCTCTCCTCTCCTTTATATTATGACTCGTGAGTCAAAGTCCAACTTCTATCTTCAAGACTCGGCTTAAAGTCCTTGTGTGAAGCTCTGAAGAAGCTGTATTTTTACTGATTTACAACTGAGTCGTCATTCAGGTATCTCAAGACTCTCAGCTTGAGTATTTGAAGTTCAGTGTCGAGTTTATGAAGTGCGCCTCTCTGGAGCACCAGGTCTGACACGTCTCTGCTGCTGCCTGGCTGCAGGCCAAAGTCTGCACAGAGAGGTCTTTTACAGTCAGAGAACCCCACCTCTGCTTTCCCTCTCACTGCTCTCCTCCACTCGTGTGGTGCTTTTCCACTGATGGGCAGAAGGAAAGACGGGACTCAGGCCAGCAGAGTGAGACCGGTGGTTACTGACTCACTGCTCTGCCTGCAACAACACAGACACAAGGGGTCTGTTTACCTGCTTTGGTTGCTAACTTCAACCTTATCTCTGACTACAAGTTTGTTCCAAAAAGAACATGGAGGTTGATAAAGTCATGGAAAGTAAATTTACTAATGTACTGTACTAATATACATATTTGAGGTACTTGTACTAACGTAAGTATTTCCATTTTACACCATTTTTTACTCCGCTATCATTCAGGGGCAAATATTAAACTTTTTACTCCAATACATTTATTTGATGGCTGTAGTTTTTTTAGTCATTAGACATATTAAGATGTAACACAAAAACATATGACGTCCCTATAAAAAAGGATCCAATGTTAGCATGTAACTACCTGACAGTATCTGAAAGCATGAAAAGTGTGCTCGATTTTAACATCTACAACACTAAAACCCTGCTTTAATGGGGTTTTTGGTACTTTGATTACATTTCCAAGTTATACTTTTGTACTTTTACTCAAGCAACAATTTGACTCCAAGACTTTTACTGTAATGGAGTCAGTTTACATTGTGGACTTGCTACTTTTACTTGAAAGACCTGAAAACTTGATCAACCACTGTTTCATTCCTCTTTGTCAAAAAGGTCTCCTAACGTCTGTGGTACCTTTTTTTAAATTATTTAAATGTGCAAGGGTAGCTCACTCTGAGTAAATCCCCAAAGTAACTTTACTTTCAGGTTCTTGAGTGTGAAGGTGTCAGAGATCAGGAAGGAATGACTCTTCAACAAAGAGGCTGTTTCTGCGTGCGTGAATGATAGAAGATCACACAGGATATGAGGCTGCATGATTACGATAATAAAATATGTCTGCAGACATGCAGTGAAACACAGGAAGGCAGTCTGCAGAATTGCTCTAATTGCTCCTCTGTGTTCATAGTGTGTTCCTCTGGTACATTACTGGCATGAGTGATAACTTGTCCAATAATAAAGCTTTCAAAAGGTGTGTAATGAAATGATGACGGCAACAACATCAGCTAATATCTTTGGTGCTAAAACATGAAATCTGATGAAACTAGGTCAACAATGCAACACTGTAATTGTGTTTTACTTGTAAGAATCAGAAATGCAGATCTCGCTGTCCTTCACGTGTTTCATTGTGACGCACGTGAAGGACCTCTGTATGCATCCAAGGTCCATATTAAGACACTTTTATCTTTGCAGATCATATAACCGTACTATGCACGTGACATACATCTAATTGTACAACCATTTTTTTTCCCCTTCACATCCCGAGGCTGATTTCTTGTCAGTTTTGAAGCATCTACATTTTATGTCTCCTTTCAGTCTGTATTTACTGCAGGAAATACAGATTATGGCCACTTGAACCCAAGAACAGGATGAAGTCCAGGAGAGTGATACTGTGAACTTTGGACCTGAGACATATGAGTGAGGTGACACAGGAGCTGAAAGTAGGAAGATTATGGATACATGTATCTCAGAAATTCAGAAATTCAGGCCTATTTTTTACGAACTTGCAGTCAGGTGTGACCTCATTCACATGAAGTGACCAAAAAGCTGTTGGCTCAGCTGCAGCACAGTGATTGATTAACAGAGAGAGAGAGAGGGAGAGAGAGAGAGAGAGAGAGAGAGAGAGAGAGAGAGAGAGTGTGTGTGTGTGTGTGTGTGTGTGTGTGTGTGAGAGAGAGAGAGAGAGAGAGAGAGAGATTGTTAAGAAAGAGAAAAACAGAGTGGATAAATGTGGGTAAAGATGTCTGAATATATGAGCTTATAGAAGATTTGTGTGTTTGTGTGTGGAATCTGACACTTGTTCTCACAGTGTTGATAAGATTGTTAAGACAAGGGAAAAACAAGTATATAAGGAACACCACCTGCCGGCTGCTGCTAACTCATGATGAAGATAACCCTCAGTGGGTTAAAGGCTCTTTATGTGCCATATGTGCCTTGGTCAGCTGTCTGCAATCTCTCCTTTGTATCCTACGGAGTTTGAGTTTTTGAGTTTGTTGTACATTCTGTCATGTTATTGAACTCTGTCTAGTGGCTGAAAATTTTCAGAAAGTGAATTCAAATAGCAAAATTAGAAAACCAACAGATCATTCTTAGAATTAAATCCAAAGCTTTGATGATTTGTTGATGATTGATTCGGTGTTACGGTGGTTAAGAGCAGTTTGTAGTTTGTGTTTATATGCTTAATTGTGCATTTTGGTTCTTGATTTGGCATTTTCAGTCATCCCGAAGGCATGTCTGTAGAGATGGAAACATCACTTAGTCGATTCACGCATCATTGTGTTAGCTACACGTGGAAATAATTTGTAGAATTACAGCCAAAACTGTATTTGTACGCAAAGTGCAGTGGAGAAGAGATTTAAAAAAAAAAAAACTATGATTTCGTTTTCTGATTACTTGTACCTTTTGGTTCACTTTTTAAAACTTAACTTACTTTTTAATCATTAATGACTGACTACTGACTGTCTCTGCTACAGAGAACCACATTAGACATGATTAGAAACCACTACAAACCTGGCCCAAAGGAAAATATATTCATATTTACAGTTATTCATACATCACATTCATACATTCCAAAAAATAATCATCATCTCCGGCCATCAGTCGAGGATTTCAGTAAATTTCAATAAAGACTTTTATTTTTTTTTTGTACCAAAATAGGCAGTTAGAGCAGGGATAAATATTATAATATGTTAGATATAGATCCATCTCTTTAATAGATTCTTTGCATCGGTGCTTTACTCTAACAGACAGTGGCATGATCCCCTGGCTAAAACACACAGCCAGAGTCATACAGAGAGTCCAGTTCTGCTAACTGACGACACCACTGGTTTACTTGATTCATAGAGGATTATACATGGAAAGAAATAATTTAGCTAAACATTCTGTGAGGACACATTAAAGCTTTCAAAACACGTGGTCAAAACTATTTATTATTTGGGTCTAAGAACTACTGTGTTGACAGAACGGCCTTTCCGTATGTCTCCAGTCTCCAGTCAGCTTGGAGGAGTCGCCTCGGGGGGGGAGGGTGAGGGTGGTGATGGGAAGTGGATAGCTGACAAGGTCCATACAGGGGCTCTGTTACCAAAAGCATCTCGGTATTTAAAATGTTACGCGTTACAACAGAGTTCATGTGTCAGGTTAGCCCCATTTGTGACTTCACTCTCTTTTAGCTCTGTATTTACTCTCTGCCAACTCCTGAGTGAAATATGTGGCTCTTCAGCTGCTAAACACTCCATTGTGTTCACCAGCTAGTTGCTCACTTTGTCTGTCTGTTGTTTGCCACTGAGCAGGTAGTGTAGGGTGGGTTTGTAGAGCTTTTTCACTGAAAACGATGCCATGAGAGCACTGACACTGAACCAAAACAGTAAAGTTGCAGCCTCCATAAAGCGGAGGGGGAGCTGCAGATTCAGATGATTGTTCTCTGTAGGTTCATCACTACAAGCAAATCCTTTCACACTGTCATGCTGTTTTCACATTGTCATTTGATACATTATTATGACAACATTGATTACAGTTGCTATAAGGGACAAGCCAAATTGTTCTTTTTTTGCCCGTTACCCAGCAGAGGGTTGTGTCTTCAAAGGTATTTTCATTATCTCACAGAGGTCTACTCTCTGCCTGGAAAGATAAAATGTTTGCCCAGAGCTAAACCCACATTTAAAAAGTTTCTCTCTCAAGACTGTGACAGTTTTTTGCAAACAAATCACAGCTGATCCTGCTAAAACTGTCGATCAGCGTGAAGCCAAAGGCAACATGAGTTATACTGCCACAGGTGTCCTCGTGCTCATGCATGTAGGCAGAAACACCTTGTAAAAACACTGCTCCATAGCACTATTTAAGCTACCAAAGGTATAAAGCACACAATGTGATTTGGCCTGATCAAAAGAACAGAACAATAAAACAAAGAAAAATTCAGGCCTGTGCTTTCCTGCAACCAACATTGTGAGGATTTATACCAGTTAACTATATTCTGTGACGTGTGTTCACCTGTTATAAAGCGACTTAGCTTCTCTGGCTAAGTCTCGGTCTAAGCTACAAGCAGCAAATACTCTGGAAAGACTGCTACAGACAACTGATGTGCAAAGCAAGGGTCACACAACTGACGACGCCAGCATTGACAGGCTACTTGTACTACAGAGTTGCGTGTTGTAGCACCAAGAGCAGGAGACAGTGCAGACTGTACACATCCATGGGATGATGAAAACAGCTTTGAAGACACAACCCATTGCTGAATAACAGGTAGAAATAGTCCGCTTTGTGTGTCCACTATGTGCCTGTATCATGGAGCAACATATGGAGCGCTGAGGTCACAAATGGTGCTAGCATCAGGTGTTTTTTTATGCATACTGGGACTGAAGGCTCAAACGTATAAATCCAGCACGAAAACACGTGTTGCAAAAAGAGCTAATGCAGCTGAATAGTTAGTCCTGACAGAAGCATTTAACTGCTGTCTTTAACGATGCAATAAAAGCATGACATGCAGCAAATGATGACTGCATGAACCAAAAGGTGTTCCCTGACCTCTCTGTTTCAAACCAACATTATCATCACGGCTAGCTGAAAGAAAAGTGAGTGTATCACACATCCAAATACCAAAAAGAGTGGGATGGTATCAGTTCTGTCACACTAAGATGCTTTTAAGAAACCAGCCCTCATTAGTGCAACTACAGTGAGAAGGAAAGCTGTAACAATGATGCTGATGATTATGATTGTGATGATGGTGTTGATGAAGATGATACACTGTTTAATGCTGGAGTGCTCAACTAATGTCACACTGTGAATGTGGAGAAGGGGAGGAGGGGAGAGATGAAGGCATGACACAAAGAGGAGGAAGAGGAGGAGGGGAGGCAGAGAAGCCCTTGTGGGAAGAAGACTTGGGTAGTACAGAGTCAAGTTTTTAAAGCAGAGGCTCTGGGCCCAGATTTATCAAACTGCTGGACTTCAGATAAAAGCAAAAATCCTTCACTTTTACTTCCACTAGAGGGTCTCAAATTTCTTTTGTCATAAAATACTCTTACATTTGGTCAAAGCTGCAGCAATAGATTTAATTCAGGTTACGGTGACTTTAGCCTGGTATCTGCATGTGATTTGAACATTTAATAAGATTCGGACAGTTGCCATTTTTTTGTAGAAAAACATCACCGAGTGAAATGTAAGCATTTTTACAAACAATGAATAGAGCAGATGTTCAGTAAATCCTTGTTTCTGATTGGCTGTTCCTTCTCGGGACATAACTGTAAGCGATCATGTGACCTTTAAAAGCTACTTCTACACGTCACTGTGAGTAGGAGAGAAATGTTTGATAAACGCAACCAAACTTTACTTTTAGCAAATAACTTTTTCCTTTGTTTTTTTTTGTTTTGTTTTTTTGTTTATTTTTTTAATAATTCATATAATTCTCAAAAATTTGATAAATGCAGGCCCAGGCCCTCCAAATGAACTCTAACACCATTATAAGCTCTATTTACTTGATTTGTTTTTGGCCATCCAAAATCATAAGGGCAAGAGAGTACTCCATACTTATCTATTTTTTAAGCAATCTAATTTATTTTTCTATTTAAGCTTTGATTTAGAACTTCTGGTGAATATCAAAAAGTGTCTTCTGATTATTTTCTTGCTACATCTCTAAACAGTAATTGTGCTATAGCTTCACTGTAGCGCTTGATAACCGAAATGCTGGGGCACGTTATCATCTCATATCCAAACTTTGGAGACAGTCTACAGAGGAAAGGAGGAGGAAGGGATGGGATATGAGAGAGATAGAAAAAAGACAAGAAAGAGAGAAGCTCTAAACAGGAGCAATGCCATGAGGACAGACAGACAGACAGACAGACAGACAGACAGACAGACAGACAGACAGACAGACAGACAGACAGGGAAGGAGATCAAGATTTTGTCCCAAAAACATGCTCTTAAAGCTACAGCGTGCAAAAGTCTGCCTCTTGGTGACAATATTATCATTACAAACCCATACATGAATGCATTACCCTTCATTAATATGAAAACAACAACAACAACAATAAGAAGAACAATAATGAAATCAAATCAGATAATGGTACGTGTCGCCTTGATTTGAACCACCTCCTTAAACATTAAGGAACCGAGCTGTAGGATGATCCACCAATAGGCTGCTGAGCAGACTTTAGCTGCTCCCACTTCAGGAAGCAGCAGTCCCAGATAGTCCCAGCCTAGTCCTCCGTTATGTGCTTGTGTAAGTGTGTACTGTAGTGATGTGTGTGTGAGAGAGAGGAAGAGTGAGGGGACTCAGGCTGATATTAGAAAATTAGAGAAGTAGGAAGTGTTGAAAGAGTGATGTGTGTGATCATGTAGTATGTGTGTTTCTTCAGAGTCGCTCCTTGGTGGGCACCCAGATGTAAGGACCAGACTGCTCCTCAATGACCTGCTTCACCTGCGAATACACTTCCTCTAGAGACGAGCCCTGGACTATAGCTGCAGAGAGACAGAGAAAGAGAGCATTTACCAAAACATGCAACCATTAACCCGCGGTTTGTGTACAAAAAGGAACTATTAATGAAAATCTCTACAAAAGGAGGAGTAACCTTTAAAGGTCAACATCTGTGTATTTGAGTGTGTGTTTGCGTACGCATGTTCTTTACTTCCTACATGAGAAAATGAAGTGGAGCCGTGTTTGAAGCTTTCAGTTCTGCCACATGATCTTCATCAACATGTACACGACACAGCGTGTTAGTGAGCTGGTGGATGGATTTTTCACTTTTGAGAGAGCTCCTGCTTCCAGTCTTCATGCTAAGCTATTGTAGGCTAACCATGTATTTTTTTTGCCAAGATGTCAAACCTTTTCTTCAATGTTTGGGGTCGTTATGGTCTAACCCCAGAACTCTTCCTTGGTCCTCGGCAGTCAAATTCCCACATTGTCTCTCATGGAAAACTGACAGTGACTCATGTTCCCACATGAAGTCACAGAAACTTCACAGAGCATTGATGAGTTACTGTGCATGTGGGAAAGGAACAGCAGCCCATGTTTGTCTGTGTTTGTGTGCGAGTAACTAACCGGTGAAGTACTCTGTGAACTCCTGCTCTAGCTTGACAGCTCTGTCGAAGGTCTTCCTCGCCTGCTCCTCGGTGAAGCGCTTGTTCATCTCTCTGGAGAGACAGACAAGGTACAATATAAAGACACAGAACAAGAACTTCATGTCTTTTACATGGAACTAAACCCTCAGCAGCCTTTTTGAGCGACTGGCAAATTCAGCAGTGGTGAAATGACACAATGATAAGTGATTATAGCACTGACCAAATACGTCTGAAGTAGCTGGAGACAAAAATAGAATATTTCATAAAGAAAGCAAATATCATGTGACTGCATGATATCTGGTTTTGACTAATTTGGTATTTGTAAAGTTTCTGCATGGTTGTCCTTATTACAAGTGTACCAGTACCAAGTACATAAGAGGTCATTTTTCTAAATGACATAAGGGCTGATTGTATTTGCCATGTACAACTTATAGTGTTATTTATGAAATCTGACCAGTATTACTCAGGTTTTCATTGCTCCTGGTAGCTTAGTCCCAGCAGAACGCCACTCCTGCTCACAGTTTAAGTGAGGCTGTCACACAAAAAGACTGGTCTCATTATCAACAGCCCCCCGTCCTTATGAACAAGATGAACTATCAAACTTCGTTGTACCCCTCTTTACATTGTTATAACAATCCAAGAAAGATTTGAGCATTCATTTTGGCGAAGTCCCATTCTCCAAAATTGGAAATGAGGCCATAAAGTGAAGTATTCACATTTGTAAGAGACTCTGAGTGGGAAATAATTGAAGTAGGAAAAATCAGTTTTTGGCCTGGGGCTGAAAGGGTTAATGCTGGGCTGTGATTTCTCCTTACAGAGCATTATGGGCTGTATCTTACATTCATGTTCATGTGACATACATGTAGTTTATGTTGTGATAGTTGCAGCATGTTGCTTAAATTACAAGCTATTGCATCATCGAGAGGATATTTGCAATGTTAGATTCAGGATGTTAAGATTTGAATTTCATTCTTGACTTTGGAAACAGCAGCTGACAAAACAACCTCATCACAAGGTCCATTTAGCAGCTGCTCTGGGGCTTTCAACCATATGACATTGTCCTCCTCAGCAGATAGGAGACCTTGTGGTGAGATGTTATGAGTGGTGGGGCTGATATTAAGGTGACTTACAGGATGTTGTCGACGTTGCGTGGTCTAATGAAGATAGCAATGGGATGGAGGCCTGCCATCTGGAGACGCTTTATGGCATTCCCAGATACATCCAGTATACAGTGTTTACCCTGGGAGAGAGACACAGAGCTGTTTCTGTTTCCTCTGTCCTCCTCATTCTGCCTCCTCTCGCCTCATACTCTCTCTATGAACTCACCTTGTCAGCGACCTCTTTGACAGACTGTATGCTGGTTCCATACAAATGGTTGTTATACTGTCCAGCCTCTATGAACTTGTGCTCCTGGATCTCTCGCTCCATGAGCTCTCTGGAGGACATGAAGTGGTAATCTCTGCCGTCCACCTCGTAGTCTCGCCGCGGCCGTGTTGTGTCTGTGGAACACAGATTTTACAGAGATTAAGTTATTATTTAAGAATAAAATATGATCATATATTTATATCACAATCCCTTTCTTTCAGGGGTTTTGTGGCATTTTCAGTGTATTGCTCTCTACTGACAGGTTTCAACCTTAGTACAGACATCTGACAAGTGTTTAGTTGATGTAGTTTACTCAGTAAAAGCATCATAAAAGGCAATAAAAGAATAAATAAATAAAAAGTATGAACGTACTAAGGGAAAAAATAAACAATGGTAGATAGAATAAGGGAAAGATTATGGTGTTCCAGCTCCCTCTCACTTCTTCTTGTTTGCAGATTGGGTAAAACAAATATTTTTGAGAATTTAACCTTTAAAGAAAATATAATACATGAGCCTGGATTGATTGAGTTTAATCAATTTCATCTTTTACTTTCAGTTCACAGTTCCTCTTGGTTGCTGCTTCATAGTTTTCCTTTTCAAACTGCCTGTCAAGCAAACTGTCTGGGAGCAGTGACAAATGATGAAAGTGTGATACAAGTACCGAATCCGTCTGTCTACACCAAACTAAACACTAACCTTCAGTGAGTTCAGAAAAACAACGTGATTTTATAGTTTTCATAATGTGTGTTAAAGTAAAGGTTGCCTTATTAATTTCGAGGTCACTGCTGCGACACTCACGTGGGACACAGGAGCCAAACTTGTCAGGGAACTCGGAGATGAGGTCATCGTTGACCCGATCTTTCATTGGTCCGAGCACGATGACTGGCCGCGTGTAATTAACTGGGATATAATAAACAGAACCAGATTGATACACAAAGACAAAGCAAGTTGAGCAATACCAACACATCAAAAGAAAACTAATTAAACCCTTAACATCCATCCTTGTGTTTTTGTTTCAGTAGCTTTACAGCTGCATTCTTCATATTTTCTGTATCAACAATCAGTCAAATTACTTTGTTTAATGCAAAGAACTATCACCTCTGCAGTTCCCCTCAGCTCCACGGAGCTTTTTAGCACCTTTCAGCACATTGTTTTCATTTCACATCCCTTAACTTTACTGTTTTGGTTCACTCTCAGCTGCTTTCAGTGACAAAGCTCTGACAAACCCACTGTACGCTCTCTGTTCAGCAACAAACTGCACACAGACAAAGTCAATAACTCTGATGTTCCCATCAGGAGCTGGTGGAGACCAAAAACAGAGCTCCAAGGACAGTCAACACTGGACTTACATTCATCAGGTGGACAGAAACAGACTCCAAATTAAAGCTGATACAGCTTCATGTCTGTAACATCTGTAAATTGTTACATGTTAACCAACACAACTTTAAAAGGTGATTGCACGGCTTGTTTCTGTTGCACCCAAGGGGGTAAAATAACTCTGGTTTAAAGTTGGGAAAAATAATCAAATTCCACACTGACTGACATTAACATGTATAATCAATGTCAGTTTGATCAGATTCAAACATCTTTGGAAAGTTTGGGATCTCCTGTTTGGCTGCAAAGCATGAGTGTGTAATCACTGACCCACTAGTGGTTAAATGGGATTTATCAAACAAGCCTTTAATTTCACAAAAATTCAAGGTAAATTTCCATATTATATCACTGATCAGTTTTACTTACATGTAGATGAAGAAGAGGGATCATACTTCACAAGACTGAACAATATAAAAAGAAAACGAATGGACCTTGAAAACTAAAATAAATGAATAATGTGAAGTTAAGCACTGACCTTCCTGCTGCATGACAGGCTGGTAGGTGAGGAGGGTCTCCTCCTGGCCAGCTGATTGGACAAACAGAAATGAGTGACACATTCAGCGGCACAGTGGATGAGATTATAGACATCAAAACACACCTTTAGCCTTTTCTAGTTTTGGAGTAAACTTCTTCAACAGCTGGAAAAGCTGGAGAAGCTGAAAAAGGTAACTTGCACACACACACACACACACACACTCACACACTCACACAAACACACACACACACACACACACACACAGCCACAGCCACACACAAACACGTAAACACTCACATGCACGTAAGAGCACAATGATCACAACACACAAATACAAATGTGCATATATGCATGACACACCCACAAGCACACACAGAGAAACGCACACACGTAATTACACACAAACCGGCAGTAACATAAAGTGGCTGCGGTTTGAAAGAAAAAATAAACAACAAACAAGAATGAGCAAAAAAGGATGAGAGAGAGAGAGAGAGAGAGAGAGAGAGAGAGAGAGAGAGAGAGAGAGAGAGAGAGAGAGNNGAGAGAGAGAGAGAGAGAGAGAGAGAGAGAGAGAGAGAGAGAGAGGGTCTAGACTTACAGGAACAACTCTCACTATCGCTGGTGCCAGAGGTTACCAGCTCTGGAAGGACAAGACAGGTCAGAGTCAGCAACACACACATTCAAACACACAGATACAGACAAAGACACACACACAGACTTGCGTTCTTTCACTGACACACATTCACTGTTAACAGAAACAATCAGCCACTCAATAATCCAGATTCACTTGAGGCGAGCTGGAGGCTGGAGTCTATCCCACTGCAATATACAATCAAAACCCACAGGATGTGGTCAAAAGTATGTGGACACCTGATCATTACTGCCTCCTCAAAACAACACAGGTAGCTGCTTTCTTTAAAATCTGTAATTTTTTTCCATGAGGAAAGGTGCAACAGATGACTCAGCTGGAAATTAATAAATAGTAATAATAATAGTACAATAAGTTTTTCTAATATAATAAAGGAGAAAATCTAAAGATGAGTTAGTATTGCATGTCCATTAAGTTTGGAGACATAAGGAAAAACACAACAATCAAGTCCTACATGCTCACTTCTTTCAAACTCCTTCAGTACATAACGCAGGCTGAGCCACAGAAGACATTGTGTATCTGTTGCAGTGGAGCTCATGAGTAGGAAACTGAACATCACGTGTAAAATCTGTGCATTTGTGCCTTTTACGGGGAAGAACAGTATAACAGTCAGTAGGAGACTGCTCAGTCAGCACCTGGATGAGACAGACTGATTGTCTGGACACAAACATTACACCTTTATGTGAGTGTTGAACATGTCATTCCCAAACCACAGGACATTAATATGCTGCTGCAACAGCCTCCACTCCTCTGGGATTTTGGGAGCTGGCTGCAGGGACAGATGCAGAGAGGTACTTTTTGGTGATACAGCTCAGGGTCGGAACCGGCACTGAGCCTCTGAGCTGCCACACAGTGCTATGAAATAGAGTCTCAATGAAAAGTAATCTACAATAATATACTTGGGAAGTGGCCCAAAAAGAATATTGAAAAACCAGACTTTTTAATACAATATGTCCAGTAGTTTTGGTTAGTGGGTGCTTTATAAATTAGTATTTTAAAAACCTATAATGTAGTACAGTATGTACATAATGGGTTGTATAAAATCCTTTGTAATAAAGTATTTGCACTGCATTGATATAGAGTCAAAGAAATCACCCAACAGTATATAAAATGTGTAAAATTAGTGAGTACTTTTATTGTACTTGACATGTTACTGATATAATTGTGTACTTTTACTTCAATAGGATTTTGAATCCAGGACTTTTACTTGTAACAGAGTATTTTTACATTGTGGTATTGCTGCTGTTGCGAGAAAGCTGAAAATGTTGAAATATGACCACACTTCTGGTTGTTGGCTGGCTGAACTGATTGAACGGAGCTATCCTGGACAGTGGCTCCAACAGCAGGATGGAGGAGGAGGATGGAGGATATTAGAGATATGATAAAGATGGAGGTGAAAGCTACAGTAGTGTCAGTTCAGTTTGTTAAGGGGCTTAAGTTACACATACTGACCAGCAGGTGTCACTGATGGAGAGAATACCTACCTTTGTCATCCTGATCCTGTGGAGAGAGAGAGAGAGAGAGAGAGAGAGAGAGAGAGAGAGAGAGAGGGAGAGAGAGAGAGAGAGAGAGCATTTATCATCACACTGAAGATAATCACAACAGTATCTTGACTGTTATCAGCAGAGGCCCTATCACACACACCTTGTCTGTGTGTGTGTGTGTGTGTGTGTGTGTGTGAGAGAGAGAGAGAGAGAGAGAAAGAGAGAGAGAGAGAGAGAGAGAGAATTTTTAATTATCAGCTCGTCAGTGTGCAGAGTTGCTGATTGCAGACTTGCTGATTCACAAAGTGCGAGGAAAACAGAGCGCGAGCCGACAACAGTGATATCAATAGCTTGTGTTAGACTGGTGTGTGAGCTCGCATCACCACGCTGTGCGAAATGTGATTAAAGCCACATCGTCGCCTCGCCTGTGAACTCAGGCTGAACCTTTCTAAATCACAAATATCAAAGTCTCAAAAAGCTGGTTTTTCTACTTTTAATTAGTCTCTTATCAATAGTTAGCCCGACTACACTTTCCTACTAACGGTTGGCCTGCCTGTTAAGACCAAAATACATTTCAAGTCAATTTATTATCATAGAAATTCTTCAGTTCATCACTTTGTTGATTTAACCCCCTCTGGTGCCAATCAAAGACCAAAGCATATCTATAAATATGAATTGATTTTGTGATGTTACTGATGTGACATGTTTTTAGAGGTTTAGGCATGAAATGTGCTTTACAAGTAACACTGCTTTTACCAAACGAGTTAAATATAGCTTTCTGCTACTGCTGAATTCATTTTCCACATATTTAGTCGCTGCGCTCTCACACTAAGATGAGAAATAACTCCTATGAATAGAAAGGCTTAACGTCTGCGTGGAAGTATTGTTTCTGTGGTTTTATTGCCAGCACAGTTATATATAAGTAAGCTGAGAGGTGAAAAAAACACTTTTTTTTTTGTCAAACCTCCTTCTGCACCTGGCTTAACAGCATCTCAACACATTTCATCTGAGAAGTGACGCTTACTGGGAATCTATTATTAAGAGTTTCACATGGAGTCCATGTTTTCTGTATCTCGAGGGTGTGTTTTGAGAGGATTGCATTAGGATTATTGCTCAGTATTCATCTCAGCCCTTGGCTGTTTAAATACTGTTCACCACTTCCATTAATTTTGTCAATATTTACTTCAAACACCTGTTTTTTTAAAAAATGCTTTGACAAACAAATTCATAGGGTTTAATTTTTTTTCTCCAACAACTTTCAGTCTTAATGCTATGGATGAAAAAGAAGGACGAGGACTGAATTTTAAGGTTTTTAAATCTAATTGCTACTCACCGATCTGTCCTGAGACCTGGTCACTTTGACTGTCTTCAACCTCGACCTCTCCTTCTTCTCTGCCCTGTGAGATGGAACAGAAAAAAAAACCTTATGAGAAATGCTGAGAAAGAAGAAGAAACGTAGCTGACTTGAGTTTACTTCCTCCACTTGAATCTGTGTTCAAGTGTCTGTGTGTAAGATCGGTATGTTCAGACATTATTCGCTGCTTCATTGCGAGTTTCATCAGTGTGTCGTGCTCTAAGCCTGTGAGTCACTGCCTACACAACGATAATTGTTCACAGTAAAATAATAGGGGTTTAACCAGGCAAATGTGAGCCCTATTTGCAGAGGGATTTTGCCTCTCATCACCTCTTATGTCTGGTAGATCAAACCCGCCATCACAGAGTCGTGATTTGAAAACGTGGTGTCCTGAAACTGTAGAACTACTTTAATCTCACTGTGATTTTCTAAGAACAGATGCAAAGAGATGAGAGCGAGACCAAAATACTTCAGCCATATGGTAGACAAGACATTTTCTCCCCATCGAGGGTCTGCTCGCTCCTGCTAAGGAGACAGTTTTGTCTGTTAAGTTTAAATTTAGATTTGTCACTTCCTGTGCAGGGGCATTTCCTGCTGGTGATCGTACTCAACGGCAGAATTTCTAATGAGGTGAATCTCCAGCGGCTTGGTTCAGAGACGTGTTTCTCTGCTGAAACTTCATTTTATAATTTAGGATGACAAGCCAGATGTGTTTTGAGACAAAGTCTTACATTATGCAGCTTTTAGCCTCCAAATGTTTGTAAACAGACAAACAACCCACTGAAAACAGACCAGCAGCACTGAGGTCCACAGCAGAAAGTAGAATAAATACTAAAGGAAAAATGTTCAACTGCAGGCAATTCTTTAATCCCTGGAGGCAGCTCAGATCTGAAAGGCTTTACAACTCAACACAATACCTTCACATGAGAATATTTAGAATGCTGCATCTGCAAATACTGTTTCCTATGTTTCTGTAGTCACCTCCTTTCTCTCCTCTTTTTCCTTTCCTCCAAAAAACAAAATTAGAATGTAATTCAATGCAAAAAGCAAGTGCAAGTGAAACAAGAAGAGGAAGAGAAGAGGGAAGGGAGGAGGACAACAGCAGAAAGAGGAGAAGAAAAAAGGAGAGGAGGAGATGTGGAGAAAGAGGAGAGGAGGAGCAGGTGGAGCAGAAAGAGGAAGGGGGAGGAGAGGAGAGCAGGAGAAGAAGAGGAGGGTCCTGAGGTCAGTTAAACTGACAATATCAAAAAACCTTTTTCACAGTGACTTCAAAAACTTCAGATGCTTGACCTCATATGACACCGGCCTTTGATATCTCAGCCTCTTATAATCAATAATTTAATGCATTAGTTTGATCATCGTCTCCCTACCACAACCTTTAAAACCTATATTATAATATCTTGTCTGTAATGCCTCCTCTTATATCCAACACCTCCTCTAATACTTCATATTTTAAAAGTGAAGTTCTCTAAGTCTTTTACTATAACACTGTTATTTTACTACCCCTGGTGCAGCGGCCTCTAACACCCAGATTCTCTCACCCAGGCTTGATTCTAACACCTCAGTCTATTAATACCCCCAATCTAAACCCCTGTGTGACATTCTCCACATCCTTCCCTCCCATGTTCCATTCGCTCACTCCCACTCCTCTCTTGCCTCTCATTCCTTTTTCACTTATTCACTTATTTTATCACGCCCTCACTTTCTTTCCTTCCACTCCATCACTGTCCACATCCCTCCCTCCTTGTCACCTCTCTCTGTGTCACAGATGGGAGCGAGACTTGTTCTAAATCATCTCCTCCTCCCACCTCAGGAAACCTATCAACATCTGTCTGTCACCTCCTCCACTCGGGAACAAGGGAGGCGATAGGAGGCAATGTTGCTCAGTTTCCACTCCGGGCTTATATTCAGCAGATTCTACATAATGATGATGTTTGCAGTCTTATGGGCAGCGGTGGAGGAAGTACTCAGATCCTTTACTTGAGTAAAAGTACAAGTACCATGCTGTAAAAATACTCAATCTTTCCTGTTATATCCAAAACAATCTGAACTCTGACCTCCTGCGGCTTGGGATGACTCCGACTTCAGGGCAGTTTGGAGGTGGGGGGCTGAGGTGACGGGCGGGCCACCACTCCTCCTCGCCAGCGCTGCTCACGTGGAGGATGTCCCCGAAATGAAATGGCAGGGCCTGATTGGGCGTGCTCAGATCTGACGCACTTCCATCGTAGTCGAACAACGCTCTGCAGGCGGACAGAAGGAAAAATAAATTCAATGTCAAGAAAAAACAATACAATATGAAATATTGACTATACATTTTATCTTGATTCCAATTTAGAAAAAAAGCTCAACATCCACAATAAACAATTAAAAATAAAATGAACAGACAAAACAAGACGAAGACAGACAAACACAGAGATCTGTTGTTGTACAAACTGCTTCCAGTGGACTGCTTTCCTACACTATTAATCTAAGACCTTGTCTGTGTGTACATGCCACTATATGTGTGTGTGTGTGTGTGTGTGTGTGTGTGTGTGTGCAGCTGTGCACATCTGTCTGCGTACATGCCAGTCTGTGAGCATTTGTGTGTGGTTGTGTATGTTTGTGTCTGAACAGTGATCTGTCACCGTGACCACAGAGTTTCAAACTCATCCAGAGGGAAAAGACCGGGCAAAGTAGGCCAGCTGTGTGTGTGTGTGTGTGTGTGTGTGTGTGTGTGTGTGCAAAGGAAGTAGAGCTGAAATAACCAGCATCCCCTAAAGTCCCCACTGCCTTCATCAATAAAATAGAGCATAGACAGTGAAGGAGAAACCAAGAGAGAAAGAAAAAAATCTGATGGAGGTAGATGGCGAGGGTCTGACATCAGTACAGAAAAAACACCACCTCATGTTTTATCGATGTTAGATTAAAGATGATAGAAGAAAGACTTCCACACAGGACATTATGTATTCAGCTGGCTGCTAAAATATGACTCTCCATCAGACAGGAGACTGGAGAGGAAAGGAAATGTGATCTGATGACCAGAAGGTCAACAGGTCACCTGGGATTTCTCTGATCAGCTGTGGTGCCGCCTGACCTTTGCGTTAAGATAACTGACAGGCCTAAAAATTGCTAATATTATAGGAACATCACGTAATCAAATGAAACAACCACTGACTATTAGTTATAGTGTTCAGCATTATGGAAGTGTGACACAATCTTCTTAATCTACTGTGTGTTTTAATTCATAAATAAGATGTATGAGTGAATATGTACTCTGCTATGAGCAGGATATGCAAAACAGTAGCAGACATTTAGAGATGCTCATAAGAAATTAAAATAGTTTGAAATATTAAAAGACATAAGAGACAGAGATCGCACGTGAAAGCGTACAGGATGCACTGGATATATGAAGTGCAAGGTTACCTTTACGTGATTGATTATAGAAGAAAATATAAAGTAAAAAACAAACAAAAGCACTCTGATTGTAAGAGTTCCTGAATAAATAAATAAATAAATATCTTCAAATGATTTTTGCATCTAGCAGCTTAAACTGATGGATAGCGTGTAGTGTTTTAAGACCACAGCTATGTAAATGCACCTCAAAATCAATTACCTGTTCTCAATATTACAGTCAGTTTAATTCCTCTGTGGGAACCTCTGAAATGGAATTACTTAGGTGAAGGACCACAGTAATTACTGTAGGGCATGCTTTTACACTGGCCTGATCCCAGAGTGTGTGTTAACCTGTGGAAATCTACATGTACAAACATGTAACATTAAATACTATACGGTGCTGTGCTTGCACAATGTTCATACAGTGCATATTTGCAATAATTTTATATGTTCTAAATGGTAAAAAAAACAGCATGTGAAAGGTTACAAGAAATACTGAAAACATGAGGTGCATCAGGCTGCATTTACATAAGTGGGTCCACAGATACATACTTTGAAGGGCAGCTGCAAGATTTGAGTGTGTACCTTCTATAACTTCATAATGTCACTACTCCAAGAGTAAAAACCAGAGCAGCCATATTCTAAGAGTTCCACACAACACATCCCAAACAAAGTTTCCAGGGAGCAGGTTACACAGATGGATAATTTCTAGTGTTACTGAGGCCACGTGTAACTCTAATAACTGTAATTACCAGCTCTCAGTGTAATGGCAGAGAAAAACCTGTTTGTATTCTACACTGGTCTTTTCCATTGAGCGCTGGAGAAATTTTCAAACTCACTGTGTTATTGCAGTTTTTTGCACAGCCGGCAAGTTATTATCCAAAGTATTTTACATTTGCTGTTACCAGACTATAGATGTCCTAAAACGTAATATATTCTCAAAATGAAGGTCAGACCACATTCGGTCAACTTAGTCAATAAAGCCCTCAAGCAATTCAAAACCATAATATTCAGTTACGAGAAGCAAATGTCCCGGAGCATTTTGCTTACTTAGGATCCTTTGAAATTGATATGTGCATCAGAGAGCAGTGCAGCAGAAACTGTTAGCATTTTTCAGTGCCCGGTGAGTGTGAGCCTTCATACAACCCCAATCAATACATCAGTGTTTTATTAGAAATCCATTGATGGGATCTTCATACACTATGTGGACATTAGCAGATTATCAGCTTGTTCATACTTTGTTTTTCTTCCTCTGTTCTGACAGAAAGTAAATCACAATATGTAAAATTAGCAGCTGCATAAAAAAAGAGGAAACATTTAAGAAAATATTTATCACTGAGACTCTGAAATACACTGTACACGTTAAATGGGGACGTGACTTGTCATGTGTTGTCATTACTTCATAGAAATCCCTGCCTGTCCAGGTGGATCTTTAAATATTGTATATCCAATTACAGTACAAGCTATGGAACAGCATGTTTGAAATAGAACTTTAATGATGTAATGTAAGAAGAGAGAGGACACATGGACACACACACACACACACACACACACACACACACACACACACTAAGGAGAGTCACCCTTCTTGCGTGACATTTTCTCTGGAGAAAGGTAAGTCTGTGTGTTCCTCATTATACACATGCAGATAATACAAACCACCCCACTTCACACACACACATACTGTATGTACATGCATGAACTAACACAGCAGCCCAGAGCACCAGACCCCCCCCCCCCCAATCTATTACGCCCCAACAGCTTCACCAATCAGTTGCCAGTCCGAAGGCTCCTTCTTTTTAACATTTGATGCTGATTGGTCATTTATGGGCAGTAGCCGTTTCACATGTGACAGTGATTTATCATGTGGGCTGTTGGGGGGTTACTACATTGTTCTCTATAACCTTGAAATGATCATGGCCTCATTCTGACAAGATGTTGAGGAACGTTGTTATTAAAATTCAGCATGAGAAGTGATTAAATTACAGGAGGTGTCATGGTAATTATCTGACACAGGCATATTTCCTCATTAAATCTACAATTATACAGTCGTGCAGAAAAAAATCCACCATCAACAATTCAGTGATCCAGTGTTCAATACTTCTGCAAAATGAACACTATGATGGTGAACATGCTAAACATTACTTTCATATGACCATCAGCTTATTAACGTTCGTTCATGTTAGCTGATATTAGCATTTACCTCACAGCACAGCTGTACCACAGAGGACCTCACAGAGCTGTAGATGTTTAATCTTGTTATTACCTGTTTGATCAGGACTTAATTAAGAGAGGAACATTTAAAAACTCTGCTGTCTGTCTATGGAACTCACTGCAAAATGATTTAAAGCTGAATGAGCTTGTTGAGCTTTAACATTTCATGCAGGAGACTCCATAAGGAGCTGACTTTAATGAATGTGCTGTTTGGGTGTTATACTGTTGACTGTTAGATCAGTTATTAAAAACAACCATTGCTTGTTATTTATCTGACATTTTTGCAACCACATAGACAAATCACCCTGGGAAAGATTACTATTTTCACTGTGACAAACAAATCTATTTCTATATTTGTTGTTACATAAGCTTTAAAAACAAAAAATAGCTAAATAAACTTAATTATTTTTTGCCCCATTTCACTCAAATGCAGCTCAAAGTGCTTTTCGGGATATCAAAACAATCAGTGTAGAAACATCCTAATGCGGGCTTCTGTTTTAATCAAATGAGCAGTGGATGGGTCATTTCTCCTCACTTTCAGCCAAAACCAAATAAAAACAGCAGATGCGCACTGAAAATATGCTAATGATAACTGTGCCTATGGGTGACTGCTTAAAAATTTAACAAGGGTGACGGCAAAGCAGCTGCAAAGTCATGTTTCCTCATATTTTTCTATTAAATCTACATTTCGCAACAGGAATCATTTGTTTTAATGGGGCGCACGCCAAGTAGGTCCTTAGAGGTTTAACAAAACACTGCAGGTCCACTGGAATGTTCCAGAATCATGCCGACAGTTTCACTCGTGCAATACCAGCGTATATGAAACTGTGCAATATCAATATTTCCTGCGTTCAATCATATGAATTCACCCGCTGTCTGTTTCACTTATTATATTGTTTACTCATTTATCATGTTATTTCACTCACATATTCAATAAAGCAGCACAATTAAGTCGGTCATCAGTTAGTGAGCTTCTTCGTCAGTTAGATTAATCTTTGACACCTGGACTACAGCTCCCAGAGGGCTGAATGTGGCCTTTGTCCTGTCGCTCCCTATACAGTCTGACCCCAGTGCTGCTCTGAGTGGGACTGAAACAGTCAAAAAAAATTACGTCATATGTCTTCTGCTAAACACTTTTCCTTGACCACAGTGAAAAATATGGAGGGGGGGGGAGAGAGAGAGAGAGAGAGAGAGAGAGAGAGAGAGAGAGAGAGAGAGAGGGGTCATATGGACGAGTGAGGGAGCGTGAGAATAAGGACAGAAGTGTCTGTGTGATATAAAAACTTTCTTTGATCATGAAGCCTGATGTTACTCTACACTTCAGTGGTTTATCAGTGAACTGCATGAACCGCACTGCAGACTGGAGTCTCTTAACACTCGGAGAGATCTGCGTTTAAGCCTTGCTCGTCTTCTCTGTGACACGTCTGTATCCTCGCTGTGTTGCCTTATCAGAAACTATGATGAACCGGTCGTGGGTCACATCTCTCCTTCCACTTCTCCTTGCAGCTGTCATGCATTGGTTCTGTGTATGGTACATACGGTATGTTGGGGTTCAAGTTTGCTGAAATTAGTATGATTGTATGAAAATATTGTTTAACTTATGCAAGAAAGGCAGAATGTGTTAGCCATACAAACCTACAACTGTACGGATCATCACCCTAAAGTTTCACCCATGTTGCATTAAAAACACCTGGTTAAAAACACCTCATATCCCTTTCTCTTGACAGACTGTGTTGTTGATTGTGATCTGATTGTGAGCCTCTGCATATAACAGCTGAACAACCACAGCTCAGTAAACATCTTGAAATGTTGACTTGATTGTGCTTTGAAGTGGTTATGGCTGATCCAGGCCGTGGATGTGTAATGTGACATGTCTGTTATCGTGAACAGTTGAATTGCGCACCGCATTAAATGCTGCCGCTGCAAGGAACTGTGGGACGGCATTATCCCCTTTGCTTTCGTCAAGGATGGTCCACTGTATGCTATGCCAAAGGAGGTGTGAAAGGAAGCAGTGAAGCACCTTTACTTAGCATTTAGTGAATTCAAACAGCTCTGATCATGGCTGCCACTGAGATACTTCAGGGGCATTTCACTCAGTTAGGAAACTTGGTAAGCATGAAGGCTATGTGAGCGTAACCGGTATGTGAGAGTGTGTGCGTAGTTCAAGGTGCTGTTGCTGCTGCTGTCATTTCCTTCCTGACCACTTGCACAAAGTTCAGATGAGATGTTCCCTTTGTGCGCAGCAGTCATCAGTAGTAATCACTTGTGAGCTTTGTATTATTGAGCTTATCTTTGGCATTTTTGGCCAGAAATGAAAACAAACAATGGTGCTCCTAAGGAGATGTTATCAGCACAAGAGTCAGTTTAGGTTTATCAGTCATGGTTGGGACACTAACGTCTTTCCTATCTGCTAAACTTTAATGCTTTTGAGAAAATTCTTTATCACATAGATGTTGTCTACTATCTACATACATGTAAGAAATGACATACAATTGTAAAACCATGTTTCATTTGAATTTTTGACTCTTGAACAAGCTAGGCTGAAAATGAGCAGACACAAATCAGAATGGTTCTTGTTCCTGGCCCTGCTCTCTTCTGAAAGGAAAGGGAGCCACAGGGTAAAAACATAAGATCATTCTCTTCTTCCTTTAAAACTGTTTGGTTTTGTATGCTCTCCTGATACAGAATAAGTAACTGTAGTGGGATCTTAACGTGGATTGAATTGTGAGGCTCTGAGCTTCTAAATGATGTAGAGTATAGATTGTATACACCATGGCTGGTATTTGCTCATTTAGCTCAATTGTAGCTAAACTGATACAAGCTAAAACATGTTTCCTTGTCTCCTTAAAGCCTAACCAGTGGATTTTATCATCAGTGTGACCATCAAAGCTGATTTTCCCATCTTTGTTTTCCACTGTTTTGATCTCCCACGAGCTCCAATGTGACTTATCTGGACCAAGTGACCCAGCGTTTAATCAATACTTCAAATGCTGTGATTCCTGTGAAGAAAGGATCTTACAAGTCTAGGTGCTTTGGGACTGACAGTTTGTGGGCCCTGCAGAGGAAACTAAGGAGGGATAGGGTCATTCAGAGAAGACTGAACAACCAGGACAGGCGAGGAAAAGAATGATACAAGGACATAGGAACACATACACACAGAAATCGAGGGAGTTGACAGGTGATGGAAGTGTTTGTGTGTAAGACAGCATCCGCCAGACAATCCAATCGTGATTTTAGAAGAGATACCTCTTTTTCAGCATCTCACACACACAAAACGTGGAGCCGACAGCTGAGATAAGACCTTATAATAGCTGTGTCACGCTGAAGGACACTAGACAATCAGTCACCTGTGTGTGTGCGTGTGTGTGTGTGTGTGTGTGTGTGTGTGTGTGTGTGTGTGTGTGTGTGTGTGTGTGTGTGTTACCTGACGTAAAGTGTGCGTTTCTGTGTGGAGCGGAGCGACGTGGAGCTGGAACTGACACTGCTGGTCATCATCTGTTCCCTCAGGTCATGGATCTTCGCCTCAAAACGACTGTACTCTACACACACACACACACACACACACACACACACACACACACACACAGAAAGAGGACAAATGTTGTTATACCCAGCAAACTTCAGGTGAAAAGTTTTAAAAACAATGCCTATACAAACTATTGGAATATCTACAGGGAATCGTATTTAAGATACATTTACAAGCTACCTGTTACTCCACATTAGAAGAGTGATTTATTAGGCTTCAGTTATCTTTGCCTGGAAACCACATTACAGTGCACAGATGAGAGGGGCATGAACAAACACAGCTTCAAGGGCGGTGAAGGTTTTTGCACAGCATCAACCAAGCTTCATACAAACAGCTGTAGCACAAGTACAAGGTGTATTTCGAGTTGTCATGAAAGTTGCCAGCAGTATATTTTCCATGTGCACATGCTGAGGAGATTCTCTCAGTGTTGGAGTATTTTGATGAGCTGCAAACACACAATTTTTCACAAATTTTCCTGATGCTATTTTTCACAAATGTAGCTTACTAGCCATGTGTTGTAGATTGAAAACGAGCGAGTCTGTATTAAACACAAGTGTCACATTATAACATGCACAGTTATATATACACAGTGATGTTCAAGTGGCTCAGCAGTGCCCTCATGGACATATTAGTTAGTTGGCTCGTGTTTGCTCATTGGCTAGAATGCAACAAACCTACTGGAAAAGCACAAAAGAAAAACTCCATTCAGATATGGGGGAAACAAACACGCACAACACTTGAATGCACAACTTTTTCTCAAACCTGTGCGAATTCAGATTTCACACATGCATTTGCAGATGGGAGATTTTCAAACAGCACTTTCAGCTTAATTGCCAGGAACAACAGTATCCTCGTCCCACTTGAATGACAAGTAGTAAATTGTGAGAGAGCAACCGGTTGGCCAATCAAAGTAAAGTGCAGTCATTTGCTCATACACTCAGCATAGCGGCCCTGTGCTTTAGTATCCTGCTACATGCTGCAAAAACCTTTCAGTTTCTGACCCAATTTTTTCTGGTGGCCATAAAAATGCCAGTGTGCCTCTTTAATTATATATGTACATTATTTATGGTAATGCACAAAGTGAAAAAACAAATGTATTCTCTAATGTGTATTTTAGGATGATAGTCTTCTTCCAGCAGAAAAGGTAACAATATACACTTTTAACCAGCAGACCGCTGCCTCAAAATGAGAGAAAAATGTGATATTTTTGATTTAGAGTGGCTGAACGAAACAGATATGTGTGTAATAAATCCTTACGGACTGTCCTCTAGTCTGCTTAACACCACACAGCTTCCCAGAAACCTCTGAACTAACACTCGGATGACAACGCCGCTGGCAATAAGCCTGAAAAAGCCCTTCTGAAGGATGTCCCTATATGTCTGTGTGTGTGTGTGTGTGTGTGTGTGTGTGTGTGTGTGTGTGTGTGTGTGTGTGTGTGTGTGTGTGTGCGTGTGTGTGTATCTGAACCACTATTGTGGACCTCAGAATCTAATTAACCCTGAGTAATTCAATCATACTCGAGGTACACACGGTCATGCACTCACACACACTCTCTCTCTCTCTCTCTCTCTCACACACACACACACACACACACGCAGATCTGAAACCTGCAGTGTCTCCTGGGTTTTCCTTCTTTTCTCCCTTTTTCTGTTTTCATTTCCTTGTTTACCTCTGAACACTGTCAGAAATCAGCATACAACCCCCAGATCTCAGCTCTGATTTCCCCCAAAGCGTTCATTAATCTGACACAGTGAAGCTCACAGACACAAACAACTAAACTGTACTCAAACGGCTCAGAGCCACACTGAAATCACATCAATCATTGAAACACTCAGAGTAACATAATCTCTGATGTTTCGGGTTTAAAACAAGACACTAATATTCTGGAAAAAGAGCTTTGATAGATTTTTTTTGACAAGGAGATTCACATGACTTGCTACATTCAAAGCTAAACGTTATATTCACACAGTGGAAACCAGGTTTGACAATGCAAAACTGCCTCCAGTCTCTCCATAATGAGAGGAGCAAAATGCTCTTTTGCTAAAAAAATCATTTAATTTCAGCATTTTTCATTGCTGATCTCAGTCTGGCATTTTCAATCTCAGCTCTAATCCATTACAAATTGATGGATTAACACTTGTACTTCGGTTTGTTTCACTGGCCTGACCACACCGCAGAGTGATCGCACTGTCAGAATCACCAGATACTGTGTGAACTTTCACATCATCAGCATCTAACTGCCCCTGTCTACACACATTGCCTCAATGCAGCATTACGGGATTAAGAGAGAGGCAGACAGGGAGGGAGAAAGCAAGACAGATTGAAGAGAGACAGAAAAGAGGATGAGAGGAAACAGATTAATGACTGTGACTGATCTTAGATGTACTGCAACAAACTCTCATCTGATACAGTGAGATTAAGAAGAAAGGCTTTTCAATGACAGGCAGGGTTGAAACAATAGAGACAAAGGCAGAGCTACAGAGAGATGATGCTCCTTTTCATGATCTCTAGAACAAAGACTGTGTTGCAGCTAAGATATTAGTGTTATCGAAACCTGAAGAGAAAGACAAAGCCGGAGCTGCCAAGGCTGCAGCTCTGATCATCTTCAGCTTAACACCAAAGCACTGTTGAGAAGTCAGAGCTGCATCATGATCAGCTTTGTTTTAAAAACCAAATCCAGTAACACAGCAAAAGCACCACAGTCAGAAAAAAATCAACAGTGCTGGGAGTGAGACTGTTGATACTAAACCACTCTGAGAGTCATTAGACCAAAGACAGCTTCGGAGACAACGTGTTAATGCTGCATCACTGGTCATCAGAGGGACAACGGTGTTAGAGCACCACAGATTCACCAGAGCAGGTCTGTATCTTTCAGTTTTTCATCATTCCCCATCATTCCACAAAGCGCTCAAAGTCCACAAATAACACCTAAAAGTGTTAAGCTTTGAAATGTTATGCATAAACACTGATGCCAGCGTGTTACTAGAGGCAGGATGCTAACAAGTAAATCAGTTCAGGTCTGTCTCTCCCAACTCTCGCTCAGCTGTACTCACATGCTGCAAGCAGACAGGAAGGCTCAACGTCCGCACGATATGATGCCGGTACGGTGGCTTTCGGGTGAGTGTCTGTGCATGTGAGAGAGGGGTCTGTGCTGCTTGGAGTCCCAGGATGTAAATGAGAGAGAGAGAGAGAGAGGGAGGGAGAGAGAGAGAGAGCAGATGTGTGTGTGAAAGAGAGCAAAGATGGAGAAGATCTAACGCCAACATGTGAGAGAGCCAGAACAGAAAGATGTAAACGTGTGTGAAGTGTGTGTAGGTATGCAGTAGTATGTACCACAGAGAGGAAATGTGTGTCTGTGTGTGCATGTGTGTGTGTGTGTGTGTGTGTGTGTGTGTGTGTGTGTAAAATCAGTCCAGTGCTGCTCAGCTGCCACGGAAACAACAGATGCTAACTCTCTCTCTCTCTCTCTACTACACTCCTCTCGTTCTCTATCTCTTTGCTGGTGCGCTTGTTTGCTCCTCCCCCTCTTTGACAGCAGCTTGCTGTTGGGTGGAGACACACACACAGACACACACACAGACATACAGACACACACATGCACACGCACACACACACACACACACACACACACAGTCTCCTCAGGTCACTCATGCAGGAAGCCAATGGCCAGGCTCTGGCATCCTCCTGCCCTACTTTGGCCCAGGGAATCAGCCTGCACTCACACACACACACACACACACTCACACACACACACACGGTAAACCTTGACCAAGCATTTTGAATATTGATTTTTGGAACCTTAATTAACAGCTCAATTCATACATCACCTAAATGGATTTTCCTTTTGTTTTATATGGAAACAGAGAGGACAGAGAAGAAAAAAGACGGTCGTATCTGACTTCAGAAGTCTAAGAATTCAAGTCTTTCTGCTCTGCATGATTTATGTTTGTACAGCATGTGTCTCCATCTGTCTCTCACTCTCTCCATCTTCAGTTTTTGGCTCTCTCCACTTTTAAGACTCATTTTCTTCTGTTTTTCACTGTCTGTTTTTCTCCTTTTAAGAGTTTCACTTAACGAAACCACGTTTATAATTAAACAGTCTTGTGCATGAACATGCTTCAAGAGTGTGTTTATTGAACATGCTCCTGTCTTGGGTGAATGGGGAACTGAACATACCCCTTTGTACCTAATGAACATGAACATTAACTGTGTTTTATGGCACCTGTCAAGCCGGATGGGACCTCTTACCCTAACCAATGTCACTCCTCATACCGAACTCTAAATACTTCAATCAATGAAGGAAAAGACGACTAGCCAGTCAGAGGCAGAATGGGGTGAGTGATGACTTTGCCATCCTGAGGACAAAAAAAAATAATAGGCATGGCAGCATGGCTATGCGTGCAGTAATTGAGACGCAGCTATGAGCATCTGAAGGAATTTTAGGAACAAATCAGTGCAGATTTGAAAAAATCATTTTATAGAAACTGGTTTGAAAAAACCAGTCTGAGCGTCAGCCAAGAATTTGAACTGATACACTGAGTTGAAGCATCGGATCAGTCTTGGGACACATCTGCAAGTGGATGAAGATCACAAGAAACCATTAACAAAGGGCCAGACCTCCAACCAAATCAAGCCCACAGTATTTTGTAAAGGACAGTGTTTGTTTCCCAACGAGTAGACAGTCGTGTGGTTCATTAGAACAAAAAAAGGCAAAATTTACCGTGAACTAGTTCATTGGGACTGTGAGCATAGTTCAAAATTATACATTGTTAACTATGAATGTGAACTGGTTCATTTAATCTGTGTGATCTGAACTTTGGGCTTAAGTGTGAACTTGCACAACACGGTAAATGGAAAATATTATTTAAAACGTTTGTGTCATATCAGAGTCAGCAGGTTACGCTCCAGGCTCCCAAAATCCAAATAAACACACACTTCTACCTCTGCCTCTTTCTCTGGACGTCAAACTCCCAACTGGTGATACAGCAACACACATCAAAATCGCCAGATATGAAGTTTCACATTATCAGCATCTAACTGCCTCTGTCAACACACATCACCTCAGTGCAGCATTATCAGATTAAGAGCGAGGGAGAGAGACTCAGAGCGATGGAGGGAGAAAATAAGACATAATGGAGAGATGGGAAAAGGGTAGAAGGGAGGAAGAGAAGGGGGGAGGGGTGATGACAGAGACAAATGGCTCTGGGGCTCATGTTGCCTCCATCCCTCCTTCCTTCATCTACCTCTCCTCTCCCTGGAGGAGCATTGTTCCTCCATTCAGCAGCTGGCAGAGACCTTCTCTGCATCGTGCAGCTTCGGCACTATCCAACAGAGAACCACTGGAGACAGGAAGCTCTCATAGGCGTGTGTGCATTGCACCAATATTTTCCTTTCAGATCACCTTTTCTAATATTGAATCAGAGGCCACTTTGCCTGAACCTTGCTTGAGTGTTAGTACTGTTATTAATTGCTACAAGTGAATACATGAATGTACTGTAGATGAGCTACACTTTCTCGCCTTCTTTACTTTCCTGCAGTGGGAGTGTGGATTTTATGTCCTATTTCATGTCATTAGTGCTTTAATATCCTGTCTTTTCATGGCTTTTGATACATTTAAAGGTATTCAGGGTTATGGAGCAATGTTTTTATGAGTGAGCTTTTGTGTATCATGCAGGGGATACCTGACGCTGATTCCACACTGTTCCTCTGATGGACAGTTGGTGGCGGTAACATGCAGCAATGTGTCAATGAAGGCAGTGAAGAAGAAGACCACAACAGGGATTTGATACAGATAAAAATATGTGTTGGAAGATCTTTTATGAGAAAGGAAATGCATTGAAGACATGAGGGATATACAAAATTTGCTGACAAGAAAACTCCACGGGGCACCTTTAACTCTGCTTTTTGTTCCGTTTCCTCATTTTTCCTGTCTGAATGTTTTCACTGTTGCTGCTGCAAACATCTAATTCCTCCAAGCGGATAAATAACGTTACATGATCCCCATTTCCAAAGCATTAAGTGAGCTATGCTTAATCATTTAGTGGATGTCCATTTCTGAAAGCAAGAAACTGTATTAAAAGGAGTCTGCAAATGATCGAAATCCTCTTGTTAAACAACCTTCCTGTATGCCTCTCATGTCTGATCAGTTCAACTGAAAAAAAAACAACCTTCACCTGGCGAGTCTGATGTAAAACCGTACAAGAATCGTTATGAGACACTGGCTCTAAAAATAGCACCGCTGGAAGAGGCTCATCTATAATTGATACGATACAGTACAGTAATCTATATTGGCATTGATTAACTGAATCAGATTGCAAGGGAGGTAAGGGGAGAGAGCAGGGGACAGAAGTCTTATATTAATGTACAGAACTGACGAATAAATGTCAGAACTGATAAACGTGTTTCATCTCTGGCAGCTAATAAAAGCATGACAGTGATGCGGCAACATGCTGCAAATCAGTCACCTTCCTGTTCAGTGACAGCTCAAATCCCCCAAATCACACACACTGGGCGATGAGTCAGACCATTACCAGAGACACCAGTAACACTGGGGAGGAGAGGAGTAGCTGACAGGTGGAAAGGGAGGAAAGGGAAGAAGGAAAAGGAAGAAAACTGAGCAAGGGAGAAAGAACAGAGCGATGAAGTGGGAAAAGAAAGGAAAGCAGCCTACTGTATGTATTCAGCGGATAATATTCCCACAACTTTGTGCCAGAAAGCCCAGAGATAGACTTGCTGTTAATCTTCTACTTAATAAGTGGTACATAACACACACACTCACACACACACACACACACGCGCACGCGCATGCACGCACGCACGCACACACACACACACAAAGTGCAATAAGCAGGCTAAGAGAAGTACAATAATCCTCTCTGCATCACCTCAGTATTACTGCTGACAGACACCGCCTCTGTGTGTGTGTGTGTGTGTGTGTGTGTGTGTGTACAGTACTGCATGTGTGTGACAGTGTGTGTCTGTGACAGCTGTGTGTAATCCCAGTCACTAATGCTGCTGTCAACCTGCAGGAATTACCAGTCCCACATCAGGAAACTTATGGCATGGGAGGAGATCATGCTCAAAGGTCAATATTGCCTCATTTTTTGTGTTTTTAAATGAACATCCAGATTTTTTTTACTGATCAGTACAAACAATATTTGTGCTGAACTGAAGCAAAAGAAAGAAATAACACAAACTTCAGAATAGAAGAGCATCAACGTGTGTTTACAGGTGTTGGAAGCTTCTACTGTACATGTGAAAAAAGTTGAATAAAGCCTTTTGGGGGGGGTGTGAAATCTCACAAAATTGCCTCAAGTGATGTCACTGTTGGGGCTGAAGACTACAACTAACAACTCCCAAATCCCTAACTGTCAGCGCTCAGGTTGTATTGTGGGTGAGGTGGGCGGTAGGTTTGGACAAGGGAAGAGAATACGTGGAATAAAGATGGTATGTCCAGTTCTGTTTCATCAACATAATATTTTTATGATTATCATATTTTCTAGGTTTTATTAGCTTCCTCCAGAGAGCTTGTGCACCTTTTTCTGAAAAATGTTCCATAAAAGAAATTATTATGATCAGCATTATTAAATGATAAGCAGGATAAAGTAATAAACACTGTGACCTCCACACTGTGGCTTCAGAGCTATTTGCTTTATTTATTTTGCATGTCATTATCTTTCTTCATATCTTAGTGCTACTTGTAGCTGAGGTGTCTGAAAAAATGAGGACAGATTTTCATAAATTGCTTTCTTTCAGAAAGTCGACAATAAGTTACAGTGAGAATAAGATAAATTTTATGTACTCATACTATCTTACCCAAATGCTGCTCATATGGCATTTTAAGTACATGACAAACACTGGCTGATAATGATGATCATCATGATAATCACAGAAAGTAGAACCATATAAGCTTAGTATAATGTATCATGTATCTCTGAATATTTACAGGGTCATCATTAAGTTAAGGAAAAATTACTTATTATTACTATTTTAATGATGGTCTGATGATTATTTTGCAAGAAAATCTAATTTACTTTGAAGTTGATCCTGATTCCCTACAATGCTCTTCAAGTGAAGTGTGCTCTGTACCAAATAATATTTTACAAAAAAAATCCTACAGATGGGAATTTTGGGAGAACATCCAGTCAAACAGCCTTCCCTGGCCAAAGGCATATGAATTTGGGGACAAACACACTTTGGAGCCACAGGTCTGATGCACAAAATTGGCTTAAAATAGCATGAAACGTGAGGAGGGATGTCGGCAGGACTAACGCAGCATGAAGACTTTTCACAGACAAACACGCTCCATCTGCTGTACTTCAAATAAACACAGATCTATATCTGCTGCATCAGCTTAAATCAACCGTGTCACTGCTCCAGCTAGCACACACACCCGCACACACACGCACACGCACTCACCATGAGCAGTTGAGTTCTGTGCCGAGCTGTGTTGTGTTTGCTGCACTGGATACTCTATTTAATATAAATAACAGGAGGAGACCTGCACACACGCGGCGAGAGGGACACTTTTCCTCTCCTGCTGGAGGTCATTATAAGTTCTTCTCTCATTGGCAGGAAGTGTGTGTGTGAAACAGAGGGAGCACTGCTGGTCACCACATGCTATCACCACGGGAACGGGACAAACATGGTCCTCAGATGGACACACACATGCACGCTTGCACGCACATACGCGCGCACACACAGCGCTGACCAAAGCCCAGCATGGACAGAAGGTTTGATATAGAGTTCATTCAACAGTCACTAATGAGAGTCACGACACACACACACACACACACACACACACACACACACACACACACACACACACACACAGATCTTTAACTGCTCCTTTTAAAGGAACAACATGTGAGTAAAACCCCTAAACGCTGCAGTACACATAGTTTCTTGAATATTGAGCAGGACAAACGTTGAACATTAAAACTAGGCTGCGGCACAGTCGGCTCTGTGTCAGGCCAGCTGGCCCACTCTAATACCTACAGTGTGTTGTCGCTCCCAATGCAACACCTACAAATGCCAAGACAGAGATGGACGGAGCAAAACCAACAGACCACTGAACTTACGTCCACACAAACATGAGTGTAAGTGAAAAGCAGCCTTAAAAGTTGGCTTTGAAAAGTCTGCTCCTTTTTGGAGGAGGACAACTTTCAAAGGTGATGAAGATTCACTGCATGAAACATTTTCAATCCATTTCAGTAGTTTGGTCCACTTCTCTTCTTTGCTCAGCACGTTCCTCATCAGCATGTGGTTAATATGCTTCTTCTGGCAGTACACATACATCAATGGCAGAGCAATGGATTACAGTCCAGGAGTGGATAGACAAAGATGTTTGATGGCTTGTGTTCTGACACATTTTTCAGCTTCGCATGTGCAATCAGTTGGAAGTGCTTTCAATCAGCCGACCTCTGAGAAAAGGGAGGAATATAGATTTTATATTTTTTGGTTTCATGATGGCACCCCCTCTTTTTGCATTAATACTGTTTCCATACAGAGAAACCTTTGCAGAAAGTAACGTTAGTGCTCTTTGAAAAACCACACTGGTTTTCCTGCTAAAGTCTCCTTCTTACCTAACTTAAAACATGGTAAATGAGCTGCATTCACTTTTCTAGTCTTACCAATCACTCACAGCGCTCCTCAACACAGGCAAACATACACCCATTCACTCACACATTCTTACACCATGTAAGGTGCCACTTGCCCATCAGGAGAGATAACCATTTACATGCACCCTCACGCACCGATGGCACACCTATCAGGAACAATTTGTCCCGCCCCATAAACATATACATTTATAAATGTTTAGTTTTATATACTTTGACTGCAAAACAGAATAACTAAATGTGATTTTACTTGGACACCGTTGAAGCCTGTATGTGGTGAGTGTGTGATCCTCTGTTAAGACCTTTTAAGAGCTCCAGGTGCTGTCCATGGTGCTGATCCAACTTAACACTCAGACACAAGCCAGTCCCTATGAAATGCAGTGATGTTTTTTCTTTATTTCTCTAGCATAAGCACTGTGGTCTCTGCAGACTATTTAGGTTAGACAGACCTGAGCGAGTCGGTATTCAGTTATCTTGGTGTATTATCTTCAACGAGACATCCTGAGTCTCTGCATGTGGTTTTCCTCATCTTAGGCTGAAGCATTTTTAAAGCTTTTAAATGACTCTCAGGTCTCTGGGCTGCACTTGATAAAACCAAACACTCTCCCAGTGATCAGCGGCAAAAGGGACACTTTAGCATCTTAACATGTTTTGCTCGCAGTTCAGAAAATACATAATACATCTGATGTATGAGAAGAACAGTGTGAATGGAACTTACTGCAGTTCCTCCTATTATGTTGACAACATTACACTATATTTTAAATGCAAAGCTGTGACGTTACTTTTTAGAATAGCCAGCTTTCATGAACAGGTTGTAGCTATCAAATCTCTAATGGAGAAAAAAAAAATCAATGCAATTGATTTCCAATATTTATTTTTGGCCCCAGTCATGCTGGTTTGACCCAAGCACCTTGAGCCATTTTCTTCTTTTTCAGTTTCAATTTAACCCCCAAATCCTCGCATAGAGAAAATAATCTTGGTTGGGGATCTATATTTAAACGCACTTTCCCTTTTGAAATTAAAATTCATAATTCATATATCATGGCTTTCATAATGATGTATGAGTTATATCCCTACGCTGCTTCCATAATCTTCCAATACATTTGCATAATGTCGGTGCAGGGGAACTTCATTATGGTCTGACACTGTCTTTCACATCTTAATGTATTTTGCCCTTCACTTTCTCCTCAGACTTTTTAAGGGCCTGTGATCCTGTGTATCATGCTGTGATTTTGCCTGAAACAATACTTTCCTGGACCTCATGGATGATACCAGAACCAGACACATACACAAACACACCGCACACACACAGAATCTCTTCCAGTAAACACATTTTTGAGGTGACTCACAGGAACAGGGGGGATGATGCTCTGTGTGTGTGTGTGTGTGTGTGTGTGTGTGTGTGTGTGTGTGTGTGTGTATTATTCCCAGGTCCCCCATCATGACAGCATCCCATTAGCTGAGCCAATCATTAGTTATAACCTGGTTTCCTAGGTTACGGCCAACTCAGTCACTCCCACTAAACAAATATCCAGGATGGTGCTTGCTGGGAAACCTCACTGTGTCTGTCAGTGTGTGTGTGTGTGTGTGTGTGCGCGTACGTGTTTGTATGTTGTAAAAACAGTGATTTTCCAAAACCTCAGTACACACAAAAGGCTGATCAGTGTCTTGTTGTCACTAATTACTCTGAAGCAACGATTCTGAACATTGAGCCACAATGCAATAATAAGAGTACCAGTAACTAAAAAATAATATAAAACCTGGTGCATATATTTTTTCTATGCCCATAAACAATGCATTTTTTTTCTGTCTTTTAAACAAAAAAACACCTTTTGTTAATCTTGGACCTTCCTGCAGATTGGAGAATTGGAAAGTGGAAAAAACAAATACTTTAAGATGAACTAAAAGAAATGTTTCAGTGTCTAAAAAATAGTAAAAGACAGCATTTAGACTTCTGTCATATGTGAAGTTTGGACCAATCACACCAGGTCATTTTACGCTGGCTGCAAATGTCTCTGTATGAAAGCATAGACCAGTTCTGTTGAGACGAGCTCATGAGCTGACTGCACAGTGCGCCACTCTCCCTCTTGTCAATGTAGCTCACCCAGCAGTCGATCTCTCTCTCTCTCTGTCTCTCCCTGCAGTCAACTTCCACAAATAATAATCCAGCCAGATCATCCAAACAAGATGGTATTTAAATAGAATTCAAATCCAATTAATAAGCTACCTCCGCATTGAACAAGTGTCATAATCAACCACATACGACCTCCACAGCATGATATCAGTCATGATATCAGTCACTTCTGTTTTAGCTAGACTACCAGCTGGAAACTGTCAAAGAGAAGACAAACAGTGTTAACTTCTGTAATTAAAAGGCCCAGCCAAAATTATTCTGGCCCATCAAAAATTGAAATCCTGGGGCTGTGCCTGGCTGCTTCTACAGTACACGGCCAGAAATCCAAGAAGAAGAAGGAGGCAGAGGAAGAGGAGGAGGAGACGAAGGAGTAGAAGAAGATCACACCCAACAGATACGTCATGAGGTCTTGAAGTGCACCTGTGCGTCACTGCAGCAAGTTAAACCACCGGAGGTCAGCAGAGGTCTGTAGCATTTCCATCCTCCTTCACTCATGCATCAATCTGTACATGAGATGGTAGTAATACACTGTGTTCATCTGCAGTACTCACCCTCAGGTCTGTACTGTGCTACTATGGTAACCGTCTGTCCTGCGTTCTTCAGAGCAGCGGCTGCCTGCTCATGTGTTGCACTGGACAGGTCCACGCCATTCACCTAAAACACACACACAATTAGAGGCAGTGCCTCGGATCAATATTAATAAATGCATAGTGAGAAGAATGCTGTACATCTTAGTGGGTCAATAACTCTCAGGTGGCCAGTGTCCTGTTTGTGTGCACGTGTAGTATGTGTGTACTTTGTGAGGGTTTGTTTAATGCATAAAATCATGTCATGTCAGCACTTGCATCATAATACAGTCACAGTCATTCTGAAGGGATTATCAGCGCCTCTCCAGTCTGATGACTAAATCCTGTTTGAATGCTGTCTGAAGAAAACTAAAGCCATGTTTCATTTTAGAGGAAAACAAAATACAGATTTAGCACATGCATCCCCTATCAGCCATTAGTGGTGACTGACTGGTACTGTGCAAAGGAAACGATGCCAGCTGACTGAACTCTCTCTTTAAATTGAGATTACTGTCAATGCAAGATCAGATCAAGTTCAAAATATTCAGCTTCTGCAGGTATTATTATTATTGCTTTGCTCATAGTCATTCTGACGAGGCTCTGGGGGGAAAATTAACTGACAGGATGTCTCCCATGATAGGCCTATATAACCTGTACACTAATAATAGAAGAATATGAGTTCTCAGTGTTAGAAAGAGTGACAGTACTTGTGTTATATATCTGTGTGTAACAGGTGTGTGTGTGTGTAACAGGTGTTAGCACATACCGACAGGATGCGGTCTCCCTTTCGTAGCTCCCCACAGAGATCTGCTGGACCTCCCGCAAGAATGAAGGAGATGAAGATTCCCTCTCCATCCTCGCCTCCAACTATGTTAAAACCAAGACCTGTGGACCCCCGCTGGAGCACCACCCGCCTGGGTTCTCTGGAAGAATCACAAATTAAACACACACACAAAAATTTACATTCCAGTAAAGGATGATGGTATCCTACTTTTCAGCATAAAATTATTACAAAATCATAATATGTTTATCAGTTTTGTTGGCATTTTATTGTATGATGACAGCAACTGTTGCTTTTTGCAGATTAAAGTTCAAGTTTAAGATCTGGTGACAGGATGCGTAATTAAATAATTTGCTGTTTTATACTTAAAATAAACATAACTACAAAAGAAAACATTAAAACATTACAGCACAGTCTTGAGCAGTTACTGCAGTGTACATATTCTCATGGTACATCTCTGTGGGAGAATCAGGGATTCAAATTTAGGATAATTCACCACAATGACCAGTAGATGTCAGTACTGCACTGTCTGTGTTCTGTTGCACCACCACAGTTAGTGGCGCTGTGGTAAACACACACACTGAGTCGATTCTTTAGCAAATCAGCATAAACTGACTGTGTTTAGACACTGGGAGTAAACAAGAGCACTTGTAGGAAATCCAAGTCAACAAGAGCCAAACATGCTAATACATGTTTAAGATAGAGCTTTCTCACATTATTGTGAGGACCACTGGACCGTCATGTCATCCTCATAGCTGTGGTTGAAAACAATCATGAATAATGTCAGAACAATTCCAAGAATCCAAGAGAGAGAATCAGGCCATTTATAAATAAACATACACTGTGCAGACAGTCTGTGAAATTTGGATTCGATGCTTCTTTATCGTCTCTGCCTGAAATGGTTCTAATCACTAATGATGCCCCAATCCAAAACTGGCGGATCAGTTTCCAGATGAGACAGATCCACATTAAACACTGTTTCTTTGTTACTGTCTCTTTGTCATAAAGATTCTGTGTTTCAGGTTTTGATACCTTACAGTAAAATGGTATCAATGAGTTGCATGCAGTGATAGAGGGAAAAGGCTGAATCGGTGCATCCCCCGTATTACAGCACAAATGAATAAATCAACACGTTTGCTTTGAAATCACCTGCTGAAAGGAAGCAGATGTTCTTGGAGTATTGCACGCTCAGAGGACATTTATTAAAACCCATAATCCTCTATTTGCATGAGAAACTAATCAGAGAGTGAAAGAGAAAGAGATGACAGAGACTCAAGGAAAGGCACCAACACAGAGGAAAAAAGAGGGGCAGACGTCAAAATGACCATTTTGCAGTCAGTCTGAGGCTTATCAGATTTATTATAATCAAAGCGCTATGATTGGCCCAGAGGGTCATGACGAAATGAGTCATATTCTGGTAACCACGGTGACGCCAGTTGAGTGACGCGGGCTGTGATGGGCTGTAATCCGTCCATTAAAATGGATTAAAGACAGTAGAGCAGCACTGAGAGTGTATCTGCGTGTGTGTGTGTGTGTGTCTGTGTGTGTACATATGTGACCTGAGTTTACATGCCAGACAGAATTCGCCCTGCCATCTGCCTTTTCCTGCCAAACACAAACTCGCACACACTCAAACACACACAGCAGCAGAGCGAGCAGGCAGGGACAGAGGTCACTCAGTGTATTTCGGGCTCTCTAGGACTCTGTTTCCCAATCTGATGTGGTGAACCTCTGCGAGGGTCACTTAAAACCTCAGAGGGGGACATGAAACGAGCAATAAAGGAGGAGAGATTGAAGAGATCTGCCATCTTTTTTGAAACTACACTATTTGATATTAGTATTGAGTGTAATATTCAAACCTGAGAAATCTCCTGAAATCAGAGAAACATACACACACACAGGTCTCACCTGGGCACGTCATCGTCTCCAGTCACGGCCCTGGGCAGTGGCGAGTACCTGGGCGTGGTCAATGGGGCGGGGCTTACAGACTGGCTGCCGCTCATGTAGGGGCTTATGTGGTTGTCTTGATGTGGGGAGTACGCTGCAGGAGCACACACACACACATTTGTTTTTTTACCATACTATCATGCATGAAACATCATTTCATTGTACTTTCATGTACTTTCAGTATGATTTTGAATTTGAAGCACTGTCATCTCCAACTGGCTCTGATCAAAAAGTGCATTTATTGACTAATCAATCACAGCTCACACTGTATCTCTAGTCGATCAGTTACAAGCGTTGACATACTGTATACAGTTACAGGTATGCTGAGAGACGATGGTGTGATACATGGTGTTTGGTAATGTGTTAGATACAGCGCGGTGATAAATGACATGTTGTTTGATAATATGCTGATTTGGAGAGGTGACAAGTGGCTGTAATCCAGTGGACCAAATTTACCCAGTCTGATAATCAGACTCTTATATAACACAGTTAAAACTGTCTGGTTGATGTCATCTTTGTATCTTTCAGACCATCATATTTCTAACCAACTTAAATGGCTTGAAAACACTGTAAGCATGTATCACAGTGGACACTGCATGAGCACATGATGATCAGGGTCATCTCGCAGATATGTTTTCACCCACATGTGGAGGAGTTCACAACATCCTCAATTCAAACTCCTCCTCCAGGTAACTAAAGTAACATATTTTCACGGCTCTATACCACCAGAACAAACACAACAGTCCCCTGTGGCATTCAGCCCTGATGTGGAAATCTATGGCAAAGTCCATTAACAATTCATTTTACACCTTTTACCCTCAGAGCTGTTCTGATGACTTGATACTATTCTGACGCAGCTTGGGGCGAGTTTTGTGATGTCTGCATTCCATTCAGCCACAGACTCAGCTGCTACTCACACATGGGGGGTCTTTTCCTTCACCACTAACAATGGCACAGTCATTTGAAAGCACAGCTAATTACAAAAAAACCCCCAAAAAGCAATCTATGTCCTCCTTGACATGAGACAAGATCTAATCTAATGAGACATAAATATGTGTTTGTTAATATCTACCAGCCACTGAACATGTTGCTTTGATGGGTTGCTTGTAATGATGGTGGTCTGGGCATTGCTGCGCTGTTGCAGTTGGGAGGTTAAATTGCAAAACAGATATCTCCATTTTTATTTATTTCTGTGAACGATGTTTTTTGGGCACTCCAGGGAATATCAGTCAAATTGGTGTTGGATGTTTTGATGAGATATTTTTGTATTTTCATAAATCATGTTTATTTCATTGTGCCCTCAGGGGAAGATCGGTCAAACTTGCATTGGCTTATTCATTTTAAGAATGCAGTTTATCTGTTTCTGCAAATTAACTTGTCATTTCTAGTAAGAGCCTTTGCAAAAAGCTGAACAGTAGATGGGTGCTTTTTTATAAACACACTCAAAGCAGAAACCTCCACCATTAGCTTTGTTCCTTGCTGTTCTTTATAGTTTCACACCATCTGGCCCTAAAATGCTTCAGCTTCTTGGCTGCAATGATGTGTGCTACATCCACCAGAACTCAGTTTCACTGCAAGCTGTGTCTGTTGTCGTGGATAAAAGTGAGAAATGAATAGAATGAGCACAATAGTATTCTGGTCTAAGTCTCAGGTGTATGTGTACTTACAATTAGTGACGTCGGGTGGAGGGAAGTTGTCATTGATAAAAAGGGAGGTGTGTTTGGCCACGCGGAGGTAAACGACGTCAGGAGTCGACTTCAAGGCAGCCACTGCCTCCTCATGAGTTACCTCCTCCAAACAGGAGGCGTTCACCTGGAGCCACACGGAGACACACACTGCATCATATACGGGCATTAACTTCATGAAGAAGAAGCTTTGATCATGCTGTATTCATTTTTATGCTCAAAGGTCTGCTGGTGAACCTTTAACAGGCTCAGAAGTAGAGCAGAAGAGCAAAAATGTGATACCATCATACCTTTGTGCACTGTCCTTCACTAATATATCTAATTTAGTCTGAGAACACAACATACCCTTTTGGTAATGTGTTAGAATTTAATAAAGGGGGGGTAATGTTTTTTCTCATCCTACGTCTGATAACATTACTGTGGAAAAATTACATTCCTGGTTTTATTAAGGGCTAATCATTTGATATATTGTATTACTGAGGGATATTTATGATACCTAACGTCACCATAGTGATTCATATCATGCAGCACTCGATGCTATTAATGATGTTCAGGGATATTCATCACCTATATGTGGCCAGTAAACCTAAATTCATATCTTAATGTGAAAGTTGTTCGGGCAAACTTCTTCAGTGTTGCATTTCATTTGAATGTTGTAGTAAAACTTGCTTTGATGTGGACTGCAAGCTGCAGTGCGTATTAGACTTATTTGCATAAGTGCAGAGAAGAAGAAAGAAGAGTGAAGAAGAATAAAAAGGTCTTTCTTACAGCTACAAGTTTGTCCCCTATCTGTAGCCGTCCGTCTTTGTGTGCAGCCCCTCCCTCGATGATCTTAGTCACGTAGATGCTGTTGTCGCCCGGGACGTGTTGGTTTCCTACTCCACCTGCTATACTGAATCCTAAACCTGAGAGAAAACATCAGCAGCTCATGTTTCTGACTTCTGGCTTCCCGAGGATTGTCTTAATGTTATATTTCCATTTGCTGCAGTGCTGCATTTTCTCATTTTCTCCCTTGAGCCCTTCCACCACTTCTGAGAGCCGATACAGTTCAATTACAGGGTCAGAATCAAAAGAGAAATCACATTAGGTAAACTATACCTTCTGGCATATTTCATGTTTCAGGGCTTTTAATTGCTCTGTTAATGTTTTTTTCCTCTGCTTAATCATATTACTTCTCCATGGAAATCATAAAATTGTGCCCCGTCATACTTTCTCACTTTCAGGCTCCACTTGATGTCTGTACGCCCTTGTTTCTTTATCAGACAGTAAGTGTTGAGAGACTCCACTGCCTGTTCTGTTTACCACTGTCATATTTTCTCACCTTTGGGCCCTTTGACCAGCTTGATATCCATGATTCTCTCAGTGAGGCTCCTCCGGCGTCGTATACACAGTCTGACCAGGCCCCCCGCCTCCTTCAGTGCCTCCACAGCCCCGCTGTGGGTCACCTCCCTGACGTCTGCCTCATTTACTCGGACTATACAGTCATTCACCCTACACAGCAAAGTCACACACAGTAAAGACGACATTCGACCTGCATATGGAGTATATGGTAAAGACAAAGGATACACACATCTTTCACGCTGAAACAAGTCCAGTAGGGAGAAAGCAAAGAGGTAACAAGCTGCTGACAACACATTTGAGTTGTTTGTCTTCTTTCCTCTCTAATGTTGCCTACAGTTAGACTCATTTATATGAAATTCCTGGTTCAGTCACATAAATATGCGACTGACCCAATTTGCACAGCCAGATTTTTCTACTATGCTGCATATGATCAAATTTTATTGTCAGTTTGATGTATTCAGTCGTTTGTTAGGGCTGACAAAAATTGTCTGTGATCAGTAAAGTTGCCTTGTTGTGAATCTACCATCCTTTCACACACTCTGGCCCCAACAAAGTTAAACATTCTGTTGAAGTCTTCCAGGTTTTGGCTATGCTTAGAATTACAATGTTTTATTCATATTTTGTCCGTTGTCTCTTTTGTATGATCTTATTTGTTGTAACAATAAGTGATATTGTGTGTATCAGCGAACATACGTGTGTTCATGTGCTCTTGATTCTTCTGTTAATGCCTACTGGACATACTTACATATGCTCATTTGCAGATGCACTAAAAGAATGTAAGTGCATGTGTTATTTCAGTGTGTGTGTGTGTGTGTGTGTGTGTGTGTGTGTGTGTGTGTGTGTGTGTGTGTGTGTGTGTGTGTGTGTGGTGTGTGTGTACCTGAGTCGTCCATTCTGGGCTGCGGCCCCTCCGGGTATAATCTTGGTGATGAAGATTGAGGGGTCTTCTCCGATGTGAGGGTTATCAGTCCCTCCAGCGATACTGAACCCCAGACCTGAGTTACCCTGCACACACACAGACACAGAGTGTGTTTAAAAGAGAAAAATGAACACCAGCTGACACTCTAAAATGCTTTTTAGTCATTAATAAACACTATATTGGAAAAGTTACCCAGATACTCCCGGCTAGTTTATATAAGAAGGCGAACTGGAAGAAATAGAACTTCCTCTTAAATCTTACTCGCCACAAACAAGCATCTATCAAATATTATATCCTCAGCCATTCATTGAAAAACCTGATGGCAGCCACTGCTCTGTGTATGTTTCTCTCACTCTCTCATGCTTTGTCACCAGGTTTAAAGCAAGTGTACTGTCTGTGCCTGTGTTTGCGTGTGTCCACAGTGTCTTTAAAGCAGATCCCGTCAAGCAGACAGAACCAGGTCACAAGAGAATAGAGTGAGTGAGAGAGAGGGAGAGATGGAGAGCCTCAGGGTGAGAGAAAGGGGAATATAATGGGGGGATCAGGAAAAAAAATCGGCAAGGATGGACAAGGAACAGAAAGGACGGGGAAAGATTGTCAGCAGAGCCGCACCGATGGTGGGACTGAGGGAAGGAAAGGCAGAATGATGAGATAAAGGAGAGAAAGATAAATGAGTTTTATGAGAATAATCTTAATGAATTTTTTTTTTGTCTCCCATGATTTTGTTTACACAGAATTAGACAACATTAGAAGATAAGAAAGTCACTTTTCCAGCCATTTAAAATAACTTGCCCATATAGCAAGGCTTCAGTGAGAGGTAGAGGTAAATAAGATGTGTGTGACCTCAGCCTGTAAAACGCAGTCACTTACAATCCACACTGTTTCTTTATATAGCAGTTTGCAGTGAGTTGGAGCTTTTCATGGCGACCTTAAAGCTGACCTCCTGAACATCTTTTTCAAACTCTGTTTTATTTGAAGTGATACAGAATGTGAACAAGGTCATATCACAACGTGCAAGATGTTGCTCTTTCTGTGCAGTGCATTGGCTGATTCAATTATATTGGTTGGCTTGACACATTTAGCATTGGTCATAGCTGCCAAAATGATCTTGAGCTCTTGTTTTAGTTGGATGTAAGCAAGTATAATGATATGTGGTGTCAAGTAAGATTTGTTTCATTGACTCTAGAAGAGAAAGTATATAAAGATCTGGAGGAATAGAGATATCAGCTCACTCAAATTAATACAAATAACTGACTTGTTGGATCCCCTCAGAGGAAATATTTTCATTCTCTTCACACCTTCTGAGTCTTTGTTTGCATGTTTCTGTCTCAGCACAGGTTCCAGTTTAAAATACACTCCAAACCATTTTTGCTCTCGACAGCACTGATGGTGTTTTCAGCGTGGAGGAGTGTTGACGAAGGACAGGGGTCAGTCTGAACACATGGAGATACTGTCACCAAGGGGTTGATGTGACTGAGTCCATTTCCTGTGTGTATAATGAGGCATGCATGCTGCTGGTGTGTTGTCGTGCTTTTACCCGCTCCAGCGTGATTTCCTCATACTCATAGTCTGCTTCTGTACCGTTGACCTGTCAGAGAGAAACAAAAGGTGAGTGTGTCAATTTAGAGTAAACACTGAAGGCTGTTTGCCCGTAATGAACATTAAAATGCTCATCTGAAGTTTACGGTCAAGCTTTTCACATTCATAATTCATATTCAGTGTTTTTATCTGTGTACACCATCCTCTCGTGTTGTTTTAAGCTTCATGTTTGTCACAGCTTTGTCGTATTTCTCACTGTTTCCGGGCTACATGTATCAGTACATATGTCATCACATATCAGCAGCAGTGGAGGAAGTAAAAGTACCATTCTGTACAAATACTCTGTTACGAGTAAAAGTCCTGCATTGAAAATGTTGCTTAAATAAAAGTATGTGAGTATTACCAGGAGTGCTTTAAGTATTAAAAGTAAAGTAAGTAAAATACTCAACGTAGAAAAATACATTCAATATATGTAAATTACATCATATGAGTATCATTATGCTAGTCGGTTGAGGAGCTCACTTTCAACTATTTTGTATTGGACTGCAACTTATTTCTATTATGGATCAATCTGCTAATTATTTTCTCCATTAAACAACTGATAAAATCTGAAAATAGCGAGAAATGCAGTCACAATTACCCCAAGCCCAAAGTATTTTGATATGAAATGAAACAATTATCAAAACAGTTACCAGTTTTCTATTAATTGACTGTTTCAGCTGTACTTTTTCATTTCACTCACTGTCAACTGTTAGCTAAAGCTACAAGATACTAAAGTACAATTACCTCAAATTTGTACGGTACTTCAATAAATGCACTTAGTTGCATTCCACCTCCCTCTATTCGTCTGTTACTGTGTGCTAATCATCTGATTATCATCTCACTCATCAGGTAAAACAAACTGCGACAAATGTCAGTTCTGGAAAAGTGAAATTCCACATTTGATCGTTTATGAATGACGCATGAATCCCAGAGATTAAACTGGTAATGCGTACTTAATGATGATGTATCTCTGATGTCATATTTAAGAACATCACTGGTGAATTACCCATGAGCCAATCACATTGCTCAGCCAGGACTGCGTGTACTATAAAACATATTAACGTCTGTATTTCCTGACTGAATGAATAGCACACGGAATTAAAGCCGATCCGAGCAGACTATTATATATTTCTGCTCTTCTCGGTTTATACTGGGAGATGAATGTTTTGTTCCTGCTATAGCTGCTGCAGGCGGGCAGGCAGGCGCGTGCGCGCGCACACACACACACAAACACACACACACACACACACACACACACACACACACACACACACACACACACACACACAGTGGTCGAGTGGCATCCCAGTGGCCCATCTAATCCCCTTGGCTGTAATCTGTGTCTCTGTGCAGTCAGATTAGTTTAGATTTTGAATTTCTGTCATTTTAAACAGAGGGCACAATCTTCCATCAGCCACTGTGTGCAATGTGTGTGTGTGTGCGTGTGTCTGTGTGTGTGTGCTGTCACCTACCATACACTGGTTAAAGGCCCCATGGTTTTATTTTAAACATAAAGTACATCCAGTCACATTCTCTAGGTAGAGTGGGTAGAAACGGCCTTGTGCATCTGCAGTGTCCTCACATTTATTTACCTATTCAAAACATGCTGCCTTTGCCTCATCAACTACATTTGCTTTGAAAAGAGTCATAAGCAATTTAAGTAAACTGCTTTTTTCCTGGATTTGTTACAAGCATGAATCACATTTCTTTGGAAGAGTATAGTCAGCAATCATATCAGTGAAATATTAAGTGAAATCTGCGTGAGAGAAATCATTTTCTCTCCCTCTGTGTTACATTCCAGGCAGTTCAGCGGGGAGTAATTCCACAGTAATTACATAATAAACTTATCTAACAATAACAGACACTGATTCTCTGTGGCAGCTGGCTACCAGTAAAATGACATCTGGATCCATCTAATTCTAGACTGAGCTTTCCATCTAAATCCAGGATGCTGCTATCACTGGTGCATTTTTCTGAGGGAGAAATACTGAACTTGCTGAGCATTTTAAACAGAAGGTGCTGCAAGTCTTCAAGCAGTAAAATAACCCCTGACATTTCATTTTTATTAATGGTATTTGTTTTAACAGAGAAAGGGATTTGATATAACTATTTACAGAGCTGTACAATTATTGGAGAAACTACAACAATTTCATATGGAAGTAGGTAAACCTTTAATGGCCATTCACTGTAAGGCAGTGTGTTGAATTTTCTTTTCTCAAGAAACTCATCAGAGTTAACTTTAAGTCTAATGCAATCAGAATTGGAGATGTTACAGTATCAGCAGGTTGCAGTTGGGTAGAGTTTTAAATTAGGTGTAACCAACGTATTATTTGAAACAGTACTCACATATGGGGGGGTGTCGACGCTGTCGGTGTTGACCACCACAGGAGGGGGGTTGGCCTGCAAGAGAGAACAGTACCATTATTAAACACTTGTAATTTGAAGGATATTACCATGAAACCAAAGACGTACAGTATTTCACCAAGATGATGATGTTCACAATGAAACTGAAGACACGTCTTAAATTTCACTATGAAACTGAAGACTTGAAACACATAAACATATATATATATGGAGATATGTAATGTTGACTTACTCGTCTCATGTTTTGGTACAGCATGTTGAGTGCATCTGCTACAGATTACCACCACGGAGCGACAGCATACACCGCATGACATACTGCACAACCCTTATATTGGACAGTCCTAATGTACTACACTGCAAACCACGCTGTGACCAAACAGACTGTTTTATGAAGCTCTGTCACTGCACCACAAAGTAATATATCACAATACCCTGTATTTTTACATTCTCAGTTGTACTCTGAAAGCCTGTACGACTCTGTGGTCTCTATCCTACAGCATGTCATCTGCATCACGGCCTGGTTCAGTCCAGCACAGCACAGCCAGAGTTAAAGCAGCAGCAGATGATTGACATGATCTTTCCTCTTGCTTCCTACACAAGCACAGTAAATGCCAAACTTGACACTAGCTAATAAATAGCCACAAGGTGTTTTTTCCTCTTTGTATTTGTGAGGGGAACATCAGCCCCCATTTTATCAGCCTCCACTTTTCTCCCCCTTGTTTCCTCTCACTTTCTCCCCAGAAAGTATTTAGTGCTTGCCAGTCCAGCGTTTGCAGCTCTAGTATTCTCCGACAATCCACCAATGAGCAAGCCAGTCCATGTAAGATAATCTGAAGCTCCAGCTCTTGTTCTGCGGCCAAACAAAGTTCACAAACGAACCGGCTAACCAGGCATCAAACAAGCTAGCCAACCGAATGGACAGTCCACCCAGGCCTCACTTCATGGCATCAATGTGCAACAGAGCAGCAATAGCATCTACCCCTCTACACTAATCTCTACCTCTCTCATCCTCCCTTTTCCCCTCCTTTATCCTCTCTCTCTCTCTCTCTCTCTCTCTCTCTCACACACACACACACACACACACACACACACACACACACACACACACACACACACGCACACCATCTCATTCCATCTCTCTCTCTCTCCGCCACATGTCCAAGTGTCTGTCAGTCAAGCTGACAGGATGCTTGATCCCACATGGGAACAGCCACAGAGAGAGAGGAGGAGGAGGATCAGAGGGATTATAGGTACAGTAGGAGGAGTCAAATCTGCCTGCTCAACAACAGCAATGAGGAGCAGAGGGTGTAGACAGATGCACACACACCCCCCATAATCACAGACATGAGTGAAAAAGAACAAGGATGGGAGAACAGAAGAGGATGGAGCTTTGGATAGAAGGAGGTGGAAAGGGTGGGGTGGAGTTCATGGGTACTGAGGACACAGGAAGGGTTGTGCTGACAGTTGCAGCTGTTAGGATCTGTGTGTGTGTGTGTGTGTGTGTGTGTGTGTGTGTGTGTGTGTGTGTGTGTGTGTGTGTGTGTGTGTGTGTCGATGTGAATGAAGAGTTACACATGGAGGGTAAAGATGATCACTGTATATCTATGTGAAGCAGTTATTATGTCAGTTATTAAGTATATTTTCAGCAGTCTTTAAACCTCAAGGTGCTCGTGCCATTGAGCTGCACGAAATCTCTCACGTTTTGTAAGCTTGTGGTGAGCTTGAGTGAACAAATTTTTCACTAATGTCAGAAATTTTAAACTGTCCAGGATGCTGTTGAATCAGTCAATCATATTTTATAAAATAGAATTTGTATGTAAAGTCTCAAAATGCAAATTAACTACAGCTTTCAGGGTAGTTTTAGTCACTTAACAAGTAGAATATTTCCCTTTAAAATGTAGTGCAGCAGAAGTATGTAGTAGCAGAAAATGGTAAATACTTCAAGTATCTGGAAATTGCACGGTCTTACAGAACTGAGACACAGCAGATTTATAGGCAGGCACTGACAAACATGTCCTCTAGAGTTTAGACATCGTCTGCATGTGGCACTAGAAATGTTATTTTTGCAATTGTAGAGATTATGAAAGATTGAATAGTCAAAATGTTGCAAAGCCACATCTCAGGACCAATCACACCACAAAGGATCCCTACATAAATCTGAGAGTTCATACACTGATTAAAGATTGATTATGATTGATGATGAAACAACCTGATTAAAATCAAATGTCTACACTCAGACATTAACCTGGGATGTGAGGTCAGAATTAGACATGGTTCTATTTGAAGAAGTCATGAGGTTCTGATGTTAAGTGTGTTTGTCTCTGCACATGTTTGGATGAACTAAATCTAATAATATGCAAGCAGATATCTAATCCATGAGTTTGGTTTGGAAGGTAGGTAAACAATGATGACTGTACCAAACAGTGTGTTTATGATTCGATAAAGTCTTTGAAATGTTTTTCCCCGGATGTAGAATAATTAAAGGTATGTACAGATTACTTCAAATACCTTTATGCTGACTTTACCCAAGCAACTAGCTGCCTAAAGTTGACTTGTCTTCCCCTGAACCTCACCTGACTCCTTCACCATCGTAACAACAGCATTTACAAGGCACACAACTTCTGTGTGTGTGTGCATCTTTGTCTGTGTGTGTGTCACTCACAGTGCGACAAATCCAGTGCATTAGTCAGCTGGTGATTCCATTGACACGCCATGTCAGACTGCATGCTTATGTAACATCAATATGAGTGTGTCAGTGTGTGTGGACGAGGCTGTGTTACATGAAAAGGCCAAAAGAACAAACGTGCAAATATAAACAAACAAGCACTCACACATAAATATACTCAACATCCATATCCAGACAGTGTTTGGATTGCTCAAAAGCGGAGGAAGAATTTCACCAGTGCATGGCATGTGTGTAGCATGTTGTGTTGTGTGTGACAAATAAAGGGCTTTCTTTCTTTCTTTTTGTTGCACTATGCAAGTGATTGTTAGCTGTTACATAATTGCTGTTACACCAGCTGTGTTACGATGGCATTATGGCCTGGTTCAGCCCAGCACAGCACAGCTTAAAAAGAGATCCAGACTATCCCTGGTTTGTCTCATCATCATCATCATCATGATGGTTGTTAAAAAAAGTTTGAGTCGGTGTGTGTGTGTGTGTGTCTGTGTGTATGTGTGTGTTTGTAGCTTCTACACCATCTTCACAATAATTCCATTGTCAATAAGCAGATGGATCATGATTGAATAAACAGAAATCAAGAATCCCAACATGACGCAAGCAGCGGTTTATCAAATAATCGACCGGAGCAAAGTGCCATATTGTGCCACGAACACACTTACACATGCAAAAACATACAAAGTGAAGCAGGAAAAGTCATGCACTGGGCAGAATGATGAGTGTTGCACAACAACAGCTGCAACTTTACATTTCATTTACCGAACAGAAAAGCCAGCGCTGAACGGTGAAGACACACGTTCACACACACACAAATGCTGCACTCTGAATATTACTATCCACTCTGTCTTCATAATGTGCAATGAAACTTAATTTGATTAGGGAGCTAATCAGATGGAGTGTGACTCTAATCAAATCAGAAGGGCCATGCTAATCACGCTAATCCGACCATCACTACCTGCTCTCTCTGATCAATGTGCCCACAGCAGATGTACAGCCAAATAACCAACCAACAGCTAATAACAGGCAGCTGACAGCCTGTATTCTTTCCCTCCTCTCACTTTAGTTGCTTATACAACACACAAGTCCTGTTACACATGGGTGGTTATACTCTTTTGATTGAGTTGGGAACTTGCACACTGCCATTACTGCGTCGTCATTCTGTGATAACTGCATGCTTTATTTTGTGGCGAGTTGTTACTTTCCAACGTTTCTCAAAATTGCTTTCAGCAACCCTCAGAGAAGAAGTGAGAGTCACAACCCACACACAGCATGAGTATACCGCAATACTGTAGACAACTCAGAGTGCAGGTTTGTGTGGAGAGGAGCACTGAGGCACGACAAAGATAATGGCAACGTCGTTGTAGTGAGCGTCTCAACCATTGTGGTCGGAGATACAACACTTAGGGCTTAGCTTAGAGCAGCCAGTGTACTGGGTACATTGTGATATTTTGTGTCTGGTGGAAACTGATGTCGCAAATTTCTTTCTGTGTCTTTGCCCCATCTTTTTTTAAATGGATGAGAGGTGAAACATTTTTAAGTTTTTATAACCGAGTGCAGTTCATTCAACCCTCTTCAAGGTGTTTTGTGCATTTGACTGACCCTCAGCCAACCACTTTCCTAAACTTGTTGAATAACCCAGCAGCAGGACGTCTGCACACTTTGATGTATGCAAACATATCAACAATAAAAGCAATGAAAGCTCCTCCAGTTTGATGGGAAAGTTTCAATTTCTTTAGCGCATGACTTATTACCACTAAACCTGTGTTCTGTAACAGTCTCCTTTACTAATAGATGAATGGGACATAATTCACTAAATGCACATATGCTGTCCTCTCCTAGGAACAGTGACTTAACACTATGTGCTGCATTTATTCATCCATCAAACCTACCTGCACATGGGCCTGTATTTGTGGAAAGTGGTGTATGAGCGGCACCTGTGGGGGCATTTCCATTGAGTGTGCGGTCCAGATATACGTGTCATTGGGCCACGCCTTGCTCCCAGCTTTGCCCTTGGCTTTGCTCTTTGTGGGACTCTTCTTCACGCTGTCCCTCAAGTTGGGAAACTTTCCTCTGGAGCCCCTGGTGGCCAGGTTGGTTGGCAGCGTGCTCCACCCATACCCGCCCAAACCTGAGCACAGCGGGAGCTGTGGCGAGTGAAAAGGGTGGATAGACAGCGACTGGGAGGCGTGAGGAAGAGGAGAAGGGTAGTGGTGTTGGTACTGCTGGTACAACAAGTTGTGACTCGGTGAGTGGAGCTGCACCTGCTGCTGTTGTTGGTGGTAGATTTGATGTGTTGACTGAGAAGAAAGCAGGTGACTTGGCGATGCTGGTGGATGGCAGTGCTGTTGGTTTTGACAGTGATGCTGCAGCTGCTGATGACTTGGGGATAGGTGAAGCTGGTGGTGGCTTGGCGAGTGCAGTAGGTGATTTGGCGATTGCGGAGCCAGCTGGGGAGTTGGCGATGGCGGGGTCAGCTGATGACTTGGGGATGGTGGTGCTATGTGGTAGTAGCTGGGAGAGGGAGAAAGAAGCAGATGTTTTGGCGAATGGCAGCCATGTTTCGGTGAATGGGGATGATGATTTGGTGAGTGCAGCGGTGAAGGATGCAGCTGGTGATTTGACGGCTGTGTTTGCAGCAAATTCTGGTTATGCTTTGAGTGAGAGTGACTCTTTCCTGACTTGGTCTTCCCTTTGCCAGATTTGCCCTTTGTGGAGCCACTGCTGGGCTTCTTGGGGCTACAACAGAACTCATGGCTGTGGAAATAAGTGGTCATAGCTACAGAGATGTATAAAAAGTCACAGTCTTCTTGATCATTTGTCACTCTCACTACATCATCTTCCTTACTGACATGACAAAAGGGAGTAGCTCATCAGAATCACTTGTGTCTGAATAATGTAGGTCATGCCTCTTCAGAAAAACCAATCCTCCTCTGTGTCCAGCTCAAAGTTGGTGTTTCTGCCGTTCCTCTCTCTCTCTGCTGGATATCAGCGTGTCTCGGTGTGTTAAGATCACTGGAATATGAGAAAATTAAAATATAATCCCTCCTTTGTAGGCATTGTTTCCATTTCTTCTGCCTTATGGATTAAAGCATCAGCCAATCCTGAAAAGCAGAACATCGTCCTTGAGTGCAACATTTAACCAAGCTCCTCTCATTGATCCTGTTATCATCCCTCCGGGTTACAGGGTCAGTAGTAAGTTAAAGGTGTGATCCCAAGAAGCAGCAGCAGGACCACCTGGACAAGTTGAACCTCCTTTCAGCCCTGCTTTCTCTCAGAACGTCTCCGCTTCTGTAGAGGATGCGAGTCAATTCATGCGCCCCAATGGAAGATTTCTTCCTCTCATCCGTGGTTACGCTCCACTTCAATAGTCAGTCATTCGTTTATCCATCTATGTTGTTGCACACTTTGGCTTTTGTATCTGAGGTGTTGGTCGCTCTGTAGACGATGAGGTTCAATTCATGTGTTCCAAAAGAAAAGTAGAGACAGTCCAACAGGAGTTTAGTCAGGTTAGAGTCCTAGATTAACTTCTCTTTTTCAGATTTATGCTCGGTCTTTCCATCCAGAAAAAAATAAAGGTTAGAAAGAGTGTAATTATCTTTGTCTTCCGTCTTTCATCTTGCCTTGTTTTGTCTTTCTGTTATCATGATTTGATATTAGGCCACATCTCGATGCATAACTCTCTTTCTCTGCGTCGCTCCTCTTTCTATGCTGCCTCCCTCTCTCAGTGTCTCTCTCTCTCTTTCCCCAACTCTCCCTCTCTCTCCCTCTTTCCTGGACCAGCCAATTAGGGACTTCCCTGGACTCCTGCACATGACAGTAGCCAGGCATGACTAATCGACAGGCAACCAGGGACAGTGATACGGTGCTCAAAGCTCAGTCAGTGCATGTTTACATTGAACCGAGAGCTGTGATTGGTGGATGGCAGTGCCTTCCATCAACCTTTGTCTTGTTCTTTTAAAGCATCCCAAGGCAGACCGGGTCAGCTGGAATACGGTCTATGAAGTGTGTGTTTGTGTGTGTGTCTGTGTGTGGGTGTGTGTGTCTGTCTGTCTGTCTGTGTGTGTCTCTATGCATTGGCCTACTTCCTGATGAGAATGTGTCTCTCTGCTTGTGCGCGTGCCCAGGTTTCATGTTTGTGAGGGAACAATCTTTCAATCTGCAGTTTCTAACAAGTCAGCCCACTACAAACACACACACACGCGCACACACACACAAAGTCTAAGACTCCAGGTGTAGTGCATGATCGGGTTAAATACAAAGTCAGTCAGGTCTATTCAAGAGCAGCTACAGTACAGTAAACAGTGACCTGACAGTAAACACTGCAAATGTCTCTTCTCCTCTGGTCAAGGACTGGCACTATGGCATCACTGGTTACTAAGGAAACAACACCTTGTGAGTAGCAATGAAATTTTATCTTGTCTCTTTCTACAGAAAACTGTATGGAAGTATGGACCGCTTGTACCAACTTCTTTGATTAATTATGAGCCAACTAATTCCAGTGAACCCTAAGTTGCCTCCAAAGACAGACACATTGCATGGCAGCTCTACTGGCCTCAGTACGGACATAAATGTGTGTGTTTGTGTGAAACAGTAGTTTGTGTGGCACTTTTCTCCTGCTTAGGTAGACAATGTGTAGTGTGGAAAAGTGGAACCCATGTTTCATTTAAAAAATAAGTTAAAAAAAAAAAAAACGACTAAAATTTGAACATACTAGTGGGAAATGTTATTTTGGTATTAAAACTCAGGTACTAGGTCAAGAAATTAATCAATTTATTGTTAAAACCACAAGACATAAACATTTCTCAAAACACGCATCTCAATCCATTGGTCAAGCAGCCTTTAAAGTGTTTGTACATTTATAGTGTTAAAAGGAAATTAGTAAATCCTCAATATTTATTTTCCAGTGATGTGCAGAATGACCAGAGAATGGCCACTGTCTTATGATTCGACTAGCATCATCAGACAGTGGCCACTGTTTTTAATATCAATTCAGTCATAGCTTCTGGCTTCCTACAGCTGGCATTTCACAAAGAACAGGAGCTGCCATTGGTTTGTACACAGCGCTGGATAGACGTACACACAGCTATGAGGTCCAAGTCTCTATAATGTCAGCTGATGTATGCCACAACTTGCCCGAAACCAAGCTGATAAGAGAGAGAGCGGCAGATTAAAACCCATGTGGAGAGCACAAATAGATGAAAAGAGGGTGAGGGTGGTTGAGAGAAAGGCTGTTATAGCGTTTCTGTGAGTGTTCCCTGTGTAAAGTGCTGCTAGTGCTGCAGGCTAACCGTTCAGTCAGGAGAGGATGAGCAAGGAGAATAGGCTGTTAGCATCACAGTGCTAGATGAAGCACACGCTAATATAGTGCTTGAGGGCAGGGTAGGGAGGGACTAGGTTGTGGTGAGGAATGGTTGAAGGCAAGACATGAGACAAAGATGGAGGGGCTAGAATGGGCAGAGGGGTAGGCTTAGGGTTTAGGTAGCTTAGTAGAAGGATTTTACTTTAAAATACTCAAATCACAAATATGATCTGTCAACCAATTCATAGTGCCTGGTACGATTATTATATCCATACCAAAGGAGTGACAAACTCGAAACACTACCCTCGTTATGTATGAAACATCTGAGTCAGCGTGCCCACACCATGTCAGTCTCTGCTTAGCTTTCTACCCCCACTTCCTTTTGACATGGCTCTGAGAGGAATTATTAAGAAACGCATTAAGAAAAACATCAAGTTAGTCTATCAAGCATGAATCATACATTCTGTAAAATGGTTTACTTCGTCAAATCCTCACTTTATGGTCTTGGTCAGACTGACCGATGATGAAGTTTACAAATCCAGGAATAAACATCCTCATTTAGTGACCATCAAATGCTTTCTATTCCACTTAATTAGCGTAATGGATATTAATTACAACAGTGAACAGGCAGACAAATTCTTCATAGGTCAGTCTGACCTGAGTGAGGGTTTGATGCTGTGGTCTACAGTATGCACCTTGCTAATAGCAAAAGATATCAAGTGAGAAAGCCATCTGTGATTACATTTTCCCATATTCTGTCAGAGAGTGTGATCCCACCTTTAGTGCAGTATTAAATCCTCTACACCTCTTTGCTGTTCCTCCAAGGGTTTCCTCTAATGAAATTATCATTATTAACTCTAAAGCATTTCCACTGAAAAAATGATTTTTGACTGTGCCAAGCAGAATGAATGGGGATCAAGCGCTCAGAGGGGAAAACACACATAACAGGAAATAACATCTTGACCAGGGTCACTATTGATTTGCGAGAAAGGCATATTTTTTTTCCCCCCACAGCTCCACTGTCTGCAGGCAGAGAAGACCGTGATCCCGAGTGTCACCAGCAGGGGGCCTCAGACTCCACAGACAGATGGCGCACTGATGGGAGAGTGGAGCGCTCAGCAGATATGGTGATGCCACATACAGCACTGTTCCCTCGTTATTACAGAGCTATTTGTTTCAGCTGTCTGGTATTATCAGCAGTGATTGACAGCACGTATGATATCGTACAAAGATACCGAAACAATGAGTTTCAAATCAATGTCTAGCTGATAAAAAACGGTGATGGATGTGCATGCAAACAGGGGTATGGGAAAGGACGGTTAAATCCTGATGCACTATAACATTCAGGACGAGAAAAATATAATAATTTGATCATTTTCGTAGCTGCTGTTGGGTTGGTTGGTTACCTAATTGGTTAGCTTCATCTTGCTATCTATCTACTATATGCTTAATTTTAACACTGATGGCAAGGCACTAATTTCTGGTAAGTATTTAGCACATGTCCACTCCACCATGATGTTATTTTAGGTACACTGATCTTAGAGGGAAACTGCAAATATTGTGTATACATGCCAGTGTAATTAGGAAGTCCCATCCTTAAGAATACTAGTTAAATAACTCCAAGTACTGCAGAGAGTTAACAGTATTTCAGCGTAACAGTGGGGTCAGCTCTATTAACTGGTTTTACTGTATTGTTCTTACATGCCACTGACTGAACTGAACAACATTCTTGCTGAAATGGACGCAGGGGAAGTTAAGAATGGAAGCAGACACACTGACGTCATCTGAAGGTAAAGAACATGCTGCATCTCAACACAGCAGAGTGCTGGTCTCCATGGATCCAGTGGGTGATCAGACATGCGAGGTTACAGTCTGAGATCTTCATTATCATATATCACACCAACAGCCGCACACAACATGGCAGAATATACCAGAATGCATTCCGAGCGTCTATTGTGGTTAGAGTGGGGATTTGTTTGGGGATGAGAGCGGGGGGTCATGTTATGGTGTGAGAGGCAGCATCGCTACACAGCTAAACTTTTAAATTAAAGGTGCATCATTTCATATTTTGTGTTTGTGATAATAAATAGACAGAAGTAGGATAGAGAGGCACTGGGTTTTACTGTAGATGATGCAATGTGACAGTCCCAGAAAACAGCACTGACGTACCATCAGCCGTTATGGCTAACATGTTCACCAACAACTGCCTGCTGAAGCATGCAGCAGAGACAGCGTAACATGAGCCTCCCACTGGAGTCATGCTTCCAGCTACCTGATGAATCAAAGTCCAATACTCCAATACTCTGGTCTCCATCAAATCCAGACAAATCTGTCTGGGCCTTCAGCTTGCTTTCTTCACCAATACTTGTCTAGCCTCCTTGCTGGAAGCAGCTGACTGCTGTTTCCTATGAGGGTTTGGGGAGAGGCACCATACTCAGAAAAATGAGTCGCAGCTCACTGAGGATCATTCTAGTTCATTTGTCTACTAACAAAATGCATTGCAGTCTAACAAACTACAGGGAAGCGTTCCTTCTGCATAAAAAGCTCACAAGGCCAACATTTTGAAATCTGCATTGTTTACATGCATGTTGTCATTATGAGCAGAATCTATTTCCTTGCACGTTACGGCCACCTGTAGATCAGTGTCATAATATAAAAACATTGGCTGGCATGTATATTGTGTAATGCACATAAATTTAATAAAGAAAAAGGTTGTATGTATTGATTTGTTCATTTCTTATGTCAGAAATGAATTGCCACCAGTGCCAAACAGTTTGGGTAAATCCCATTTCCACAGTGTATCAGCGGATGTTTTTTCTTTTTTTTTTTTTTTGATCCAAGGCTTAACTGCAATACGTGCAGCCTGTCCAAGCAAATAAGGCCCCAAGTTTTTTCATGAAAACTACACGTGTGTAATCAAATCTTTGCAAATGTGGAGAGCCTAATTTTGATTTCCAGTAACTGCATGAGTCTTTTCAAATCCCATAAAAGAGCAGAATAAAAAGATCTGTTGAGTGGAGTTCTTGGCGTCTGTGTGGGCAAACAAAGAGATGTTTTTACTGCCTGTTAAATGACAAAATCTTGCCCACTTATAGTGGCAGACAGTCTTATGTGAAGTTAATGTAAATCACACTCAAAGAATAAACCCCACTGCACAGAATTAGTTTCCTTTCATAGTCAATGGTCTAGAAGCCAATACCATTTCTCATTATTCCAACAGTAAGCACAGCTATTATATGCTGTAATGAGATCTGAGAGTTAGTAGTGGGGTCAACAAGGGCAGAACTGGGTCCACTCTGTAGAGCTGATCTCAGATGAACCTCCTCCTCTCACACTGATCAATGACCTCAGGAAGTGACCCCACTTGTGGGGCTGTTGGGGAGCATCACTTCCTCAGGTCGCGTGGTTCAAGAGCAACTGAGTAGGTCATCCACCCCGATGTTCAGATGACGATACTCTCTCTTTTCTCATCTATCTGTGTCACCCTCTGTCTCCGGCTCCTTCTGGTGAAACCCTAGCTTGTGCTCTGTTAGCTAGACCGGTTGTGCCTAACTGCAGCTGTGAGCCAAAGAATCAGAGTGAGCTAATACTGCTGTAATGGTATTCTCTGTTACGGATATGGCCTCAGTGTGTGTTGAAGATTAGTTTGCTACTCTCTCTCTTTCTATCTGTATCTGTGTGTCTACTGTGACTGCCAGGCTGGAGATCTCATTCTCCATGACTTAATTACAAACTCTGTTCTCAATGTCTAGAAAAGCTGCCGACTGCAACAAAACAAAGAAATGAAACTTCTAATGCTGTAGGACCTGCTGACAATGAGACTGCTCATTAACTCCTCCTCCAGCTCTGCAATATATTGTAATAACACAATAGGTTGTCCACAAGCTCACATCACAGGTAAAGAGAGATGACACTGATGATAATGATAATCAAGGACTGCAATGATTTTCTTTCATTAATTAATCTGCCGATAATTTTCTCAATTAATCATTTTGTCTAAAAAGTGAAGTTAAAAACATCTCGCCCCCTGATAGGTAGGTGCAGTACAGGTCATGAACCCCACCCACTCCATATTAGTGGATGGGCCAAAATAAAAAAAAATCAGCATGCAAATTTCAAATGAATTTTTCCCAATGATGGCTTCTGTTGCGTCGTCAAGTCACTAATCAATCTGATGCATGTTCATGTTTCTCATAAGTTTGGTTTTAGTGAGTTATTTGACGCTTTAAAAAGAGGGCATGACCTTTCTGGGCGGGGACAAGCATAAGATGGTTCACATTCATTTGTGTCACAGGATGCCAGAGAATTACACTGCATTAAACTTTATATTTTAATCGAGGAACGCACTGAAGGGCCCTCGAGAAGGCACAGCAATTACAGGTCATGAGGGACAGCATTGCTTAGGGGGGACAAAGTTTGCTGTTGTCTTGTATTCTCTGTGTAACAAGCAGCTTTTACAATTAAAGTCTGTGTGTTATACAGTAACAAGCCTGTCACATACTGTAACACATCCATGTGTGACTGCATGACAAAGACACTCACATCACTCTGCTTGCTAATCTCACACAAGCTGACACTGTTGCTCTAAGACAGGAAAACTGAATCTCTAAAACAGCAACAACAATGGAATACAAAGCCTTTGACTACCATCATCATCATCATCATCATCATCATCATCATCATCATCATCATCATCATCATCATCATCATCATCATTTATACGTAGTTAGTTGGTGTAGTTTTATGAAGTTAGCAGTGAATAGGTCGAGCTGTCAGTAGTGTCAAACCCTTCCATGCTACTTACAAGAGGATATATGGAGCTGTCATTATGTTGTGTTCAGACTCATTAGTTAGTGGTCATATTAAGTGATTGCTCATGGTCAGCTAATCTACGTTGATTATATCAGCATAGACAGAGCACAGGCTCGAGGAGAGTGTGTGTGTGTGTGTGTGTGTGTGTGTGTGTGTGTGAGTGGGAGAGAGCTGATATGCAAGCTTCATCCCACACACGGAAGGTGATGCAACACCTCACACACTCTCAAGCACGGCAAATCTAATGCACTACTCATTGCTACATTAGAGTGTGTGTGTGTGTGTGTGTGTGTGTGTGTGTGTGTGTGTGTGTGTGAATGCACAACTGAGTGAGTGAGCCAATGTATTAAGATTTTAAGTTTATATACTCATCTACTTTTTTTTCTCCTTGACTCTCTCTCTCTCTCTCTCTCTCTCTCTCTCTCTCTCTCTCTCACACATGCATGCATACATACACACATACACACACACACAGACACGCCACGTTCTGCTTGGTGACCAGCATAGCTGCATCACCATGACAACAACTGATGCTGCCTGCAACATTAGCCAGCAATCAGAAGAGCTCATTGGTTTCCATGTACAATGGGGGTCCAGGTTGTAAACATTTGCACAAGCCCCTCCCTCTAATGACATCACCTCCCTCCTATTTATTGGAGAGATGAAACAGTCTCAGGGTCTCTTATTCTCCGATTTACGAAATGGTTGATTGATTCAAAAGAAAGCAAACAACATGATCAATATTTTGGACAGCGTCTAAACTGCTTCAGCTGCTCATAACACGTATGCTGACATGGAACAGCTGACCAGGAACAACCAGAGCAGGCAGTCAGTCATGTGCCATGGGGGTTTCAAACAAGTCTGAACACGTTGATGTGTTCAAGCCTTTGGTTTTAACCTCCAAATTGCTCCAGTGTTTCTTATCATTTGCTGTGAGCACAGCACAGGCATGGCAGGGATAAGAAGCGGTCCTGTGCAGTCCTTTAGTGTTTCCACAGCAAAATGTGAAGGACACACCATTACAGTGTAATAGAAGACCATGTTTCCTGATGTCCCACCAAAGCTGTAGTCTCAAGGTTATGGCTTCCATACAGGTCATGGTCTTAAGTCTCACAACCCATTGGTCCAAGGTAGGTCGTTTATTATGATCAGTTTATAATCAGTTTATTGGCTATTAACACAAGAGCTCTGAGCATATATAATTTGTTTTCCCCACCCACGTAGGGATACATTGCATAGAATCAACTGGTGTGGTTCAAATGGCCTGTCTAAGCTCAGAATTTCTCCTATTTCCTTTTTTAACTTCACCCAGTTGGCTTGTCATTTAGGACAATCCCAAAAATGTGGGAGAGGTCTCCTATTAAGCCATATCCTCTCCAACAGAGAGGATTAGATTTATTGTCACGGTTGGATATTACCGTGGGTGCTTTAAAGGATCTAATTCTCAACATCCAGCCAAACTCTTTCCAAGTTGGGCCACTTAATAATTTATGTCAAGACATCCAGGACCTCACCCACTCCTTGTGTTTAATTATGGTGTCAAATTCCCATTTCAGATTTGGTTGTTTTTGTAAAATAAATACACACTGCGAATGTTCCATCTCTTCGCCTCTCTCCTGCACTGAAGCACTGCTCAAGTACTGCACGGCGGTGATGTATAGTTTCTGACCGAGGGAGGTGAAAATTCGCAGTTATGGTGTGAAGATTCCCAAAAATATAACTCCTACTTGAGTTTATTGCATACTGCCCACTCAGCAACAGATGATCTATGCAAATGAAGGGGCAGAAACTGGGATTCATTTGCATAGTGTAACGGTATGCTTGGGTGCGGTATCCGACTCAGTGCAAACGCACCTAAATATGACCTTTAGTGCCCATCACACCTCCGGAACAACAGATGTAAAGAAAAACCAGAGAAGCCTACACATGCGCCCTGGTATCCCATGAGGCACAGGGAGAGTGGAAAGTTTCCTTGGGCAGCAGAAGGATAATGAGCCACTCTGTACAGGAGCGCGTGTGTGTGTTGGGAAGAGTAGGTTGAACTCTTCTGTACATGCACACTTCGCAGTACAGGTTGAGAGTGTTAATGATGTGGCTCCCACACGGTTTCCATTTTAAAATGACCCAATGTATAAATTACATGACCATACATAAATCTAGCAAAAAACGCAGATTTGTTACTCACTTTTCACCTGTGATAATACTGAAACACACACACACACACACACACACACACACACACACACACACACACTCACACTATTTTAACTCATAACCAGTCCTGATAAAATAATCAAGCAAATGGCATGTAGTGTGAGCCTGTACGTCTGTCTGCTCCGCATGTTGATGGATACATAAATATCAAAGCGAGCAATGTGCATGATATATTCACACTGCCCACTTTGAGCTAATAGGCTATCAGATTTCTCTCCTAATCAATCACTAATTCTCTCCTCTGATTGTCTCCCTCTACCCATCTCTCCCTCTCTGTAGCTCTGCCCATCCCTCCCTACCCTCACTTCCTGTGACCACTAAACACCTCTTTAAGGCTTTTAGGGCTCTTTCTGAAGAGCCAGGATGACTTTCATACCTCTGCTTTACCACTCATCAATTATACAGAGACAGGATAGGAGCTAGGAGAGAGGAGGAGAGAACTACCGCCTGTGTCCACAACAAGGACAATGGAACAAAAACAAACAACAACAATTAGTGTTGGGTTAACCCTTTATTTGTGATTATTGAGACTGAAGAACCCAGGAAAGACATTGTTGCTAGCTGCTAGCTACTTCCTGAGGCAATGTACACATCAACACATACACACACACACACACACACACACACACACACACACACACACACACACATACACATACACATATATATAGAAAGACAACCTAAAGCAAAACAGCTAAATGCACAAGGCATCAATACCAGTGCCACTGAGATTTTGCAATAAAATGCGAGATAAAGCACTAAATCTGGACTCTAGCATATTCCAGACCTCTAAATGTCACACTCTATACAGCTGAATAATTTGACTGAAGAATAATGAATATTTCTGTGTGTGTATGTCTGTGTGTGTGTATGTAGAAGTGAACAACGCACCTCCCCACTGTTTGGTTTAACCGTCAAAATCGAATCTGACCGTGACCCTGAACACACAAAACCACACCACACATGCATACAAATGCAGTCTGAAATGACTGATGGCGTATTTTTGATTAGACCGTGAAGCCAGCTCAGCAGATCCCGACCACTTCCATCAAAGAGTTAAAAAAAAAACAGTCTGTCTCATCAACAGCGCTTACAGCTGTGTGTGCATGTATATTATAATAGCCTATCAGTCATGCTGTAAGTGTTTTAGAAAATGGCAACACTTTGGGAAAACACTGGCCAATATGATTACTGCAAAGTGTGTGTATGTGTTGGGGGGGGTGAGTTTTTCCATGGGCTGTGCTGTAAATCTGCAGACAACTGTGTAAGTGCTGCACATTGTGAGTGGTCCCTGTCCACTTAGGAGTTTCAGATCAATAATGCAGGTTTGGATCCAACAGGAGCGTTGCTGTATTTGTCGTCTGCAACATAAAACATATTTAACTTCTTTTACACTTATTGAAACCTTTTTTTAATGCTTGGCTGAGGTGGAAAACTTGGTGTATTGATTAAAGTAACACGTTAAACAGAAACGGGCTTAATAAATCCTGACGTACATGACGCCTGAGAGCTCAACGGTCGTTGAAGAAACTAAAAATGTGGCTGACAAAAACTTTGTGTGTGTGAGGGATGAGAAGACTGTAACATTCCCGAATTAACACATGCAACAAATCTAAATGCCATATCTTGTTTCCACATTGCCTTCTTTATTCTTTTTAATTGCGTCACCTCTTTGCAACCTCTTCTTCTGCAATGGTTTAATTCCACCCGACTGGAGAATTAGTGCCACCAATCACCTATCTTGAAGTGTCTAACTGCTCATTAGTCACATAACAGTAGTAATTCAGTTAAAATATGTGCTAGATTTGGAAAGTTGAGCAATGTAAGATCAAAAAAATGCGACAAGCAGATCTGCCACAACCAAAGTCTGTTAATAAAATACATGCTTTAATAGTGAATTACTACCCTGTACTTTGTCTATAATAGCGATTTTGTCATTCAGGACTCAAGTTTTGGTTATGCAATGTTAAGTTTTCATGAGCCAGTGTCTCAGGATGGTAGAATACATTCAACTGGGGCTCTATGTTTGAGAATCTGGAAGTGAAAACTCACAAGACCAACTTATTCTTGCAATTATTCTTGCACAAGTAAAAATTCAGCCGCAGCTGACTCAATACACTGTTGGGAAGAATCCAGTATCAGCAGGTGGAGTTGGGGCGGGACTCAATAATGGCCAGTCACATCAGTTCACAGCAGCAGTTTTCTAATGTGCTGAGATTTCACGCCAGCTTGTTCTCAGACGTGCAGAATGCATCCTAAGTAGAAGCATCTAATATTGATATCAAGACACCAGATATTCATCCAGGGCCAGATGGTGCACATTTTAAAAGTGCATCAAAAAGTGGGAAAGGCTAAACTTGTACATGAAACAAAGCTACATGAAAGAGATGAAAACATTCTTGAACAGATAGAGCAGACTTTGATGTATTATTGGAATTATGGGAGTGGTAAGGAGAGGAGTCTTGCAGGAGGACTAAGATAACTTGAAACTGTTTGCTGCAGTATCTGTCATCATCAGAAGTGCCTCATGTGAAGATCTTTGTCGAGTAAGGTGCAGTGCTGCTCCACTGCGTCCTTCATAAGTTGTTGATATTGCTTTGGATAGTACTTTTGTGATTCATGCAAGCTGCTGGTGTGATGACTCAAGTTGGTTTACATGGACGCCACTGTTATTTATGAGTTCTGTCAGCAATAATGGCACAAGACAGACACCTACTTTCTTTCAGCGTGCCTCCACCAATAAATCGGCGCAAAGATTTTACCTTTATTTAAGCACCCAGGTAGGCTTTGAACATATTCTCGCTTAAATAAAGCTTCATGTGTCATTGTTATAGCATAGTGCTGTTAACAGGGTCATCAGTGTACATCGGTATTTTTGTCTCAGCATGCGAAAAGTAATTATGATGATGTAATGGACAGCTAGCTGGATTTATACTTGACACGAGAGGTATAGCAGTCCAACTATGGACAGCAACAGAGCAGGATTTGAGTTATAGCTCAGCATCGTGCTGATAGCAGCACTGCAGCACTGGACCAATATATCATTCATAATCAGGCCATATTGTGCTTTCATTATAATTCCCACAGTAACTGTATGTTATTTTGTGGTAGGTTATTCCTGTGCTTATGGAACTGTAGTTACTGGACATCAAGGTAACTTCTATCTTGCCTTGTCTCATTGCTGAATATATCCTGGTGTTTATGCTCTATCATTTAGTTTGTAGAACAATAACAGCTACTGCAACATTTTCTTGCTAGATGTGAGTTGTGGGGAGAAAAAATCCTTAATGTTGATCTCCATTAATACTGCTGTCAGCATTTCTAGGAACAGTGTAAACTGACCAGTCATAGTCCTCACTGTCTTGACGTCATATCCCTGTAGAGGCCGTTGATGTGCATAGTTATATTTTTGAGGAGTTGCACGTCAGGTATGGCGAAGCTATGTCTGCTACATGTGTAGGCCCTGTGGTTACTGTAATGCACATACAATATATGACAAAACATTTGCTTCACATTATATTTAAAGAAAATTCAAAGCCACATTACATATAAACAGTCCTAAGATTCCTATGATTGCTATGGTCATTGTGCCAAAATTTCACAAAGGACTTAAGGCTGAACTATATGCAAAAAACCCCCTAAAACTTACTGCTATTGTTTTGACACACTGAGAAAGCGATAGGAGTCAGGATTTCAGTGGTTATGGTAATTTTTGCATTTAATTTTCACTGACAAAAATGTTAAAGAGATGTGTGATTGTTGCTGGGGTTTGTAAACAAGCATGTTTCCTTATGTCTGAAGAATATGATTTGTAGGCGGGTGCATCTCTGTAGGACTACAAAGCTTCATTTATAATGGTATGTTGTGACACATTTTACCTTTATCAAAAAAATGCAGCTCCTGCAATTTGGACATATACTGCTGTTTGGATGATTAGCTGTTCAGCCCTAAAAGGAAGCATACAAAGATGTGGTGACTTCTCCCTCCTCAGGTCAGCCACACACCTTCCCCTTCCATGGGAAATTTTGATTTCAATGTGGACTTATCATTGAGTGCCACTGGACTGCCAAGGTGCAAATGCAATCATCAGCTAAATGATGGCTTTGCCATGGCAACACACCAGCTCTCTGGGTCTCAGACACTATGCCAGGGCTCATTTCCATGACAACATTATCAAAAATCTCAACCACAAACAGAGAGCAGCTTCAGCTCAACTGAAAATCAGACCGCTGCTGCCGACTGCCTCCCTGCTCTGTCTAAGAAACTGAAACTAGAGAATGTTTGCTAATGTAATGATCAGCTCACATGCGCACACACACACACACACACACACACACACCCACACACAACAAAAACCCAGCTCAAGTTACCTGCCTCCCACCCTGATCCCCCACCATCCCTCAAACATAAAGCACACACATACACACATACACACATGCACACACACACATGTACACACACACACACACACACACACACAGCATGTGACAGGTGTGTGTTACCTGGCCAGCATTGATACAGTCAGTGAAGGCACTCCTCCTGGAGAAGAACATAAGGAGCTGCTGCCAGCGAGAGGAGGACGTGGAGGGAGAGGAGGAGGCGGGAGAGGAGGTGGAGGGAGAGGAGGTGTGGGGAGGTGCCAGCTCCTCAGAGGAGCCTCGCTTGGGTCCCAGCTTCTGTTTGACTCCTAGCCCCGCCCCTTGACCTCCAGATGCCCCGCCTACCCTGGCACTGCGGGGGTATAGGGTGTTGTTGCCGAAAATATAGTTCATCGTCCCTGCTGTCTGCTCTTCCCTTAGACAGATGAGATAGAGTTCATGTTGTAGCGTCTCTCCACTGCTTCATCTCTACTTCCTCTCCTCTGTCCCTTCGCTCTCTCTTTTCTCCTCTCAAGGTGTTGCTGTCAAATATACAGTCCAGCACTTCCTTCTGTTCTGCCACCAGTTCCTGCTGAAGACTATGTTGCTACTGGTGATATTTTCATTTTCTCTCCTCAATTTCCTGTTGTTATTATCTCTTTATTTTCCCTTTTCTCTTCTTCAGCTCCCTCAGGAGTGAGAGAGCAGCTGGCAGATGGAGAGCTGAGGAGGAGGAGTTGGAGGAGGAGTTGGAGAAGGAGGTAGAAAGTGCAGGGCAGGTATACAGAGTTGTCTCGGAGTTGGTGTTCGTCTGGGTCACTGTACATCCATCTAGCTGTCAATCCATCTGCCCGTCTGTCTTTGTTGTCCATCCATCTGTCCATCATCCCATCTTCCCTCTAGCCAGGAGAAATATCCAACATCCACATCTCTTGCAATCCAAAATCTCCTCTCTTCAACTCTTTTCGTTCCTCTCTTCAGAGAGAAGAAGAGTGAGGGGAAGCGTGGGCCAGTGAATGGATATGAGAATTGATTATTTAAGGGAGTCTTTCACCACCCCACCTCTTCCTCCCTCACTCCCTCCTCCTCTCTAGTCCAAGGAGCTGACCAGTCAGTCTCCCCTCTGTCACTCTGTGTGCTCCCATTAAATATGGAAGGAAGAGGGGAGGGAGGGACGGGTGACTGGACGGATGAAAGGAGGGAGGTGGAGGGATGCAGGCAAGGAGGACAGCGTCTTTAGTAGGTAGATGGTTGGAAGAATCATTCTGCAACTCTTCTGTTTCTCCTCCCCTTCCTCTTATATCTGTGATGTCGCTTCAAGTCTCACTGTCTTGTCTCGTCTCTCTCACTTAGTACAGTACATTATTCAGTCTCTCTTTTTCTCCCTCCCTTTTTTCAACCTACCCCACACCCACCTTCTCTCTCTTTCTGTCTCACTCTGTCTCTGTCTTTTAGCAAATTGTCTTTTCCAGTCTTTTATTGGAGCTGCAACCCGACGCCTCTCCCTCTCTCTAACTGTCAGATATCATTACTGGTACAAGCCACGCCCCTACATTCCAGCCAGCCAATGACATAACAGAGCCCCCTCCAACACACCCGCACACACACTCCAAATACACACACACGCCCTCAAACATGCATGCACGCACAAACATATACAATGATTCCTGTTTCAGGTTGAGGTGACAAGGTAGAAAACAGATGAATGCCACGGAAGTACAAACTGAATGCTAATTGTGGCTAGACAGATAAGGCAGTAAGTGTGTGTTTGTGTATATGTGTGAATGTAGGCATGCTAAGGTGTGTGTGTGTGTGTGTGTGTGTGTGTGTGTGTGTGTGTGTGTGTGGCCATGTATTATTCGCATTGTGGGGACATAAATCTGTTTACACAGTCACACTGTGGGCACTTAGGTAAGATTAGGTTTAGGCATGTCGTGGTTATGGTTGGGGTAAGTCTCCAGGAAATTAATGTAAGTCTATGTCCCCTAATGTGTGTGTGTGTGTTTGTGCAAGAGTGAAATAAGAGAGAGGTATTCACCCAGTTTCACTCAGTAGCAATAATTCACACTGAAGCACAGGACCAACAGGTACGCCCATATTATGTGTGTTTGTGGTGCATCAGGCTTGCTGGTAATACGTGTGTGCATGCATATGTGTTTGTGTGTGTGCGGGAGAGAGATCTTCTCCTGAGGCTGTTTCAAGACACTGCAGCACCCAGCTCTCCCACACACTCTCACTCAGTCTCTCTCATGAGTGCATGCACACACACACACACACGCAGACACACACGCAGACATACACGCATAGAGCACGACTCCAGAATGGAAAACAACAGGCTGTTGCTGGGCACCGACTGAGATAAAAGAAAAGAGAAGACAGGAAAGGAGAAAGTACACAACCAGGCTAGCAAGTGTCCTCACAGCATCCCTCAAGCATGGCATACAGGCCAGGAGGCTTTAGCATGCACCGAATCAGCTAGCATGTCTGGGTCCAAGGCGAGTTAGTGAAATAGCAGCCAGATTTGCGGCGAGCTTCATTGGATAGCTAACTCAGACTGCCTTTAGTTGTAATTACTAGCTCACTACCACAAACTAAACAGAGCTATTCCAGCAGTATGCCCTGACGTCCAAGGTGTACAGTTAGCCTACGCAGCTATCGCAGCCTCCCTGAGGATTAGCCACAGGTGGCGCAGGACCCCTGTCACAGCTTCTTCCTGCGTTTCCTTGGGAACTGTATCTATGGCAACAGCTTTTTCGAGTCCTGACATACACCTGGTACTGGCTGACTAATGTGTTGTTCCCAAAGATCTCAATAGATGTCAGTGAGATTTCTTATGCTTTTTTTCAATTAACTTAACATGAAGAAATCTGTCTCATATGTGACAGGAAAACAGAGCGGGTGAGAGGGATTCACAGTTTGAATATAAAGCTACAGACTGGCCAAGCTGCCACGAGAGTACAAAGGCTGCAGGTATCAACAATTCATAGAGATGTGGCTCAATTACAATTTTGACCATATGTCCACACCACGAGAAAGTCACTGAGCAACTGTGCAGACTGTGACTGACAGTCTCGGAGCTCCCATTAGCCTTGGTTAACCAGTTAGGATTTTATGACATTCAAGTAAAGACATTTTATCTAACTGTGAAAACCTGAAATCCTGCTATGACAAAGTGGCACTAAGCTGGCCATGTTTATGATTCAAGATATTCAGCAATTCACACATTACTATTAATTTGTTTCAAACACCAAAAAAAACAAAACATACATGCAAAATGAAATGAGATTAGGCGACTAAAGCTACTCTAAGGGCTCCGTGAGGCTATACTTAGCGGTTCAACGCTAAGATCAGCATGCTAGCAGATCTGTTGTCACAGCCAGTAATAACACAGAAACATGCAGACATAGACAATACATGAAATCTTCATTTATACTTCATTTATACAGTGCTCACATGATCATGTTCACAAAAATACATGCAACATGTTCACCATCCGTGTGTTAGCATGCTCACATTTGCTAATTAGCACTAAACACAGATAGCTGAGGCCGATGGGGAACATCATAATTTTTTTTTTTTTTTTTTTGGGGGGGGGGGGGTATTTAGCTAAATAAATTAGTTGTTTCATATTTCATAATACGAAACCAAACAACAACGCCAAACAACATATGTGCAGTACAAAACCTGCACAATAGCAACCTGAGCTTCCTGCAATGGCCACGACCGCTAAGGATAGAGCAACACATCTGTCGTGTTGCCTGCAGTGTCAATGCACAATACAAAGCTATCATAAGAGCTAGCATAGATTACAACTGGAACCACATCATTAGCATCTGCCAGTCACTTCACAGTCAGTGTGTCTGCAGCTAGCCACCATAACAAAAAGTACAATGAACAGACATGTCAGCTGACACACAAACAATTCATTGACACAGTGGTCATTTCACAACCCAACCTGCCTTCATAAGCCTCTCTGTCTCTCTCCCTCTCTCTCTCTCTCTCTCTCTCTCCAGTCAAATGTCAGCCAGTGAATGCCAGCCCTATTAATATTTCAGGACCAATTAAATAAAAGCACACATCATGCATGTTTAATGTCCAACTGCTGAGAGAGCCAACTTTGCCCTCTCATCCTCTACAGGTAGGCCAGGCTAGTCATTGCTAGCCTAGCATACAAATGCTATGTTCATTTTCCTAACAAATGATTTGCACCTTCCCCTGCCCTGGCCATGGTCCCACCACAGACTGATCCACAACCTATTTTAGGTCCCGGCTCAACAGGCTCTAGACAGCCTGACCCTGTTGGCACAGAAACAATGCAGTTAAGTACGTTTGGCCGTAATACGGACTCAAGGCTTCATCCCTTCTGATTTTAGCAGTGACTGCACTTATGTAAGAACTGCTAAAGATTTATTAGTTCAGCAATATTAACATATTTGGAAAACACTTTTCGGTGACCAACCACAAGTTTTAACATGATATGTGCCTTTGTTGCCTTGTCACATTGTGCTAGATCGCCTTTAACTTTAACATGGCTCTTAGTAAAATAGTAATAACCAGCAGCTTTGTGCTGTCAACAGCTATTAAAGTGCAGCTAGAAGCACCGTAAAGCAGACGCCAAGCAGATCTATACTGCAGTCTATTCCAGTGGTTCCTCACCATGTTGGCTCCCCCCCAGCCCTTCCATTAGATCCATTTCCGATTCTGGTAAGGACCATTTTGAAGCACTATGTCTGGATCCCCTGGTAAATACTGGGGATATAGAGAAATTGACATAAATCACTGCAAAGCAAGCAAAGCAGCAGGTCAAGCAGAGGGAGAATCCCAATCCAAGCCTCTCTGATTATACTTGAGGGTGGGCTGGTTGTTTTTCTTAGCTATGCAGCTCAGTTTAGTCATGACACTTTGTGATTTAAAGCAGCTACAATCAATATTTTTATCATGGCAATGGGTCAAATTAAGTTGTGTGATTTGAAAGGGGTCGCTTGCAGTGATGAACCCACAGAGAATTATTATCTGACTCTGTCGCCCCACTCAGCTCTACAAAGCTTTTTAACATGTTTCAGGTCATTATTTATTTTTTTAGCTGCAACTCTTCTGGTTTACAGTTCTAAATATCCATGGTCCACTACCTGCTCAGCACCAAACAGCAGCTAAAGATCTGATATTCCCTTCAGGAGGCCATGAAGATCAAAATAGGAGAGTGAATATTGGATGTGCATCCATCAGGTGGCCAGGAACACAACTATACATGAAAGATAAGTGTAAAAAGCCAAATGCTTGCCAACACGTTCGCCATGTCAGATAAAATGGTGACGTCAGTTTTTATCAGTTATTTCAGGTTTAAACGAGAACAGGCTACTTTGAGCAACAAACACCAAACACCATAGAATAAAGGCAGCACAAAGAAGGACCCATGAGAAATTTCAGATTTGTTTTCATTTACAAGGGCCAGGTCAAGCTAGTTCCATGCTGTTATGTATTATCAAACATTAAAAACTCTGGTGATCTAAACAGTGGATTCCAGTCTGTCAAAACTGGCCATATTTCTCTCTATAGGTGGACAAAATAATGCAAACACTGCTTTTTTAAGGACAGCCACAATCATGGAGAATTGTTGAAAATAGTTTGTTGTTTGCCTGATTGTCTTCGTCCACTGTGGCCCTGTTGCCTTCCACACTGAGGCACAATCCTCTATACACCATAAACATTACAGTGAGTGCAGTGTAAAAGTCTTCCTGACTTCTAATTTCTATTACCGTATCAGCAAGAGGGAAAAGAGATTCATTGGGGAAGAGTGATTTGGCTGACTGACAGGTTGAGTAACATCCAGCATCAAGTCTGCCCTCTTTCTCTGTCAGCCTGTAATTCTCTCTTTATCCCATCTCTTGCCACTCCCTGGCCCTCTCTGTCTTTCCTTCCTTCCTAATTATCTGCATTAGCTTAATGACTAAGAGCCACTAAGGTCTCTGAGTGGCCTATGTGTATCTTACTGTTTGTGTGTCATCAAAAGACCAGCAAGTGTTTTTTCTTACTCTTTCTCCTCATTCAGTATCTGCAGGAGATTTACATTCTGTCAGTGGAGTTATTTAATCAAAATTAAAGTTATACTGCTGCAGTGAGGGCTGCATTTCCTCCTCAGTCTACCATTAACTGTCTAACAGGTTTGTCAATACCAATAACAATAAGCCTTGCTATTATATTTACTGAGCCTCTTTACCAGCGATAGTCAGTCTATAAAACAGTTTGATGAATTCAGTTCACTCTTGATTTGTGCAGGCAGCACAGTGTGGCCATTATTCTTCTGCCTCTACTGCCTCCTGCAGTATACAAACTGCAACTACGCCTAAGCTAAGACCATAAGAAGAGCTGAAAGGAAGCTGTCTCAGTTCATTTCCAGCTCTTAAAAATGTATTTCTTATCAACATTCTCTATACAGAGTGACAATTAATAGAAGCTACGGGACAGCTGATGAGATGGTGGGTAAAAGCCTATAAGTAAGAGCCCAAAATAAATAAAATAATACTTTTTGATCTTATTCAGGTCTGAGTGGTACAATGCAGATGGAAAGACACTGTTACAGGCTTATTCCTTGTGTAATTGCTCACATCACATCCATGCCAGACCATGTGTATGCAGTACAAAAAGACACACACTGTCACATCAGACAAACGTATCAACAATCACAACATTAGCATGCTTTGTATTAACATGATCCCGAGAACCAAAACCAGGGGATGCAAGAGCTTTATAGCTGTGTTTTGGTTCTGACTTCAGGAGACTGGTGCAGTACAGAAGGTGATGGAGAAGCAGATTCATGATAAATTATTTGGATAAAAGCGTGAGCATGCTGCAGAATCGGTCTCTTAAAGACACCACATGTAGCATTTGCAAAATGTCAGTGCAATGAGTAATTCATTGTAAAATAAGTTATGTAACCATGTAGAATAACCACAAATAAAGAACACATGACAGATATAGCTTGCCTCACACTTTTTACGGGTATTATTTCTTTAAATTTAACCATCAAGCCTCTTTAAGATATGAAACGTGTCCCTTCCCTTCCAGCTGCCTTCCCTCAAGTTGTGTCTCCTTTTTCTAAGGATATAAACATGTTATTTTTCCTCCAGTTTTCATCCCTTTTGCACCATCTGCCACTGAGACCTCTGGCGCTTTAGCTCCATTTGCACAGTGGAAGACTGCCCTATTGAGGTTGTCTGTCTTATCAACAATTTATTGATGTTAAAATGCTACATGGAACTGAGACATGTTGATGCATGATGTCTGTCAATTTCAACAGATGCAACAACAATTCCCACAGCTTCAAGAATCTGCAGAGCTGTTCCACAGAACACCAGATATGAGCAAATGAAAAGGGAATGGCATGCTCACGTAACCTGAGCTTCAGACGAGAAACAAATGTCACGAATGTACAAAGCTACGGCTGCATGCGACGGGCTCAGAGGCGGGGTTACCTGGTAGTAGGCGTGGCTTTGCGAATAGAGGGAGGAGAAAGGCGGGGCTGGCACGTCGTTCAGCCTTTCTCCCTCTGGGTGAGGCCACGCCTCGTCATCGAAAGGAACCTCAGGAGATTCTACCTATGATGTACAGACACAGCTCAGCACGGGGCAGCACACACACACACACACACGCTAACACACACCGTGGAACACTGATATGCCAGGTGAACTAAGTATCGCACAGGTGGGAGCTTACAAAACAGTTACAAAACAAAAGGAGACTAAATATACAGTATACAACGCACATGTCACACCAACTCTGTGTTTCGGCTCCTTTGTGCAGGACGTCATTGACAATTGATGAGCATGAATCTATTTAATTCAGATATTCCAACTAATAATATATTGATCAGTAATGCCTTAGAAAGAAACAAAACAGTAACTACACAAATAGTAAAGTTGAGAAAAGAGGGTTTGAAGTTTCATGGCTACTTACCAAAGTGTATAAGCTATGTGAGCTGTAAAACATTGTTTGTTTTTATGCCCTTTCAAAGCTAACTGTCAGGTAAAACCAGAAGTTGTGGTCAATAAGGACATCCAAAGGACATCAAAGCTATGCTAGTCAGCTATTCACAGGACTAGTTTTTCCATGTAGCATTACAAACATTTGCTGAACTGTGAAAATGGATTTTTTTAATTACAGGAAAACGATTCGGCAAATTAGCTTTAACTGCAGCTAGCTATGATGTCATTAACCTCAACTAGCAGGAGTGCAGTCACTTTGGCTTTGTTGCTTCTTTTTATGAATTAAAGAAATATATGGCATAATATTTATCACATAGTAAAACAAATGTAAAAAAAAAAAAAAAAAGTCAGATTCTAGTTGTAACCAAATATTAAGATTTCAGTACACGATCATTAAAAATATATGTTACATGACAACATGAGATGTTATATGTGGACGGATTATTTATATCATAAAATGTTACACAAATGTGCACTTAAAATAAACTAGAGAGAGTGTGTGTGTGTGTGTGTGTGTGTGTGTGTGTGTGTGTGTGTGTGTGTGTGTGATAGAGAGAGAGAGAGAGGAAGAGAGGGGAACATATTCATGGGGAGCACAAGGTGGCAGGTCCATCTGTCATACAGAAGCAAGCCAGATCCAGCACCTGTGGTCACACACACTATCACATAAACACACATACACACACATATGCACCATTTGGGAATGAGGATTTCTCAAAATAACCTCAATTTCCACATTTACATTGCATCAAGAGCAACACACACACTCACCAAAGACAAGTTTTATATAGTCAGACACGTGATGAGCAGCTGAAAAGGATCTGCTTGTAAAGAGCAATGACGATGATGAAGGTGATCATGATGATGTTATGGGCCAGGATACTGAGACCTCTAAGCCCCGATCATGAAGCCAGTGAAGATAAGGAGTACAGATAACATCCAACAGACTGTACATTGTTGCTGTACAGTCAACAGAGATCACAGATCCAAAGATTTATTGATAGATGTCGACAAAAAGATGAACAAATCATTCCATCATCAATAAATGGATGACTGCTTATGATGGAAATTTCACAATCACATAAAGAAAAACATTTATCTTGCAGGACCCTCATCAGAGAAACATTTAGGGATTGGAAGTGATGTCCAGCCACAAGGTGGAGCTACGCACCAACGTTTCCTTCAGCACAGCACAACATGAACTGCTTCAGTTATGACTGCGGCTTTTCAAACAGACAAACTTTGAGCTTGTGGTGACTGACAGCTGAGTCAGTGCAGAGACAAAACAATGACAGTGTATAATGACTTGGAACTGACACACCACTAACACACACACTCCTCAGCTCCGACTGCCTGCGGCATGCTGCGGGCTGTCGTAACTTAGCCAAAACACATGGCCACTGCTACTGAGAACGCAAGAGTTGATTTAACAGAAATGTACACTGACTGATAACCACTGATGCCAGAATTTAGAAAGGATGGCACGTCAGTGGGGGGATGAAATGCGAGAAGACGTGGACATGAAAAAAGAGCAAATCTTATTTTTTACTATCTGTTAGCTTTTCTAAAATCACTGTGAAGCCTCGTGTGGCTTATGGTTTGGGAAAAAACTGAGGTTTTGGTTGAGAAAATACCAGAGAATCCAGAGGGAACATCACCAGGTTAATGGCCCTTTTACCACCTTCTTTACTACCATGTAATTTATGTGGTAGTAAGTAAATTGATATTGTTAATTTGCATATTCCTGTGTCATTTTATTGGACGATGGGCCTGCTTTTGTTAGATTCCACATAAAAAAGACAATAATTACAATTTACCAGACAGCAATAAAACATTCAATTCAAAAAACAGCATCAACAAAAGACAACACACACATCAGGTGTGTGTGTGTGTGTGTGTGTGTGTGTGTGTGTGTGTGTGTGTGTGTGTGTGTGTGTGTGTGTGTGTTTGCATGTGCAGCAGGGAAACAAGTGTGTGTGGTCAGAGCTGTGCTTACAGTGATGTAAGCACTAATCTGCAGACAGATACAGCCCAATCAACCAAAATAAAAAGATTACCAGGCTACGCTGTGCGATTATGAGTGTGTGTGTGTGAGAGATAGAGGGGGAAAGGAAGGAGAGACAAAGAGAGAGGGAGCCAGACAGACATGGACCGAGTGCAGTACAGAGATAGTAATGGGCCTCATTACTAAAAAATGGGACAAGCATTCGACTGAATCCCTGCATGCACAGTTCTGCAAAAGTATTCTCCTGGTACAAAGAAAGGCTCTGTGCATGGAAGGAAATTTAGGCCAGTATCCTTGACTTCTAAGTACTTACAAAGACCTATCTAATTCTGGAGCCATATTGAAACAGGTCCCCCGACTTCTGACTGTACTTGAACTTAAAAAGGGAGGTGAGCAGCCAAGAGCTTCAGAAATAGAAGCTGATGGTATCAGACCTGATACTGGACCGAGTGCTGAATAAATTACTCACAATCACAACATGAAGCATGTCACTGCTGTTGGCAAAAAATCGTTTATCTCCGACGTGTCATCTTTTCAGGGACGATGACAAAGAGGCTTAATTTAAGCTTGACTGCATTATAATTTTGCAGTGGCATTCAAGAAATGTTTCAAAAGCCCAACAGTCCCAAAGAATTGTACTGAAAGGGAAAGACTGTCAAATTGCAAACAAAAGAGCAGCACAAACACGTTAGACTGGCAAACCTGTCCCCTATAAATCACTCATTATATACTACAAATTTGCAGCAGCAAATACATTTGGAAGGAAATCTAAAGCATCCCATCCTGAACATATCAGTGAAATGTTCAGTGACAATGTGCTCTATTTGCTTTCCCACAATTTCCACTCTTGCCATAAAATATCTGTTCATACAAAGCATGATTTTTATGAAGAGGACTTTTTCATGGTCTTGTTTAGGCATTGGCAGCATGAAAGATTATCATCTTGGTTAAATACAGTCACAGTGAACAGTGACTGAAACATGAGAAGTGATATGTTTACGTCAATAATATTCAACCAAAACCACAATCTTTCCCGAACCTCAACCAAAGTGTGCTTGTTGCCTAAACATAACTACATGAGGGACAAACCCTCTGATATCAACGACCTGTGCCTTCTATCTTTCCATAAAACATAATTATATATAATATCTATATTAACTGTGAAAATACCTGAATGTCTCCAATTAGAATAATGAATGTACCACAAAAACTGATGAGCTCATTGGGCCTTTAAAATCAGTTTGCAGCTCCACAGAACAGCAGGAGTGTCCTAGCCCCTGATATTCAGCATCTGTCTGCAGTTATTATGACATATGGATTGACAGACAGACTGCTAATCTCTTAAAGAGTGAGCCCTGAGCCATTTCTGTGTTTCTAAACCAGGTTGACAGTGTTAGTCAGCAGATGTGATGGGGACCAGATTGACAGTGTCAGTAGGATGTGCAAGCCACGTGTGTGTGTGTGTGTGTGTGTGTGTGTGTGTGTGTGTGTGTGTGTGTGTGTGTGTGTGTGTGTGTGTGTGTGTGTGTTGTTTGGTATACTGATGTAGAGCCAAAGCCACAGAGACAGAGATCCAGCATTAGTTACCTGAGCAGGCGTGATGTGTGTGTGAGTGACGTATCCATGAACGTGTTGAATCTGAGACAGCTGTCGCTCCGCCACCTGAACCAGCTCTGCACCCCGGAGGTCACCGTGGCGACCAAGAGATCCATCCCTCCCCAGTGATCGTTCCCTTTGTCTCTCCATGGTACCGGCACCTCCTCCCTCTCTCCTCCAGGTCCCCCCCTCCCTCCCCTCCCTCCCCAGGGTCCCTCCATCCCTCCCCAAGGTCCCTCCATCCCTCAGCTCTCTGGCTACTCCCATTGGATGCTGATGGCAGGGGTGTTGGTGGAGTTTTGGGGCACCTGGTGATGCCCCTTCTTCTTCTTGATACCGATACTTCTACAGTGAGAAAGAAGGAGGAGGAGGAGAAGAAACCAGGGGGTAAAAGAATGGAAGGTAGATAAAGAAGAGGAAATGTCAAGGAAAAAGACGACACAAATGGTTGGGATGATGAGGTACAGGAGCGCGGGCAGGAGGTGGGGAAAAAAAAGGCAGAAGAAGAAGAAGAAGAGAGAGGTTAGTTCAGAATTTTAAGACAAGGTGGAAAAGAAGTGCAAAATTGCAGCCAGCATAAAAGAGCATGGCAGAGTGTGTATGTACATGTATGAGTGTGTCTGTGTGTGTGTGTGTGTGTGTGTGTGTGTGTGTGTGTGTGTGTGTGTCTGTGTGTGTGTCTGTGTGTGTGTGCATGCATGTGTAATGCATGAGATTTATATTGAGCAGTTTTTGCGTAAGCACATGGGGCAGTCCAGGTGTACACCCAGCGTGGCAGTAATTGTTTCCTGAGCTTCCTGCATTGTACATGTGTGAATGCACAAACACCAAGCTGCACATAAACACACACACTCACGCACAAACACACAGCCGTGGAGTACTTGAGACAGAAGTTTTAAGGCTAAATGAGATGCAAAACTGAACGAGGACAATGAGCCTGTTCTGGGAATTCATCTCTCTATACCTTCATCATGCCTTTTTGCCTTCCACATCTGCACTACAGTAACTCTCTGTTTCCTCTTCCTCATCTCACTCCCCATCTCCATGCAGTCTGCCTCGCTCCTCTTTATCTTTAAAAAAATATTCTGCTTTGATGGACAGAGTACAGTGGAGAGAGTCAGCGAAGCTGAGCAGGGAGTGACGACGGGTCCTAAGATAGTTCTGAATCCGCATGGTGTGCAACGAACTTAGCCAGCTGGGCAGCTAAAAGAGGCTCTCTCTGTCACTGAATGCACACGGAAACTCACTCCTACCAGGACGCACACTGATCAGGTGAGGTCAGTGTATTCCAGGTGTTGGACTCACAGCTTGACTTTAACCCAAGGTTAAAGGGGCACTTAACTCCAAATGAAAGTGAGTGCACACTGCGTGAAAAGCTCTTTAAAAGGATTTGCAGCCCTCGCACGGTAAGACTACTTGGCTGCTAACTGCATCTCAACCGCATTGTACCATAGCTGAGCACTTGCTGTATATGGAGAGATACACCAGTCGAGAGGCTGTTCACTGTACATCATGATGTGTGCAAGCCTAGAGATGTCAAAACAAGTGCTGAGTAATGAAATGACATGTCAGACTGCAAGGAAATGGCACTGTCACTGTATCAGCATGATTCTTGCCCTCTTCCTCTCTCAGCCTCTTCATTTAACTGCATACTAACTTTGTTGTGACCTCAAACAATGCTGCCCCCTCCTGACCTGCAGTAACCCCTATTCCTGCCATTAAGGCCTTGTTCAGACTGCCGTCCCAAATTTTTTTGGCATATCCAGATTGTATCTAGGTGGATGTTAGGAAGAAAAAAAAGCACAAAATCTGATTAATGCAAATCTGATCCAAAACACATTTGGTGGTGGTTTGAAATACAATTCCAATCGGTTTTCTACAGATGTGTCTCAGTCAGGCCACTCTAGCTACTCAAATTGGACTTCAAAGTCTCTTTTGCATCACTTTCAACACGACACACAACAACGATGTCAAACCCACAGTGATGGAAGTGCATCAGAGTGGCTGAGCAGAATGTATATGAGCTTCCATGGTCACTTTGTTTGTCTGGTGCGACGGAGGAGTTCTGTACTGCAACTTGACAGCACAACTGTTTGGAGAGCGAGATGATGCATCTCCATTTCTCATGTTTCTGTATCAAAGTTGCGTCACCAGCATCTGCAGTTTCTGACGTTGCAACAGCAACCTATGCAGATAGATAGATAGATGAGAAACAAATCTGATCTGCCTGCAGTCTGAATAAAGCCTAAGAGGTACAACCACATCATCCACCAGCCTGTTACCTGCTAGCTTGACCTTCTGCTTGAACCTCAGACTTTTTACCTGCACCTTGCCTGGTTAGGTTAGCCTGCCTGGTTTCCTGCTTGTTTCTTAAATCAGAGTAAAGACAAACTTTTATCTGCGGGTATCTGGGTCGTACCAAACCTGCATATTCTAAGATGCTAGAGGCACAATTAATACATCAGGAAAGGTGTTTTAAAGGGGAAACAAGTTTGGCCATTTGCTGGTTAAGCAATGATCATGCGTGCTTTTTTTCACATTTCTATTTGTGCACTGTTGCATCAGGTTGTCTGTGCTTGGATTTATTTTGGTTTTCATTTGATTTATTCTGTAGTCACATATTCATTTTGAACACAAAAACAGAGTAACAACATCCATATACCTACTCTATAGGCTGCTGTATAATGTAATCTTTATGTTGCAGCACCTGTGATGTAACAGTTTCATGTTGATTTTCTAACCTACTGCCATGTCAGGTTTAGAGGAAAATTCCATTCAATTTTGACAGCCAGTTCTTATGTTACCACGTTTTCCATTGGTGTTTCTGTCACTTACCGATCAGTTGAATCAAGCAGAAGTGTCTATTACTTTAATGTGTCCAATAATATAAGGAGTACAGGGCAATGTGTCTTAACTACACTTTCTGTATACATTTTATACATTAGTGCAGGGTTGTGGGGTTAACAGGCTGTGGTTAGGCTGCTGGTCACCTCAGATAAGCAGAATTTCAGACCTGGAATAAGGTTTGGGTTGTTACACAGACAGCTGAGATTTCTACAGGCAAGGCTAAATGAAACACTTCTATCACACAAATACAGCCTGCAGCCTATGAGGAGAGATAGATTCAGCTCCCCAAGACAGAGCCAGACAGTCACACAGTCAGTCCCATTTATATGACATTTGACCTTTTGGCATTCAACTTGGTGAAGACTCACAAACAATTTGGTGATTAAAAAAGCTGGTTCCTTTACTATACTATATAAGGCAAGCGTGCAGGAATACAATGTCCTAATAAAGTACAAAAACCAGTGCTCCGCCCTGCGATTGACTGGCGACCGGCTCAGGGTGTACCCTGCCTCTCGCCGACAGCTGGGATAGGCTCCAGCCCCCCGCAACCCCGAAAGGGATAAGGCGGGTATAGAAGATGAATGAATGAATGAACCAGTGCTCCAGTGTGATTTATCATACAGCTCTCCCTGTGTCTCTAAATCAGTAACTACACAGCCCACAGTCTTAATTAAACTTCTTTCCCAAGAGAGAAATTTCAACATTTTGTTCTCAGGCTCAGACTATTTAATAACACTGCTATTGCTATTTCTCATTTTAAGAGTTGTTTAGTGACAAACTTGATGTATCCTGAATTCCAAAGGCTTGACACCAGCTGACTCAAGAAGTATGATCAATCCATGGTGTTTACAACCTTTACACTTAGCAACAGCAAGCTTAGTGACTTATCAGAGCAACATCAATGAAACCTTAAAGCATCATCATCACATTTGACCCTCTGCTACAGCTTTCATCTTTGTCCGCAACAAGAAGCAGATTCTATCGCAGAAATGTGTTGTGGGGCAGGGAGTGAGCGGCTGCTCTGAGCAGGAGGGCAGTTCTGTGCAAAACAGTATCAGCAAATTCCTGCGAATCCAAATGGACATGGCCGTGTGCGCTCTGCCCCTGCTTCCCCTGCTGCATACTTTAACCTCATTTAGACTGATTGGGAGCAAACGCCGCTCTGACAAAATGAACTGCTTTGAACCCGCCTCATGACCTTCAGCACATTTCATTTCCTCTCCGCCTCTCGCTCCGATCTTTTCATTCACTGTCGACTCAATAATTAGTCAGAAATGCCTCAAAAAAAAAATCTTGAAAGCAGCGTTTGAACAGCGAGGCACTAAGACCCTGAAGAGAGCCTGGCTCACAGTGTTGTCACAACACTGCTGCTACTGCCCTCTGCACTCACAGGCACGAACACACACACACACACACACACACACACACACACACACACACACACACCGTCAGCCATAATCCTATATTTGGCATTTGATTTTCACATGGCTCAAGAACACCTCTGACTGAATTAATGCATGAATGGACAGAGACACCAAATATGTCTGTTTCTACATCCCAGCCTGAGTGTGTGTGTGTGTGTCTGTGTGTTTCTGCTTGCTTGACTAGCAGGAGCTGAGCATTCCTCATCAGGAGTGTGCCTGCAGATAGCCTGCTGAACACAAACACACACACACACACACACACACACACACACACACACACACACACACACACACACACGTACACAAACACAGACAAAAAAAAAACACACAGGCGTGCACACTGTTGCTGTCATGTGTTAGTGTGTCAGCCAGTCTTGCGTAGCCAGAGAAACGTGACTAGATTGGGAGCAGATTCAGCAGCCTCGTACATGTCTGTGTGTTCATTTGTGTGTATATGTGTGTGTATGAGAGAGAGAGTAAAGCCAGGCGTTAGTCATGCTTGGTGAGATATGAAAGAGCAGGGGATCCTCTGCCGTAAGGGACTTCTTACAGACACACACACACACACACACACACACACACAAATACACACGTGCCTTCATCTCTCTCTCTCTTTCTCTATTTCTTTTCATTCTCTCTAGCCCTCACATCACTCTCGTGCTTTATTGGCATCAAGTACAAAGGTACTTACTGCCAAGCAAGAGCATCAGAGAACAGCTGATGACCAGATTCATGCAGCAACAATGACAACGTGACAGTAACAAACAGAAATGGCTTAAAGAAGTTGGCCAGTCCCTAAATCGGTGGACACATTTGTCAAATGAAATCAAATAATGCAATGATAATGTATAATTTTCTTTCCCACTTACGGTATAATTAACATTTTCTGAACTACATTATATTATTCAGATATTCTGTTCTCAAACTAGATGCCCAGTGCACGCGTTGATTCCTTTTTTCGTCATTCAATCTTCAGTCAGTGTGCCTAACACTATATGTTGACTAATATAACTGAATGTTGTTATTTGAGGATCACGTGAAAGGGGTAGAAGTTTTCAGAAAGCTCAAATCTGACTTTTTAAAAACTAAGATCTAAGATCAACAAAATGCTCAAAATGTTCTTTAAACTCTCAAAACTATGACTGTGAGCATAAATAGAAAATACAGCAACAGGAAATTAATTATTCAAAAGCAGAGGGCTGTAAAAGTAAGACATCCGACCACAAAATGAAAGTTATTTTCAATGCTTGAAGTGAAAGCTTGTCATATCTTTCTAACAGTTTAAATGTGCTTAAGGAATTGCTGAAATCTTTCAAACTTGAGTAAGAAAATACCTGTAGTGACTTCACCAAGAATTCAGTCAGTAAAGTGTCTTTTAAAATACATAGACCTGAGCAGAAATAGAGGAACAGATTCATCTATTTTGAATGTGTTGACCTAGTTAGGCTGTGTTTGATTTATCTTCTCAGGCACTTAAACAGTTTCAGTCATGGACTTATTGCTGGCAAGGTAAAATGAATGTAGCTCAGCTTAATGTACTGTATGCTGTATAGAAAATGCACTCTTCTCTGTGCACTCTTGGTGATTCTCTGTCATGCCTCTCTTTCTTTTTGTGTCTTATGTTTTCTGTGTCAGTGAAAACTTGATGTACAACCTCAATTCCCAAAAGTTGGAATAAAATATAAATAAAATAGTGTGATAATTTTTTAATCCTTTTTGACATACACTCAATTGAAAACAGTAAAAAGATAATATATTTATGCTCTACCATCACTGATTTTTGTAAATATATTCTGAATTTGATACAGCAACATGTTTCAAACAAGTTGGGACAGGAGCAACTAAAGACTGGGAAAACTGTGGAATGCTCCAAAAACACCTGTTTGGAACATTCCACAGGTAAACAGGTTCATTGGTGACAGGTGAGAGTATCATGATTGGGTATGAAAGAGGCAGAAGCAAGGATGGAGTGAGGTTCACATGATTGTATAAAGGATAGCACTCTTTGTAAAACCATTGTCGGTTAACACAATTCATTTGCAAATGACTGTATTCTATCTTTATTTACATTTTACAACAGCCTCCCAACTTTCTTGGAATCGAGGTTGTACACTGATCAGCAATCAGGACAGGTGAAGTGAATAACATGGATCACCTCCTTACAATGCGGTGTTCTGCTTTGAAACCTGTTGATGGTGCTTTGGCACAAACCACCCATCTAAACACCACTGCGGACTCAAGGACACCCCACCATGACAGCAACATCTGCTGATGACAGTGCCCCCCACCAGCAGCACCATGTGCAAAAAACGCACAGCAAAAAATGGTCCCGAATGACTTGAGGAACATGACAAGGGACTCAAGGCTGACCTGGCCCCCAGACTCTCCATCAATATGATCAGGCATCCATGGGAACATGCTGATCCATGGAGGGCCCGCCTCACAACCCACAGGACCCACAGGACCCAAAGGACCCAACGTCCTGGTGCCAGATGCCACAGGAATCCACCAGAGGCCTCGGCATGCATTACACTCCTCAGGGCTCATTCTCGTTTAGTTCATTTCTGATGACAGCTAATCAATTCCACTACTTTAGCATGTATTGCAAGTTCAACCTGCAATAAATTTGTGATGTTGTTACTAAAACCAACTCTGCAACATAGCATAGCTTTCCAATATTCAGCAATTGAAGTCATAATATCTGAGTGAGAATTATCATACTATTCAATAGGATGTAACAAAATCAAAAACCCACGGTTTGATAATAACTTGATATTAAGGCCATAGTAATATTGGCATTGAGAAATAATTCTGTCACGATATCGATAGAGCGTTACATCCTTACTATTTAATGTTTCATGAACATTTATGTATATGTAATTGTATCACGACTAACCCTTTGTGAAGCTTTGTCTCACCTTTGAGTGCTATCTACAGTCCGCCACATTGTAAACACTAGTACGGATAGTACAGATAGTTGGCTGAGCAGACACAATAGAAGACTTCATTACATATTATACATGACATCATTTCTCCAGTAACAATCCTGCTGACACAAGAAGGGCATGGAGACGTCCTCAAGAGAGTCTGGCACAGTGAGGTTCAGTAGGCAGTACTATACTCACCCAACTGGACAATTTGTGTGGAAGATTGGGAAAATATAGACAATATTTGATGTTCAGTAAAGCAAGCAAACTGCTGTAAACACTGAACTACTTTCCTTGTCTCAACAGACAAAAATGGTTGTTCATCCAAAATAATTAATTACCATTAAACTGTTACTTGTGTTCATTTATTTGTGTCAATGCAAAGACAACACTTCCTTGTTCAGAAGACTAGGATTGACTGTGAACTCGTTGTTTGATGAACAGAGCTCTATGTTTAAATAGGGACATGTTTCTGCACTATTTTGCCACTAGATTAGTTTTGAACATCCCAAGACATGGACAAAAAGATGCAGCCAAAAGTGTATACTTAAACATACAGGTACAGCCATTTCTGATGAACGGAAACACAGAATATAGTGTATATGTAGAGTGTGAGATTTTATCACTCACATGGATACAAATCTGCAAATGAATCATGGTCGTTGACAAACCGTCTCTCAAAAATCTCATCTACAGGCTTATTATCCTGTAGACATGCTTATTACCCTCTCCAGCTCCACTTGCACAGAACACAGCCAGCGCTCTTACTGTGTCCCACACTCATGTTGACTCTTTTCTCTCTGTAGCTCTAGCCTAGCAGTTGTCCCTCGGCCTGACTATCTAACAGGCTGTCATGGTGAGGTGATCTAACAAGACAGAAGTGAAGTGCGTACAGTTTATTATGGGCTAACTGCTGAAGTGGACAACAGCATACAACGGTCCTCTTGTAGCTTATTATATTACAGTGCTGTGCATGAACACCCTCTTCTCGTTTCAATGGCTTTTTATTCAAATCAGTGAAATGACACCGTTGAAGCGACTGCTGATTTAATATAACGTATTTAAACGATTAAAGGAAACATTTTCAAAATATGTATATTGCCTTTTTTTCTTTCTGTGTCTCTTGCCCTATTTCTCAAGCTCATGTCCAGTTTTCATTGCGCTATTTAGACAAGTTTATAGACCCATTTATGAAGCCATTTTTTGGGTTAGCTGTGTGTTTTATGGCTATTCACAGATGCAGCACAGTGAACCAACAGTTCCCCCACATCAAAGGCACATTTCCTTAAGCGCTTGGGTGGAACTTTAATATTTCATGTGTTGATTTTCCACTCAACAGTTTCAGAGTGCTTTGCAAGATGATGATTGCCAATTTTAGCCTAAGCTCATTCACTTAACATGGCCTGATGCTATGTAATTAGCAAGGCGGCATAGTCGTAAAGGATATGGTGACTTAAATTTAAGAATGAGTTAGAGATGCCAAAGACCTGTCAAGAGGCTCCAGTTTTCACATTCATAATGTATCTAGAACTAGAACAGGGATTTACTGGGGAGACAGAGGTGCAGAGGAACCTTATTTTTAAACAAACAAATTCATGAGTTGGAGACATAACATGGGACACACATGACTCATCTATCTATTTTCTACAAGCTTATCCAGTTCAGGGTTGTGTTTATTTGATCTTATTCCATATACATCAGGCAACATACCGGATATCCTCCCACAGTGCCACAGGGTTATCACATAAGAAACTACTGTACGTACTACACAGAGCGTCCAGTTCACCTAAAGCTTCACAACCTTAGACTGTGGGCAGAAAAGCAGAGCTCCAACACAAACACTGGAAGATCGTGCAAACGTCACAAACCCCATCTGGCTGGAGAGTTTGAGTTCAAGATCTTCTTTGCAACAGCGCTCCTCCATCCACTGCACCACTGTGCCACCATCCACTGAGCTGCACAGCTAACGTGCATATAAAAGTGGAAATCAACACATGGAGGTCCTATGGCTGAATAACAAACCTCAATAGACTCTATATTATTTAGGCAGGGTTCTTTGGAAGCAGCTTGTATTTAGACAACATTTAAGATTTCAGATGTGAGGAGAAGCTCTATGTGACGGTAAGCAGTAGGGATTAAGGGAAGTGTTTCAGTAACTTTGCGAACATTAAACAGCAACAATACAACACAGTAGCTTCCAGTCCTCTCTGCCAAAGACCACAGAAAAACAACAATTCTTATAACTGATTAACTAGTGTTGGAAAAACATCCCAAATGTGAGGATTGGCTGTTTGTTTTTTTTTCAGCCTTATGTTATTGTAAATCACATATCTTTGGACTGTTGGTTGGATAAAACAAATTTGAAGATATTACCTTTTGCTCCGAACTTCTCATTATTTTGGCCACTGGCTGAACAATTAAGAAAAAAATCGCAATAATAACTTACAAATTAGTCAGCAGTGAAAACAAACATTAGCTGCTGCCTGCGCACCAACTTGCCAGAAACAATTTATTTGAAAGACCAAAATTTACCAAGGACATCTAAATTAAATCAGTTACAGTGTAAAGATATTTATATATCACATTAAGTTACATAAATTCCATTTGTGGCACATTAGCCAAAGAATTCAATAACTTTTAGTGACAAATTCAAATGACTGGAGCCTCAGATACCAGAGCTGCAGCAACAGGGCTTCTGTTGAAGATGCTGGTGATAAACTGGCTGCAGAGTTTGTAATATGAAATCATACAGCAGGACACAAACCTGCTTTTCTCTCTCCCTGTCTCTACCTTCTCTAACACACACACACACACACACACACACACACACACACACACACACACACACACACACACACACACAGAGCTAGGACCTCTCTCTCTGTCTCTCTCTCCTGCCAGCTACTAACTCTCACCTTAGTTTACCTCAACCCAGAGTCCCTTGACAAGCTTAGTCATTACCTCTTTCCTTCTCTCTCTCAGCAGATTTTGCCGTAGTCAGTGTCTCTCTCACTGTCCATTACTTTACCTCTACCCCCTTCACATCTCTCTCTTTCACTCACTCGTTCACAGACGCACACACACACACATGCACACATACACACACACAAAGCTCTCTACCTACCTTGCATCCAAACATCAGAGATATGGTGTTGTTGGTGCATGCTACTTTGCAGTGGCACAACATGTGGCTAACGTTAGCTAGCTGGTCCCGCGCTGGGGGGGCATCCTAGTCTTCATACACANCCCCCCCACCGCCTGAGTACGGTCCTCAGCTGTGGCAGGCCGGCGTCCTCTCTCTCTCACTCTTCATCGCTCTCATCTTCATCATCATCTTCATCTGTGTAATCCTCATAGCTGGTCAGGATGCAGGGAGCACCATGGTCACTGTCTGCATGTGTGTCAGTGTGTGTGTGTATGAATGTGCTAGCACACGTGTTTGTGTTTTCAGTGTGTTGCTGTTGTTGTTGCTGTTGTTGTTGTTGTCAGCATGTGTGGATCAGTCTGTGTGTGTGTGTGTGTGTGTGTGTGTGCAAGCATGAATGAATAGATGTGTGTGTGCATGTGTGTGTGCGTGTAAGGGTGTGCATGTGTGTATGTCAGTATGGATGTGGTCTCTCTTGTCCTCCTCTGCAGCAGCAGCCCCAGTCCTCTATCTCCTCTCTCTCTATCTGTGTGAGTGTGTGCCTCTCTCGTTCTATCTACCCTTCTCTCTCCCTTTCTTTCTCTCTCTCTCTCTCTCTCTGTCTCTCTCTCTCTCTCTCTCTCTATCCCTGGCTTGCTCACTCTCCCTCGCTTCGCTCCACTGCCTCCCTTGGCCCGCCTCTCAACAACAAGATCGATGAGAGACAGAAAGAAAGAAAGACAGAGAAGGAGAGGGAGAGACCTGCACACAGAAGTGGAGGGAGGCTTAAAATGTGTCGTCTCTCGAGTGTCCCCCTATGTCTCTATGTCTTTCTACTTGGTTCAGCGATGCTCTGCCTTGTAGTCATACACCAGTAAACACACACACACAGAGCGGGGAGGAGGGGGGTAAGGGTTCAGTATTATACGGGCTAGTGAAAATTGAATTGACCAAATATAACATTGGTGGAGAGAGAGGGGCAGAGAGACACAACGAGTGAATGAGCGAGGCAGAGACAATGGTGTTACATCATCCAGAGTCACAAGCCATGTTCTCCCAAACACAGACAGACAGACAGACACACACACACACACACACACTACTGGGGTGACTTGGTCAACTGACAGATGAATACACCAGTATTGTTGTGTTGGCAGCAGGACAACAACTTTGGCATTGAGCCATTTAAACAACAGGTGACCAGGACACATCATAGAGAGCAGCAGAACGTCCCCATAAAACGAGCACTAGACAAAACTTTTCTACAAAAAAGTGTCCCAATCCACACTAATTGAGATGCTGCACATTCAGCTGTTTGCTAAAATGATGGTGTAAGCAGGGATTCATCCTGAAAACAGTCCTGCATTAACACAATGCAAAGGGCTCTGTTGCTTCAGGTACCAGTGAGACAGGAAATGTGATCCAGGAAGTCCATGAGTTTGAAGGCTTATCAAGTATCACAGCATTCCACAATAGTTTAGATACTTTGAGACAGGATATTACATCGCAGCTAAAGTAAAGCCAGGTTCAGCTTTTTGTGCTGAATGACCCTCCACTTTTTTTGCTGGAGCCCTCTGTGTTTGGCACCCCCACTGCGTTGATGGACTGGCCTAATTAAAATGATTGAGAGGGGCTGAGTTTTTGTAGTCAGTCTGAACATGGCCTTAGGTGTAAGTTACTGGCAGGAAATCATCTCTGTATCCTGTAGTGATTTCACTTTGTGTGTAAGTGTTTTCTTTGCAGTAGCCATGAGCACTTTATGCAGCTGAGCTAACAAACGCAGCTAAGTCCATTTAACACCTGAATGAGTTCAAGACAAAAAAAAAAAAAGTTCTTGCATAAATCGAAAATGAAAAACATGACATGAGCTACTGTAAATGTTAAGGTAGATGCAATTTACACACTGCCACAGTAGCTTTATTAAACTACTAAACTGTGTGATTGCCAAAGAAATCAAAAGTCACTAAATGTAGCACCTACTGATCTCATCTTATCATACATTACGCTCTCATTTAATATGGTGTAAAAACACTTTGAACAGATTGAACTTTGAATTTATCCACATGCTATCTATGTGAACTAGCAGAGATTTCTAGTACAGCACAAAATTGGACATAGTTTCTGGAGTTATGAGCCCACTATTTTACCTGCAATCTGGAGCTAGAGAGGAGAGGAGAGGATTTATGGGAGATAAAGGGCAGAGGAAGTCAAACAAGTCAAAGCGCACTCTTCAGCCGAGGCTCTTGATGCTGACGGCTGGGCCATCTGGACCATCACACATGCAGACACACATACCCAAACACACTCAGTAGTCTCTCTGTGGTTGCCTCCGTCTTCTCACCTCGACTGGAAAACAAACAACGCAGCATGAGAGAGAAGAAGACAGAGAGAAGGAAACAATGTGCGAGAGAGTAGAGGGCGAAGCAAGGGAGACAAGCAAACAGAGGGTGATTTTAAGTGGGGAAAGAGAGGGAGGGACAGGCTGAGTCTATGAGGTCTCTAAAGTAATTTCATAAGTTTACTGATAAAGTAACAATCCACAACCCAAGATCGTGCCTCGAGTTACATTCAAAGCTTCTAATCAGTGATGAGACATTACTTTTAGAAGGTTTTCCAACTGTACACAGATAAAAGATGCAGATAGCTGCACAGCCTGGAAGAGCTAATTAAGTGTAGAAGTTGATGCAGGTAGACAAGTCATATAAATAATGCAATGACATGAAAGGTTATTCAGAGCACAGCGGGGACTTCATCTTCAAAAGCGCATAAACTTGCACATGTATAACTTTGTGTGTGTTCTGTGTAATGCATTCATAATTAATGAATAATTGATGGATTGAGCATGTTTCAGAGCTTCAAATCTCTCTGTACACCAAATTCCTTAAGAGCGTCTGTTACTTAGACATGACGTAAAAGGGTTTCGTGGAGGAGACGGTGTGTTTTGCTTATATTTTTAGCAATATTTCATGGTACTCGGACTATTTTTAATGCCTCTTTGAATGTAATTTTGTTATCTATATGCTGAAATCTCTCTGAGTTCACTTTAATATCACTCCTCAAACATTTAGGCCAACTCCCCACTCTTCTATTTCTTTAAAACAAACATTTACTGTGGGCCTGAGACTTCTTCCCAGGAGGGTTAAGAAGAGTAAATGTACAAGCTCTCAAAGACAGGATACAAGTTCATGTGATGCCTGACAATAGGGAGGGGAGCATCGTTAACATGAACATTCTGTGACATGTTTTGTTCTTGGTTTTTTCCTTAAATTGGATTATTGCAGATTAAATCTTGGAGTTTTTTTATTTTGTTTTGACATTTTCAAAGAGTCAGCTTTGGGTCAAGTATTGGCTTCTGTGATAAGCTAGCTGTCCTGAGACCAGCTATACACGTCCCTCTGTGTTTGGCAAGGAACAGATGGAGATCCTGCTTATGTGTGTGCATGCCAATGTACACACACACACACACACACACACACACACAAATACATTCATACATCTGGGATAGCCACGGGCTTTCTGGCTCATATGGTTCATAAAAATATAATGTCAGTGTAGAGACAGAATGTCATATTTCCAATATCACTCACCAAATTACTGAAAGGTATAAAGAAAGCAAGAAAGAGAATATAAGAGAGAAAAGAAAGGAATGAATGGGACAGAAATGGGGGAGAGAGAGAAGCAGAGAGAGGGAGAGACAGCGGATGCAACATCATGAGCCTAGCAGGCATGCACTACATGTTAACATTAGTAGGTCAGCCAACACAGAAATAACTACACTGTGTGTATGTGTGTGTGGTAACCTCATACACTCACTACTCGCCAATCGTAGGGGATTCTCCATTCTACAGCGTAACCAATCAAATAAGACTCCATACATCCACGTTACAAATATGGTCACATGATCAGCTTTTACCAGCTGTGTATTCAGTTTCCACATGAGTGAGTCTTCCTCTATATACCTCTTCCTCTCCCTCTCAAATGCTGTGTGAGGACACACTGACTCCTGCTGAATCCTCGCAGCAACAAATATCAGCTGTGCAGCAGCAAAGTTCAAATGTTTCTCCCATGAATTGGATTGTAATTGAACAAATATTTTGATGAACGATGAATTCCAGGGGGTGAATAGCAAAAGCGAAGAGGCAAATCTCTGCAGAACAACAATCTGAGGACCTCCATGTTGGTGTGTTTGTCATACATACAGTGCCACTATGTGGCAAAACACAGACACAGCCTGGATGATGCTTTTTTTTTTTCTCATCATGTCTAATATAAATTTCTATTATTTGTTAAAGGGTTCTAAAATTGACAGAAAATATAAAGGCATGCAGGGGCTTATACTACATTTCTAAGCTCTTCAAGAAGAGCGTCTATACAAGCTGTAGTAACAGGAATATGCAAACTAACAGTGTGTAACAGCACTGAAACACTGCACAGCCTCCCTGGATCTAAACCTGGTCTTCAATGGCTTTAAACATATACTGACTGATATAGAATACTAATTACTAATTTAATGAAATTACTGAATGAAAAATAAGAGGAGTACAGTTATAGTGTAGCCATATGATGTCAAATACTTTTATGGATGTAAAAGTGTCAAAAGAGTGTGCCAGCAATCACTGGAGTACAAATACTATCTTTTAAGAAACAACTTTAACACTGTCAGTCTCAGCAAATCATCATTTCTACTGTAACTGTTGCATTTACACAGCTGGTGGCACTATACAGCTGTACAGGAGGGACAAGGGCCACATTTTCTAATCTTTTTGACTCACACCACATGTGTGTAGCATGTAGCATGGTCCTGAGCTACGCTTTAAACCATTCTGACAGGCAGGGGTCAAGGGGTCACAAAGCTGTTTAATTTTCTCCTCCTGAAAAATTAATCATAAGACTACAGTGAACTGAAATGAACTCAGCTCTCTGCCTTGTCATACATGTGTCTGTGTGTGTGTGAGTGTGTCTGTGTATACTGTAGGTTGGTATTTCTTTCATAAATTTGTGTGTGTGTGTAAGTCAGAGATTAGTCATCTGCTTAATGGGATTGACTGCTCTGGCTCTACTCAGGCATGACATGGGCTGAGCAATTTAATGTTAGCTTGCAAGCCTATTAGCTTGACTGGGACAACAGACTGCTGAAAAAACAACTACTGCAAAGTCTCCACGACAACAGGTGACTGAACAAGAGGAGGTCACTGAGATAACAAATGTCTGCTCCTGTGAAAACAGGGAACAGGAAACAATATCTTTTATATATGGACGACAGCCTTCATCATAAACTACTCCTGCTCTTGTTCATAAGGTTCATGAGCATCACGCAGTGTTGGGATCCTGCTCGTACCCTTCTCCAGACAGCTGATTTATTTTTCAAGGACAGGCCAGTCTTTGTCTCCAGTGTCGACCCTGGTAACCAGACAAGTTAGGCTGATTGTGGAGGAGGTCTGGGACCTGACAGTCAAATGTGCACTGGCTTTTGCCCAGGAGTGGCTTCTGGATTTCCTCTCTATTACAGTTATGTTGTCTTCAGGCCTGTATCAAAGCAATGAATTTAACTCAGTGTGATGACCAGCTGCTCATCCCACCTTCAAAAGTCTGGGCCCTAAAAAAGCTAATCCGACTTGAGTTTTCATTATATCTTCTCACAATTAATTCAAATTCAAATAGTTCAAATTAATTCACACATGACCAGGAGATTATTAAATCAATTTGGCAGGCATTTTCCAAAGAAACAAAAAAAGTCTGTAAAGCAAAGCAGCGGAGCTAATTTTGTTGAAGTTTTTCTGGATCACTTCCTTTGTTAAACGTAGGGACGTCTTTTCCATTATGGTCAATGCCGAGGTGTTCTTTAGTAATTCTGTAGAGTTTAGGGTTGAACAGCCATTAGCCTGTGGACTTCAGTAGTTGAGTGGCCTCTGCAGGTAAAGTAGCATTAGCAGGCAGCTATCATTAATGTTAAAGCCATAACCTTTAGCCTTGAACTAATTCCTCTTAATTACTTGGCTGCTCTTGGTTGTGAGCCAGCTTCCGTGATTCCTAGCACCTCAGATACAGTTCTGTGGAACCATGAACACATCAGGGACTGGATCACAGTCTTTCGGAAGGATGTGACACATCTCTTGTTCTAAGACGATTTTGGGAGGCGCCTCTCACACTGATGCATATGGGTGCCAACCTGTACTTTGCCTAAGACAGGCTTTGGAAGTAGGGTGATCCTGGCTAAATACCAGTGGTGGAAGGAGAACTCAGATCCTAAAGTAAGTAAAAGTGCCAATACCAGGATGTATAAATACTTCTTTACAAATAAAAGTCCTGTATTTAAAGTTCTACTTTAATTAAGTAAGTAATTAAGTACTACAAGCTAAATTTACTTAAAGTATCAAAGGTAAAAGTACTTGTTTTGCAGAAAATCAACTTCAGTAGCATTTTACTTTTGTGACAGTAGGTGGAGCTACCTTTAACTACTTCATGTATAGTTTGGTGGTTAAGTTCACTGGTTCCAAACTTAGGGGTCGGCCCCACCAAAGGATCACAAGATGAATCTGAGGGGTCATCAGATGATCACTGAAAGTTCTGATGCAAAAATCAGTTTTTTTATTTTTGGACCATTCTCTAATCTTTGATTTTCCTGTGAAACATTGGATAATTCGTCCTCTTCAAGCCTCAAACAGTCATCTAAATAAAACCATTGAGAAGTTTAGAGAGGAAAAGGTTCTTGCTGAGCTCACAAGTTAAAATGGTTGGAAGCCACTGGTTTAATGTATTCTCATATAGAAATGATATAAATGTAAAGATTCAGTAATTAGTTACTAAAGCTGAGTAAAAAGTACAATATTACAAATGAAATGTGGCGGAGTAGAAGTATAAAGTAGAATAAAATGGCAACTGCAACTTTCAAAGGACATATGCCTTATGTATGTAGAAATACAGATAATACATAAAGAGACATTTGTTTGATTTTAAACAAGCTTTAAAAATAGCCAAATTTTGCATGCATAAACACAGAGCTGATAAAAAAATGCACCAAATCATGTGATTTTACATGCACCCCACATTATTATACAGGTAACAGTCTGCTGGTCATTACTGATCATTTACCCTCAGTTGTGCTCATCACTTTCTATGATAACTACAAGACTCAGACCACTAAAAACAGTAGGTGGCTCAGAGAATAAATTAGAATTAAAGTTAGTGAAGGTACATTACATTGACGGAGGGTGCAGTGTTGCGATGGTCCATCTTCATATGTATCCCTTGTGCTAGCCCAGTAGGTGTCAGTCCTACTCCAGGCAGGGCTATCCAAAGACCTGGAGTCCAATTCTTCACAACACGTGTGGTTCCTACAGAGCTGAGAGGATGTCAACCGTTTGCTGAGGGACTCATTAAGTAGCTAACCTATAACAGCACTCCTACATCGCTGTGTTAGTCCTACTGCAGATACATAGCTCTGGGCTGAATTCTCCTACAGCTGCTTGGGAAGTTCTCTTCCTCGTCTCCTCTCCTCTCATGCCTTCTCCGTTGATTAATTTGTCAGCCGTGACCTCTCCTCAGAGTTACACCACAGTGCCAGCTGGACCGCTGCACAGATGAATGGATCGGTGGAATGATCTTATGTGGAGTTTTCTTGCAAAATCCAGCAAAATAAGCAAGAAAAGCTAGATATATGAGGAACTCATGCTCATGCACTCGCTCACAGGCTTGATCTCTTTCCTTCCTGCGGTCTTTGTGTGTGTCTCTTTCATTTTTTTTCTCTCTTTTCTCCTCTTCGTCCATCCTAAAATAGCTCCACCTCTGTAAAGTCTATTAGCAGCCTAAGGTAAGCCTCTTAGGGGAGACTCTTGCTCTCTTGGAGCACAGGAGGCCAGTGACACTCAGTGAAAACAAACAACAATCACACACTGATAAAACCAGGGTAGGATTTAAGACTGGATATATCAGAGAGGAAAAGAGGATTGGGAAAGATAGGGAAGAGAATACTGATAGAAAGTAAAATCCACATACTGTGTGTTTGACAACAATCTCCACAAGTATAGAATGTATATGTTCAGCTGATGCTTGAACATCTGAGGGTTCATTATTTGAAGGATTCTGTTAAACACATCCGTGAGTACTGTACTGTAATCTATAATCTGTTCATTTGTGCATTTAGGCCTGCATTTTAAAACATTTTTTATATCTGTTTACCAAGAATGCACACAGTAACAGACTCAAACAGGGTCAGAGAGGCAATGGGATGGGATGGGATGGGATGGGAAGAAGAAATGAATCAAGGAGGATGAGAGGGGATGTACTGACACATCCTCCAGCAGTAATCTAGCAGTCTTGAGCTCAGGGAACACCCTCTGTTTTTTAATCCATTATTTTAATGAGATAAACGAGATTAACCAGATGAATGTGAGATGGAATCCCTGCAAGTCTGTTTATATATCTGCCCACAGACTGCAGACGTGTGTGTGTGTGTGTGTGTGTGTGTGTGTGTGTGTGTGTGTGTGTGTGTGTGTGTGCGTGTGTGTGTGTGTGTCTGCTTGTCTCCGTCCTCGAGCACCTTCTGTCATTCACTAGATCCCTTTGACTTCAAAGACCATGCAGCTTCTTTCTGAAGCTTTCTCATTATAATCAGGTCCTGTTTGGAAATTCTGACTAGAATTTACAGCTCTGCAACAGTTATTCATGCTAATGTGAGTTTGATTCTCTGTCTAGTCTCAAACTCACAATCCCCGTGAGCATGCCAGAAGGTCATGCTCCTAATAGGGTTGGGCAGTATACCAGTTTTGTCACCGGTGTCATGTTCTGCCGCGACATAGATTTCGCGATACTGTCATTACCATCACAAGTGTTTTAGCATTGGGAAGATAACGATACATGCAACGCAAGCCAATTTCTCTGTTGTTGGCTGTGACACAAAAGTCCTCTTCTACTCACACAGCCACCTTCAAGAGACATTGTGTGAATGTTAAGCTTCATTTGAAGCCAATTAAATGAACAGAGTAGTGGCTTGAATGTGGGAAACTGTTCTTTCATGTTGCTTTTTGTGGAACTTCATACTTCAACACAAGCTCAACTGGTTTTGTTGTTACACAAAGGCCCCTTTGCTCCGTGATCCAAGTCGGTATGTGTGTTCACTGCTGCTGTATGTAAATGTACTTGATAGACATGCCCCGAGGTACACTGACTGTTTTGCTATCATCTACACTTTGGATGTTCTGCCAAATAAATGCTGTTGAGATGCACTATAAGCTCATGAACTTGCTAGACAGTATTTCTTACTAAGACAGCAGGGTGACCTAGAGGTCAAAGTGTTTGTCTATACAGCAAACACCTGAGAAGAGTCCAAGACAATTCCACAAATAACAACAATCAGAAGTCAAAAATGATCTTGAGTCTGAATCAAGTACCAAAATGTGAGCCATAAGATCAAACTTAAAGTAGTAGAGAAGTAAGTTTTGCGAAATATCATCTAGGTACAATATAACCACAGGAAACTAAGGACAAACTGTTTTCTAATCCTAACCCTCCTAACCTTAACCATCACAACCAAATGCCTGAACTTAACCCTTACTCTGTTTCCATCTTTCATACAACTACTTCTATTCCTTTTTCATGTGTACAAACTATGGGCATGGAATACCATGACTGCCTTTGAGGAGAGTGTGAGAGTGTGCTTTACTATCCTTATTTGAACAATTATCACGTTATCCCTCCCTGGCCTTTACACCTAGAAGTATTCATAGTTCTGTTCTGATGAAACCACCTTAATCATCTGAATCCTCCATCCATCTGTTGTCTGTAACCTCTCATGCTGCACAGGGTCGCAGGGGGCCAGAGCTTATCCCTGCACACACAGGTTCTGTTTATAAATGGCCCATACATTTCAGAGGATGCATGTATGTGCATAATGTATGAATTTAATTTTGCCAGCCTTGTTTTTAGCCTAATATTCTCTTCTGCCTTGAGACCAGTCAGTCATTGAACCAGTGAATTACTCAGATATCTACACAGCCAGCCAGTCAGATAGTTAGTCTTTTGAAGTATGTGTCCTATCAACCCAGTTTCCTGTCTCTCAGGGTGTCACATGTTGTCAGACCAACAGCTGAGCAACAGCTCGGCATTCCCATTAGAGTCGCTTGACTTGAGCACATCCTGTTCCTGTAAGACATCACCTCATAGTCTGTTCATTCACAAGGTATAGTACTCCAACTGTGCAATAAGCAACCTGTCACCAATTCAACATGACTAATTGTGAGCAGGTGCACGTTGTTTCCCATCATTTACTGAGCCTATAAATTTATGGTGAAACACTTCATTTAGATATGTTTAGTGGAATCCCCACAAAGGACCGCAGGTCTCTGTCTCACCTTTCCATCAAACATTCCTGCTATCTGGATGATAGTTTAGGATCAAAAAGACCACATGAGGACATTTGGCAGATTCATAGCTTAGCACCCAATTCACACACAATGTCAGTGTAAAAATTAAAAGCACGACTGGAACAAATGAATGAATGAATGAGGGACACTGATCCAAAAACCTTGATAATTTACTCAGATTCTAAAATTTGTTCTGAGGCTGAATGTCCACATGATCACATCCTGTTTACTCGTGTCCTGTTGTCTTCTCAGCCATTCTCGTCTGCTCTGCTCTAACCTGCCTGTTTCCTGTGTCTCACCTTGGTAGTGAGGATACAGATGCAGTCCATCCTCACCAGTCCAACTGTCAAACTTTCACCGAAGCATCTTCCAGCTGCAACTTTCCCGTTCTACCACTCTGCTGCTTGTTGCTGTTGGTGGCATCCTTCTGCCGCCTGTCCGTCTCTGTCTCCTCCTTCTCTTTCATCCCTCAATGTCTCTCTCTCTCTCCTCCCTTTCTCGTGTCCTCTCCACCTGTCCTTTCAGCAGAGCACCCAGAGAGGACTTCTCCGCTAAAATAGAGGCCGACTCCGAAACATGGCAACTGTCCCGGTGCACTTCCACCCGCCCTCTTGTTTTCCAGCTGCTGTCTTCGTTTTATGGCAGCTGGTAGCCACATTTTGACCTCAAAAAGTGCATGGTTCAGAATACGTATCTGCGCACACGCAGATCGCTATCAGCATACAAACAGGCATGCATGCGGACACAGAAATGCATACACATGGATGCACAGGCAAACACTCACACAGACAGACATAAGCACACACAAATACATATACTACTACTACACACACACCACTCTCTGCTGTTTTATCAGGTCAGTCTCTGTTTGGCAGGAGAGGGGGGTTAGACTGAGTGAACAGTAACAGCGGTATAGCAATGGATGCTCTACTTTCAACTTTGACTGTGGGTATTGGCGAAGTTAAAGCACCATATGCAGCCTGAAGCTTCATGCTGAGATGGGATTTCACCTACTCAAGATATTGGGCTTCTTCTAGATACACAATATCACTGCAAATTGGATTTGAAAGCTTAAAATATACTGTGCTATACTGTTATGTACTGTACATGAGCAGCAGGGCAGAGACATTTTGGAAAGTTGGGTGGGAAATGTCTCACACTCTCAAATCTCTTGCATAAAACAAACACACACAGACACAATTTTACATTTGTTTCTGCTCCTGTCCTACTCTACTTCTGTCCGGTCCACCCTCCCCTGGCACTGCACTCATTGTTGGTTGTCTCCTGATGCTCACTTATGCCAACAGAAAGTTGCCAGTCTGTCTGCACTGGGTTGTGCTAATTATTACTGATTGGGCCTTACTTTGTTCTATAGCCATTTAATACTAGTAAATCAACACAGTAACAGATAATGGGAAAAGATAACTGTGTATTACACATTTCAAAAGAAAAAACAAAAATGAACCATCCCTGTGTAATATTATTATTGCATTAATGAATCAGAACACCTAAGCAGCTCATGAATGTTCACAGAGTTACCACCAACTCCAACAATACAAGCAGTATTCAGCTGCCTGATGCACATACAGCACTGTACTGTAAACATTTTTAGCACAGTTTCCCAAAATGTGGACTATCACTTGCAGATCATTGTATACACTGTAAGCTTGTGGTCAAACAGCCCAAAACCACAGAGAACCATTCAATATCCATTTCAGCATGATCAACAAGACAAAAGCAGCACATCTCTGAGTTTGCTCTGCTGACTCTACTGGATGATAAAATGCTTTTGAACTGAATTGATTCTTCTTGTTATATTATGTAATGCAATGTAAGCCAATGTTCAAACAGCCAGTCGGCATAAATGATCTATCTAATTCTGCTCTCTGCAGCCACCAGCAGCCATTTAATATACTGTTGTCACCAGTAAAAACATGTTATATCAAAACTATTCCCATGTAGGAGAAGTGATATGTTAGACACGAGGCAACAAATCCAGGAAAACCTCATTCTTTTAAAACCACAGTTTTCAGGCGCAGCTTTGTGAAATCTTTTATGACAATGGTTCTTGTGTATTTGTATAAACAGGGTGAACTGTGCTCCTAACTTCTGCATAAGCCGCGTCCATAAATGACAAGACAGCATTACATCAAATGAACGGCAGGGCACAGGCAAAGAAAGAAAAGCACTTGGAGCTAAAACAAAATGCACACTGAGCAGCTGTGTGGATTTTTTTCAGATTCAAAGACAACCGTGACAGCATCACATCTGGCATAAAATGCTCAGCGGATATTGCAGCACCACGGGTTATCATGACTACTAGCTGACAGATCCCAGCAAAATAAAATCTGAATGTATAAATCAGAATATGATGAGGATATTAGGATCATCTGCAGTCGGCTGGCGACCGGTTCAGGGTGTACCCCGCCTCTCGCCCGTTGACAGCTGGGATAGCCCACCCCCCCCAACCCCGAAAGGGATAGTCGGGGCATAGAAGATGAATGAATGAATATTAGGATCATGAAAACTACCAATGAACACTGCCACCTGACCATATAAACATCAATAATGGGAGCCTTGTGCAGTCCATCAACAGTCCTGACAAACTCTCCTCAGCACAAGGAGATAACAGAGTCTATATTTTCATTTAAAAATAGTTTCTCAACAACTCAGGAGAGAATACGCGACCTCACTTGTTTTCCAGAATCATGCAGCCCTGCTGTGACCTCAAGGTTGCCACCAAACAAGGAGGCGATATGTCTTCTTCTGTGCTATTAACGGTGTGAGAATCCCCGCAGGTTTTCCCATCCACTAATACAAAACAACCAGAGGTGTCTTACCTTGTTGGGGGGCAGTGGGGTAGTAGCTGGCCTGGGGCTGGCTGGACCATGGCTTGGGCTAGTGACGGTGACTTTCACTGGCCCAGGGCTGGTTGGACTAGGAACAGAAATCAAGAAGAAAGTGTTTGGAGGTGAACTCTGAAAAATGTCAGTTGGTTTGCTAATGTTACCTACTAAAAATCAGCATGCATGTTCATGTGTTGGACAAACCTCAGATGAGGCCCTTTGGTCAAAGGCCCTGGAGGAACACTGGGGCTGCGGCTGCTGAAGGTAAATTTTCCCTGGCTGGGGCTAGCTGGACTCGTGCTGGGAGTGACTTTGCCAATGAACGGGTCCTTGCTGGCTGCAGGAGCTGTAGATATTGTGGTCGCGTCTGTGACTCTGCTGGGTCCTGGGCTGGTGGGACTAAGTTTGTCTGAAGTGGGTGGAGACACAAGGCCTTGGATGGTGCTGGAGACAAGAGCTGAGATAGTCACCAGGTTGAGGTCTGGAGAGACAGAACAGCTTTGTGGACTGGCAGAGGTGATGGGGCTTTCTGACAAAAGAGAGTTGGTGGCAGTGAGAGGTGGTTTTGTTCCATTTATTGGTACTCCAGGAGGTGCTTTAATGGAGCCAGTGGGGGTTTCTGCCCCATTCACTGTGACTTTAGGGGATATGGGAGCAGAGGGGGAAGATGTTTTAGGAGTTCCTGATACTGATGATTTGGAGGCCCCAGGATGGACAGGAGGGAGTGGAGCACGGTATTTGACCTTGGCTGGCTGTGACTGAGGTGTAATAGACTGTGTTGTAGGGGAAGATGGCTGTTTTGCAGGTGTGCCAGATGGGACTGGTGGGGCAGGGGACTTGATTGACTTGGGTCTGAGGGCCAGAGGTTTTGGCTGGGATGGTCCTCCAGAAGCTTGGGGGCTCAGGGGACCAGAGGAAGGTTGTGGACGGGCTGAGAGCTCTGCTGGCAGATTAGAGGGGGCAGCAAGGTTCCATGGACCATCTGTCTGGTCCGCCGAATACTTGCTATCTTCGAGGATGGTCAACTCGTAGTATTCCTGAATGTCTGTAATGAGAGGACCAGAGATCAGAGCCATGATGAATGACTGAAGGGATTAGTAAATGAGTTTGTAATTGAATGCGTGACTATGCAAATGAAGAACTATCTAATAACAACAAAAACTATGAAAACAATGAATAAACACTGACTAATTATCAGCACGCTGTGGTAATGTTTTCTCCAAAGGACACAGAGCAATAGAGCTCAAATGATGAGTTCATTAAATGATCAAATTGATGAATTAATTTCACCAGAAAAAACCTTAATCACTGCTGTATATTGTATATTCAGATGCAAGCAAATTAAAGCTGGTCACAAAAAAGTCTCATGTACTTTTACTTCTAAGACAGCAAGTGAAATCAAACCAAACACAGCTAACACACTGTTGACCTCTACTGGAAGCACACGGATACTGCCACCATACTTCTAAAGAATGATCGGCCCTGAAGTATTCAGTGTCTCGAACTTAAAAGAGAAGTTCATTCCACTGGCAGTTCCCTTTTAGAAGGATGTACACAGACAAAATGAATCAAAGAGGCTTCACTTCCCTCTCTCTACATCAGAGCTGACAGGCAAATCTACATGAAATCAAGCACACAGATACTAGCTTAGAGACGTTTGATGGCCATAAAAGAAAAAAAAAGAGGTACAGTATATGGGAATATACAGACAGCTGGAGGGGGATATGTAAAAAGAAAAGGAGAAAAGTGAAGAGTACAAAAGGAATTTAACAGTACAATACATAGAAATGACCATAAAACAGGCGTCAAGGGTGGAAATTACACAGTATAGTAACGCACACGTCTCCTGTGTGGATGTGGAGTACATTCAAAAATATTACATGAAAGATTCAGTCAATTATCTTCAACACAAAAGAAGGATCCATAATAAGAAAAAAAGAAAGACAGTGCTGTTTCAAAACAATTTTCACACCAGAGACAGTTTGATTAAAGGTAGAAGTCACAAAGAAGAACTCAGCCTCATGTGTAGTAAGCAACACACACACACACACACACACACACACACACACACACACACACACA